>CM049373.1:15175581-15691215 GCA_026937815.1 Etheostoma perlongum
AAAAAGGGTGTCAGAGAGAGTAAATACAAAACAACTGAGAATTTAAAAAAAGTGAGCTTACAAAAGAAAATTGTACCTTATCTTTATTTTTATACAACTTTTGTTCTTAACACTGGTTATTATCCTGTTAAAGTTACAGGTTAATATAATCTTTGTTTTTCTCATGAGCCTGTAGGCAGTTAACTGTAGTACTGATTTCCATAGTAATAGTCTCAATTATACTATTTTATTTTATTATACTACTATATCTGTGTAAATGCAAATAAATCACAATATATGCCACAATGATGTAATAAAATAATGTATTCAATAAATTCCTTTGTGAGAAAACCTAATGAAACAAAGATGAAATAATTGTTTGCATGTTCGTATATTGTCATGTCAAATTTATCTTGACATCAAAAGGGCTGTAAACCTAAGACTCAGACAGACAGACATAAACTGAATAAAAATCTTTAACAACGTGTTTTTTTTTTTTTAAAGCTACTAGTTATTGTTTGGTTTTTGATCACCACCAGCCGCAGGTTATTATTTGCCCAGTCTTTTATTTATCCCTACACGACAAGAGCCCCATCCACAAAGCTATGATTTACAAATCCTAACAACACCTTTGTTATAATTGTTGGGGGTATTATTAGTTCAGCCTGCTTGCTGGAGTGCAGGAGGATCACATGAGGCCTTTAGGGGGATGGGCAGAGTTTAAAGAGGTTGGTATGGCTTTAAGAGTTTACTACCATCACTGCGCTCACTCACACACACACTCACACAACAGAAAGTTTGGAGGCCAGGCGAGCACCGGGACACCGACGGATAGGAAGTGACGAGACTTCATGAATTGCAGAAGGGGGGCCAAAAAATGAGACGGGACTATCAACACAAAGCAGAATGAGAAGCAACGTGCAATCATCGGACTACTGGCTCTAGCGCTGGGGGGGGGGGGGAAACTGAAATGCGCATGACCTTATCAACAACGCCGGAGCGAGAGACTTTCAATGGAAGTGAGCTCGGCTCCCAGAAGTGAAAAGCAGAGATTTTAGGAAACGGGGATTGTCGTCTGATTTCCATGACCGTGCTTGTAATTCTGGAAAGTGCTGGCACACGGGTGCATATGGAAGTGCGACCTATAAACTGCAACCCCACTTTCAATATGAAGGAAAAGACTTTACGAAAAAATCCAAGAAACTAGTTAGGGGATATGAACGCAGTTTTTTGTATTTCGCCTCTATTTTTTTCCTCTGTAGGGTTCAGTTTTGCGTCTTTGGGGATGTTTGCGAGTTGCGTCTCTGCGGCTTCAGTTGGGATACTGACCCGTCTCTGCGCCCTGGTGCTGGTCGTCTCTGTGGGACTCGGTTCAGAGCTGCGGGTCCGGGTCCGGCTCGCTGACGGACTGGTGACCGAGGAGGTTTTGGAAGCGGACAGTGAGAGAGACTCGATATCACTGGAGTTCAAGCAGGGAGATGGAACACTCATCACTTTTGTGGCGGACTTCAAACAGGTGAGAGGTCATCCTGTCACACTAAACGCTGTTGTACGTTGAGGGGACGTTGCCCTCACTCATTCTGACACCCAGGTGATATAAGATGTGTAAGATGTTATTAGAAAGTCTCTAATGACTGTGTAATTGTAAATTTGGCCTGAACCAGAACTTGTTACAACTGAGCCCAATTATTGGTTCCCTAAATGAAGTCTGGGCCCATCAGTGCTTATTGAGAGTGGTGTTGGGTGTTAAATAATGTAGCATATCAAGTGTTTTAATAGAGAATTTATACTGTAGTCCGACATAATTGTAATGTTATAAAACATTCTTGGTCATCCCAAAAATTAGGTCCAAGAAGACACTGTCCTTTGGGACCTCCTGGAGATCTCTCAGGGACTGTTAGTGGTACCCAGCCTTCACTTTGGGGACCATTTGATTTGATTTGATTTGATTTAAATCATTTAACAATTTCACCTAATTGAGGCTTCAGATCTGAAGGGTGTGTGTTTGTTTCACATGATCAGAAACCCCTGCCCTAACAAATCCAAGTCAAATCCAATGTCCCTAGATTTAAGGTCTAAAGCCCAAAAACTAAGTGTGATTAAATTACCCAGTCCTTGACGACTTGTATCTTCTTTTTTTTCATTATCTCATGAGATAAGCCCCAAATCTATATCCCATCACGGCTGAAATCAAGTTACCACAATAACTAGTGGTCAAGCTAAATAGTTGCCTCTTGGTAAGAATGCAGGGTCACTAATCTGAGGTTTAAAGGAAAACATCCCAAAAGCCTAACCCTCCTGCAGCCAACACTAAAACTAAAACATAAAAGTACAACTTAGTTGTAGCAGTTTCACTCCTCCTTTTTCCATCTCCCCCACGAGTTGCCCAGAGGTCATTGCAGCTGCTGCTCCTTAGATGTGGATGTCCTCACACCCCAATGGCCTCAAAACCCCTGCTGCCGATGGGCCTGGCCCCGAGCTGATCATCAGCGGCCATATTTAGCATTCTTCTAAAAGTAGACAAGCAGATCAAGTGTCCCTCCCTAACCAGCACTACAGTCATGATTTTTGGAAAGATGACATAGTTTCACTGTTGTCAATGACTACTCAGAGACACATAAATGTCAGTCGTGGTTGGAACGACTGTGTTCGAGGGGATGGACTCACAGAGGCGCATGGAGCAAAGGCATGTGTGTGTGATGGTTGCTGTCACACAGAAGCTGACAGGCTGGCGAAATGTGAAGGGTGAGATTTACCAGGATTAAGTGGGCATGTCTGACCTTTTTGATCTGCAGCTTGGTTCACTAACCAAACCAGCTAATTTAGAGTTGAAAGAGAAGAGGCCGTCACCCCCAATCATTGGTGACACACCAATATAAAGAGACGCACACTGATCTGTGAGCAGGGAGTCTTTGCTTGGTTGTGCAGGCGCCCCGTGTTGCCGCGGCCCTTCATGCATATACAAACATCTGTGCACACGCACATACATATGCACATGTGGTTTTGTTTATTTGAATAAAGCCAACAGAACCTCTTAGATCACTTTACTTTTCCGCTGCCTGATTTATCTGTTCCAGTTGGAGGTCTGCCTCTTTGCCCCCCCACCCCTGTCTCTTTCTCCCCCTGTCCCCCGCTCTGTCTCTTGCTCACTTCTTCCTGTTCTCTCCTCAATTTCTCCTGCATGTGGTTTTCATTCAGCTCTTCTGCAGTATCTCCAAGATTTATGGAAAGTTGGAAGAGCTGTCCCATCCAGCTGCCATGAATATAAAGTCCAGATGGACGTGTGGGGGGAAGAAGAGTGTTTTAACATAGATGTTAAACACTGGAGATTTATAATGCACTACACAGCCAAAGGTAGATAGGTACTGTACATGTTATTCCTGTTACTCATTGAGTGAACAAGCATTTATGATATCCAATTATATATGTTTGATTCAACCAGGATTGAGTTCTAAGTTATGATCTTTGTTATCACTAGCATCATAAAAACAACCTCCTATAAATAATCAGACAGCTGCCGCCTTCATTTCTGCTTTGTGAATACGTGGCAAAGATGTGATGGTAAATGCTATGGCCATTAGACACTGGGAAAGTGGTCTGCTGGATGGGAGAAGGAAGTTAAGTCAACTTTATCCAAGCAATAAATCACTGTGAGAATCAGCCGTACTATGATTTTAGGAGGGTTACATTTGCTCTGAAGGCATGTAGACATATGGAAAACACGATGTGGTTTAGCTTGCTCATAACACCTCTGTGCCAGTAAAAAATCTCATGTCAATAACCTCTTCAGTTTAATGCAAACCACTGGAGAACTGATATCACTTTTGCGAAAGGAAGGTATTGTGGGAGGGAGTTGATCATTCACTGTGTAGTCTGTAACTGCATGTGTAGGTTGCTTAACTTGCTTAAATCTTTAGGGAGCGTTGTTTGTAACCTCCTTTTTTTTGTACTCCTGCCTGGTATCACAGTGAAGTATTTACAGCCAAATCATCTCTAAATATTGTAAAATTTCCGCAATCTATTTGCAGGTCAGTAATATCCTGATGGCATGCTCAATATCACTGTACAATTCTTTCAATATGAGACAAATCAGATGTGCTGTTGTAGCCTTGAATAGACCATTCCTCTTTAGTCATTTGCCGAGTCGGTGCAGATCTGATTTCTTTTTTTCCTTCAGCAACCACTGCAACAATTTATGGTCTAACACAGTCTAAGACCTTGAGCTGAACATAAACCATGTCTTGGAGTTTAATCTAAGGGAAATGTCTCACATATTTGAGAGGCTGTTTTGGGTCTTTCCAGATGTAGAAACTTTGTCAAAGAAGCTAATCAGTTTGTACTCTGCATGTCTTGTTTTCATGTCTAACTAGTGGGTTTGATCAATGCAGGAATGTGAATGACTTCACAGGCTGATCTCGGCTGACTTAACAATTGAACGTTTAATTTCTGGGATGCAATGCATGGTTTACACCCTTGTGCATTTATTGTAACATGCACCTTGGCCCTATAATAAAACATCTGCAAGGACATATTTCACATTTTGTTTAATCAGTGTTAATTTACTCAATGGAAAATATACCAATAATCATTTGGCCACAACAATGCAGAAAATTTTGAAAAGGCTGTTTAAATTTGGAAAGCGTTCCATCCACACTAGTGTTTTCAGATCAGTCTAACAGTCTGCTGTCTTCACAGGAATGAGAAGAGAAAGTGCTTAAACATTTTCTCTTTAGGATAGATAAGACATAAGCTTTATAACTGAAGTTAAGACTAAAGTTGTCAAAAAGCTTAATAAATGCGATCCATAATACAACATCAAACCCTTTTCAAAGTAATTCACTTTGGAGAGTATTTTTTTCTGTGCTGTAAAGTATTAAATGTATTGACATTAGTGTAGACATGGCATTAGAGTGACCTCTTGCTATGCTGCTGGGTCCTGGGGGCAACAGATGTTAGAGGCCACTTTACACTCACTATCTCACACTATCATGTTAAATGGGTCTGGATTTTGTAAACAATGGCACCGCAGTGAGATGAGAATGAGCTTGAGTGCCGTTTTGTAGATTTTCATTTCATTTCAGCCTTATAAACAGGATTGTATTTTAGCTAGGAGCTGATTTACCCTCAGGTCAATTCACTCTAGTGTAAATTCTAATTGTCTTCAAAGCACAGAGGCTTTATGGGTACGCCCAATGCCAACAGTAAGCTTGCTGTAAGAGTGAATTGGAGATTCTCCACACACCCTCATGTGCTATGTCAAACACTGGATGAAAGTTGGGGGTGGGGAGGCAGGTTGGTTTGCCTGTCTATGTGTCCTCCCATTGGAATATACAGTAGAGTCAGAGTATCTATCTATCCATTTTGGCAGAAGCCCTTTCGCTCACAGCCTTCACATACTGCTTCATCCATTAGAATTGTTCAAATGTATTTAAGCTGTGGCCTTTATACCCTATTAGGCAACCTCCCCTGTGTGGGAGGAGTGCTGACAATCCGTTTCGGTTTTGTAGTTTGTGGGAAATGCCGGTATTTGCCAAATGAAGCAACTCCCAGTGTTTTTATCCTGATGGCATGTACAGTACTTGACATCAGTTGCAAGTCAGTGCAGTCAACACATTTTATGACTTGCTTATCTCCTCTTTTGGCTGCCACACCTTGCCTCTTACTCAACCCTGGAACACCATCCCACTTTGTCACTTGCACAAACTTGTAAAATGTTTTTTTACAGTTAAGTGTCACCTGCTCCGGGAAATGTTGTTGTTTCAGACACCACTGAGGACACATTATAGGGGCACGAGTTTTCCTCTCTACTGTTGTGAAAGGTCACTGTGGGTCATCTGCGAGTCACCAACGCTCGGTGAAGTTGTTCATGTGAGAAATTGTCCCACGACAGAGTGAAAATGAAACACACTTCAAAAAAAGCTTCAGTTCATTTTCCTCAAACCCACATAGACTCAAACTTTTGTTTACATTGCATAGGACCTTAGAAGACCTGTACTCTTACTCATTCTCTGTTTTCGTGCTATGGCTTTTTCAGTGTGGGAGAGTGAAACTCCACAGATAAGTTACTGCATTGTAAAACAAGTTGTGTGATTCAGAGGCATTGTAAGGCTCTTTCTTGTCTAATGTGATCTGTTGGGCAATACTTTCTTGAGATGTTATTTGGAATTTAAGTATGAGTGTTTTCCTGTGGGAAAAAGATACACCTGAAATTTTTTTTTTTTATAGTATGCGGTTTCTTTTTCTTTTATGTGTGCAGGCAGCGGACCCTTTCGAAGATGAACCCATACACTTAATCTTTCTCCGAGTAACCCTTTGTTCCCTGCTGACTCTGAATCCCAGGGAAATGGCTTCTTCTGTGCCTTGTTATGGCCCTTCAATGCTCCACATGGGCCCCCTTTGGCCTCTTGTGGCTCTTCGGCCCCTGTTGATGTCTTTATTCTTTGTCTTCCTATCACTAACAGGCCAGATGTTTGTCTGTAATGATAAAAAATGAAAAACTTCCCATTCCCACAGTCATGCAGGGAGAGAGGACATAGCAGAGAGACTGCCATCATCCACCTTTTTTAAATTGATTTCCCATGATCAGGGCCAGAGGACTGCATGTTTCTGTGGCAACAGTCTTTGATGGACAAGAAGATTGTAATTGTGGCTTGCATCATGTATATATACGATCATTTTGAACTACCTCAGAGGTTTTAAGATTGCAGCTGGCAACAAAAAAAAAGCTAACAAAGAGTTTACTCTGCCAAGGCTTCTGTTCTGTTTTTCACACAGTGTCCTGAAATGTCCTTTTGTCAAATCCATGGCTGTGTCCTTTTGACTAGCTCAGTCTGGTAACTTCAAAGTAATTTCCCAGTTCAGTCAGTTCTGGTGCTTAAGTTATACGGGTCCACACATCATCCTTTTCTTGTCAAATAAACTGATTTGTGTCACTTCTCCAGTCACATTACACAGTTTGTATTGTCAAAGTTCTGAAAACGAGCAAGGAACGTCTTGAAAATAAAAATGTTTTAAAGAATAGTGTAAATATCAACATGAAGCTGCTTTGTTAAAAGAAACTTTTTTGCTAGTCACATATTCAAAATAGTATATATGGAGTCTACAGAACTGACTTCTGTTCTTTTACAATGATGAGAGGTCAAAAACTCTGATACTTTTTTTATGTAAGAATTGAATTTCTCTTTTTTAAATTTAGGTTGTTTAATGGAATTTGTATATGAGACTTTGAAAAAGACATTATTATTATCTGTCTTTAAAAATATTACTAATGAGATATAGTTTAAATCATATCATTATTTTTAAATGCCTTGTGACTGATTAGCCGTTTGTGTGTCCCCTGCAACCGGATATGAAAGCTTTGGGACAACATTTAGAGGCTGAATGGGGCTGTAGCCATCTCTATTGTTTATGCCTTACATATCTATCTGTCTCATTTCCTTCCCTGTTAGCACTCACTGTTTTCTGTTCCTCTCATTTCCTGAATGCAAAGTCTCCATAAACAGTTATGGTGTATGGGTAATTGTATCCAGATTCTGTGTGAATGCAGAGTTCCCTCATTGTGGTTGGCACATTCTTTGCACAGATTTGACGACTTTTAAGGATCCAAGGCTGTTGGTGGAGTAGCTGTATTTCTGAGTTAATTTATTAACACTCCAAGTAAGTTACCTTCCATTGCTGTCAGGAAAATAGGTGAGGGGAACACCTTTCTTTCTGCGGCCTCCAGTGTTTTTCTTGTCCATACACTACCACTGTTTACTAATTGGTTCACTCTTTGGACAGCCAGGTGTGACCATCCCTAAATGTGACTCCACATTCCTGCCTTTGGAGCCTATGTAATTAGCTTCAACTCAAGCATTTCGTAGCACAGCAGCTTTTCTCCCACTTCTTTTGTCTGTGAGAGTCTGTCTCCCTCTGTCTCCCAACCTGATCTTTAATCCCTGCCCGCACCTGTGCTTTTTGACTGGGCTCTCCTCGTGCACCAAGGCAAATATCCTCCCCATCACCAAACATAGTAAATCCGTATGTTTTTAAAGGGGAGTTGGAGCCATTTAGGCAGGTTAGGGGTCCTAAAAGTAAACCCATTTCATCACTTAAGTATGTCTCTACAAATATAGGCCGAAGGGATAAACTGGCCTGCTGACTGCCTGATTGATGCTGAAACAGTGAGCTTTTATATTAGCATTGCAGATTTGTGTTATTATGCAAGCTCATTAGCTGTTGACCAGGAAAAGGCCATAGAAAAGAAATTCTAGTTGTTGGCTAGTTTTTTTTATATTTCAAAAACTTTTTGGATACGTTTTTTGGCTTGCTTAAAAAAAATACCAACTCAAATAACCCACAGTGATCCCAAATGACTCATCAGAGTGTGGCTGACCAACAGTCCTATCCAGCCAGCCATCAGCCTTATCAACAGACAGGGTCTTAGAGGGGATTGGAAAACAGGAAGGACCTCCTGTACAGGGGATAGCTACTGGCACACTGTTTGTGTCTGTGTGTGCATGCGTTTGTTTGTGTTTAAAAGTCCATCCATGCATGCAAGTGTAAGTTGGCACAGTTGATATTGCCCCAAAGTCAGATGTACATGCCCTGCAATAGTCTTTCACTGGGAGATTTAAACTGCTCCTAGCTACAGTACCTTCAAATAAAATAACCTTATTATTCTCTCAGTAACGGGCCTCATTTTCGCAGCCAGTAAACCAGGTATGTCCTCTGTGAAGAGAACACACTTGGCTAGCTGGGTTACAACTACAGTGATAGAGAATGTTCACTGTAAATGGCACCCTTTGAGACTCTGAATAGGCTTTTGTGCACCTCTTAAATAACCTGGCCCACCAAAGGTAACCACCAATGAAACAGCCCTCCACCTCTTTAAGTTTAACAGGTCTTAGTATGACCCACTAGTCAGGTTGCATGAATACTGCCTTGTGTTTGGCTGTTTGCCAGTGGTAGTTTGTCTGCAAATGGACTAAGTCCTGGGTGTCGAGGAGCAATGCTTAGGAATCTGTACTTGTGTGGATTATTTATAACCATGCTGACATTTACACTGCTCTGGTAGAGAAAAACTCAAGGCTCTTCTGTCCTTTTGATTATGGTATTGCCCGCCTTTTTCTAGACGAGGAAATGTCACTCTTTTAATTCTTAATGTCTGTACCTGGTGATTTGCTCTAAATGTTGGTCTGCAAACCTTTTAATTCTATGAAGGTCTGTGGAAATGCACTTTTTAGCGGGTGACTCATTTTCCTGATATAGGCTTCCCTTCTCTAAGGAGTAGTTGTGAATTCAAGTGGCCTTACTCCTTTTCAAGATGGAGCAGGCCCACTCAACTATGATGTCAAAAAGATAAATGTGTGCATCTTCAAAACAAGCTGTAATGTTACCCTATGAGACATTTATGAACTGGCATTGGACGTTCACTAAAAGTGTTTTTTTTTTGCCACTGAAAGGCTGTTATTTTAAGTGTCTGACAACTTTACGGACCTACAGAGAAATTAAACATTTTTCTTTACCTTTCGCTTGATCCAGTCTGTTGTTGTTGTTGTTGTTGTGTCTAATCAACTCACTCACAGAGATGTCTCATTCCGTAATCTCTTGAGAGATGACTTGCCATAAAACTAGAGAGAGGAGTGTTTGTTCTGTTAGAGTACAGAAAACTAGCTTAATGTTATCTAAAATACTTTTAATGTCATGGCTGAATATTGGGAAGATTTCGACAATGTTAATAAATCAAGTCACCAGTGCAAGATTTCAAGACGAGCCTTCTCTGTGAGTAAGACTTGGTTAAAGACCCGGACATGCAAAAGGTAAAGAAAAATGTGTTTATTTTTCTGTAGGGTCCTTTACATAATGTAGACGGGCAATCGTAACAATCTGAGCCTGTCAGTGGCAAAAACAAGCACTTTGACGGGTACATTGACGGTGTGTAATTGCCCCATAGGATTTGTGGCTGCAGTGTTCTCGCTCAATACTAGAACAATTTAAAAATTGTTGTCCCCATTATTTACTTAGATACTAAAATATGGTCGAAGGTTGAAAAATACTGAAATTCTGCTTGAACACTGTCCACTGTACTACAACATAAAACCATGTTTACACCCTACTGATATCACAGGAGCTTGACACCTGCCTCTTTCTTATTTGTCTGATCTTCTGTCAAAGACATACCGTACTATGGTATACTATAGAATAATTCCCTGACTAAAAGCTTCAACAACTAAAAGAGGTACCTGTTGTTCAATACTCACTCTTCCTGGTGTTGGGATACAACATGTGTAAAACTTCCTTTAATTACCACTGCACATTTCACTCTTTGCTGTTCTTTTGTCAAACCTTATACACTGTGTCCGCACAAAGCCAGTGTGTGTATGTGCCAGTGCTAGTTTCAGGCAGGCAGAAGTGAGGCTAGTCTTGTCCAAACAAACTGTCTGGATGGAAATGTGTAGATGATTTCATCACTCCTTTGGTTTTAGAAGCATTACTAGCCATGCTGATGATTATTTGAGCAGCATCTAGACCACTAAGATATCAACACTAGTTTATTGCCATTTAATGGCCACAATTTCACTTAATTTCTCTCTCAGTTGGCTGGAGACAGACATACTTTACTGTGTCTTTAATTCAGTGCTATCTATATGATTAAATGAATAGTATGAGTGTTAGATGAGAGTGGTAAAATCAAAACCACAAATTGTTGTTTTTAAAATCCGGATTTTTGTAAAGATTAAACAAGTGAGATATAACGTCACAATTAGAGCTTTTTAGAGGTGATGGTAGGTGGACTTTGTTAACTTTAGACAGAGCAAGGCATGCAGTTTCCCTCTTTCCAGTGCTAAGCTAAGCTAATCGACTGCTGGCTGTAGCTTCCCATTTAGCATACAGACAGAGTGATATTGTTTTTCTCATCTAGCTGTCTGCAAGAATACAAATAAATGCATATCCAAAAATGTCAAATTTCTTTTAAAGATATTCTATTACAGATGATGTCAACTTGACACAAAGTTACATCAGAAAATGCTGTTGCCACAGTAAGCACGGTTGCTCTCCCCTTATCCTTTTTGGCCTAAATCCAAATGCTGGACATTAGACGTAGACAATCATTAATCTGAACACATAATGACACAAGAGGAGGAGATCTCAGCGTCTACACTGTGCCATTAAGTAAGATCCAAAGAAGCAGAGTTGGTGGAGCTACCCTGCTTTTCTGTAATTACCCAGAGAGCCCTAGGGCAAATCTATGTGGCTGACACGAATGCCTTTCCCCCGTCTTTCTCTACTTTTCTCTGCCCACACACACACACACACACCCGTACAGTACACACACACCCGTACAGTACACACACACAGTGCCCCAGCATAGCGCCATGTGTCTGCAATATGGGAGGTCTTGAAGTCGTGGCCTCTGCGTCTTCCTACACTTGAGGGGAAATGGCACTCTAGGCCATCTCTCTGTCGGCATACACTGTGATGTATTCATGCCTCCTGTAGTTTTGACAGTCTCTCTAATCATTCAGACTTTGTACTTTAAAAACATATTATAATAATAACTAGTGTTTGCTAGTATTCTAGAGTCTGTTTTAATACGCTGAGCAGCTCACAGAGATTTGTGATGGAAAAATCTGAGGTTAATATCCCATAAAGCCTGTGAATCAATATTTGCCCAGTTTTGCTTTCTAATGGCCGCATGATTGTCTTGTGTAATACCCGTGCTTGTATTGTACCCCTGCCAGAAACTCTTTTCACAGACAAAAGTGGTTGTTAGAACAAGGAACAAGTGATCATACAAAGTAGTCTATCAAGAACTACAGAGCGTAAACACTTCTAAGGCAGGTTGTATTGCTTTCTTGCCAGTGCTTACACTTCTGCATACAGGAAGTGGGACAAAAGAGCTTAAGGAGAACTCAATGGGGTTATCTCCGGGTGTTTATCTATCCCAGAGTCCTTCTTGCTCAGGGAGTGAAAGCCTTCAAACTGCTACTCCTCTGCAGCCTGTTTGCTTCAGACGGGTGTGTGAAAAGCGGAGGAGGGTTGTTTGGGGCTGTGTCTATCTTGAAGCTGGGGAATGGGGGGAGGATGTCTGAGACAGGTTTGCTGCTCTGTTCTCCTTACTGTTGAAGCTTCCCATCATGTTTGCATGCCCTCTTACAGAACTCTTAATGGCCTTGGGTTTGGCGCCAGATCGCTCACACACTTGCCAACAGCAACAACAACTTTTAAAGTTCCACCTAAAACAGGGTGGTAAAACTTTTACGGCATGTGAGAAACTCAAATAAGTTTGTTAAGAAACAGGCCCAGAGTCTTAATGTGACAGTACAAAAAAACAGAGCATGACTGGAGTAATGTTGCAGAGGCCTACAGACAATAAAAGCCTCAGATGAGGATCTATGGGCGTTGTGAACATAAACCCCTGTTTACTTTTAGCAGACAGTTGTTTGAACATCCCTGAACTCCACATATTGAATTACTTTTGAGTGTCTGGAAAAGTGCTACACTAAGTAGCGCAATGGAAAGAATATTGGTTGTAATCCGTATGAGCATACACATATAAAGAGTAAGTTATTATAACCTCGCTTCATGCACCATTTCAATGTCTTCTGGGAATTGTCTGTTTATCCGTTCAGCCAGTCATGTCTCATCCCTTATGTCTTGCAGGATGTGAAGATATTCCGAGCGCTGATCCTGGGCGAGCTGGAAAGAGGACAGAACCAGTACCAGGCTCTGTGCTTCATCTCTCGTCTCAGCCGCAATGAGATCATCCCAAGCGAGTCCATGGCCCGTCTCAGACAGGTATGACGTCAAGACGTAAAGCAGAATGTATGTGTTGTATTATTAACATTTTCAGGTCTTGAAAATAATCAACATTATTTACAGTATATTATTCGGAGCATCTGAGGTTGTGAACACTGATCTTTTGTATTGTCTCCTCAGAAAAATCCTCAGGCTATTCGCTTGGCAGAGGAGCGGAGAGGACTGGAACAGCTGACGATGAGCGCTGCGGTCAATCTAAGTCAGGCCTCTCAACTCAGCTCCCATGTCCACAACATGTGCAGCGAGGCCCGTGAGGCCATTTACACCAGGGAGTCCGATGTCAAACACTGGCTGGACAAAGGTCGGAGGTCATCTTATGTTTGTTCATCCATTGCAAGTTCTTTCTGTTGTCCTTTTTCTTTCTCACTGTACTGACACATACTTTCTTATCTTTCCTGTTTTTTAATCACCTAAACACCTCTTTCCACTTCATTTGAGTGATTTTTCTCCAAACGTTATCTGGCTTTTTGTTGATAAGGCTCTATTACAGTTCATGCTATCTATATTTACCTTCTTCTTTGTCTCTTTACAGTCATGATAACTCTTGACGTGTGTGTGTGTGTGTGTGTGATCAATCTTATGGGAAATCAGTTTGACTAAAATGACAAAATTATTTTTGGCGAGACTTAATTAACTGAAATGTTCAATATAGTAATATAATGATTTGGGGACCCAGGCAAACAGCATCTTGCTTTACCTTTCACCATTTCTCTAACTTCAATGTTTGTTTTGACAGTGGTACTCAAAAGGTTTTATTTCTGAAGTATAACTGTTAATAGTAAAACTATTAATACTGCACAGTACAAGTCCAACTCTCCAAATGTTTACTTCAGGTGAAAAGAGAGGCATTATAACAGCACAATGTACTTACATTTACTTAAGATGAAGCTTTCAACTCTGATTTAATGCTAGATAGTTTTAATGGGTAATTATGCATCATATTTTAATTGTGATATTTTGTGAGTAATATCTGAATCTCCAAATGTAACCATTAACATTTCTCTGTCAGTACAATGCTTAGCAAAAGTACACAGTAAGTCAGTAGTATACAGTTGGGTGGCTTTGGGGGCCTTCTGTAAGTAATTTTTGTTTACAATGGGTTTGGAGAAAGCTAGAAGCAGCAATACCACAAGCCAAGCAACCGGCCTGTTCCAAACAGGCACATTTTGAACGTGCACTGTACTAGTAATAAAGTCCAAATTATCCAGGCCGAGGCGAATCCATATGACAGCACTATTATACACTGACAGCACTGTTACAGAGGAAACAATGTTGATGGTCATGGTTCAGCAAGCACTCCGCACCATTATCAGCGGAGGGAATCAAAGTAGCATCTCCTTTTGCATAACAAAGCAACCTTTTTTTACGGCACTATCTCCCTCCTTTTAGCCACTTTGTTAACCCTATTCAGTTCAATGCAGTATTTAATTGAGTGAAATCAGAAAGAGAATGATGCACTCAACACTATGATAGCTGCTTTTGTTTTTAATACTTTAATGCCCCTCTGCTCTCTGTGTTCTAGGAGTGGATGGCTCCATATTCAATGTCCTGCCCCAAACAACAGAGGTGCCCGGCTTTCAGGCCTGTCACTCTACTAAAGACTTGTGGCAGCCCTGTCTCTGCGCATACAGCCTGCGGCTGGAGTGGTATCCATGTCTGCTGAAGTACTGCCGCAGCCGGGACACCACGGGCAAAGGCTCCACCTACAAATGTGGCATAAAGAGCTGCAGCAAAGGCTACCATTTCACTTACTATGTTTCCCAAAAACAGCTGTGTCTATGGGATGAGGAGACCTAGCATTTTGTTTGGGATGGTTAAGAAAAGACAAACTTTTTCCCCCAGGCAAGCCAATGCTTCACCCACTATTCAAAGTAAACACAGTAACACTGGACCTCAGTTTATGTGATGTGAAACTGTCTCAGGTGGAGAGTGGTGAGATCTAGATGGCCAAGCTGAAACAGAAATTAATTCAGGTTCCAAATGAGACCAAAACCGTTGAAGAAGGAAAGATGCAGCATGTCATTCTAAGAGGACCCACTACCTTTTTTAAGCTTTTTCTGGGACAATGACATATCGTTGTCAACTATAATGTGACTTTGCCAAGAAGCTCAATATTTGTGCCTTTTCTTTGGGAGAGATTGGAGCAGATGACAGTGCCAACAACAATAACCTCCCAGACGAGCTGCAGTATGCACAAAGCTGGACAGTTCATTTCTGGTCAGTTTCACACCAGCAAAGGAGCAACTGAGTCCCACTCAGATCAAAGGAGTCATACTGGAAAACATAATCTTCCATCCTGGTGAAGGGAAATTTGGATTATGGAAATATCTTTCTTATAAAGCTCTGTGAACATAGCCAGCGAAACGCCTGTTTGTAACTGCCTGTTTATAATGTAAGCTGGCTGACAAAGGAAATGCTTCTTCAATGCTGGCTTTATTTATTTTGGTTGCAAATTGAAATTATTGAGAACTTTTGATGTATCTTTTTGCATTAATCAAGCTCTAAAGTCTAAACCACAGGTCCTCAGTGACAGTAAGTTTTCACACACATTTCAGAACATTCTAACCTCTTGGATTTTGGATG
Source organism: Etheostoma perlongum (assembly GCA_026937815.1). Classification (NCBI taxonomy): domain Eukaryota; kingdom Metazoa; phylum Chordata; class Actinopteri; order Perciformes; family Percidae; genus Etheostoma; species Etheostoma perlongum. The sequence goes on from CM049373.1 coordinate 15,190,945, forward strand.
TTGTTTCTAGACTCATCCATACTTCTTGCGTCTTAGTTGCCACATTATGGTTGTGCAAAAAGTGTGGATGAACTTATTGAATTATTATCTTCTTTAATAGGACAGTTTACACCTCATGCCCACCACTCACATTCTCGGTCTGTTTTAAAAATGTCAAATAAACCAAAGTCAAAGGAAATACTGTCAAAAGAAGGGTGTAAGGTTTCAGTTTCTATAAACAGACTTTTCACTGTGGTGTTTTCCCATGTTAGGAGTCACTTAAACTTCAGTATGGCGTTTTAAAAAAAGTCTATACTGCCACCTTCTGGTTAAACAGTGTTTCAGTTTCTTATGTTTTCTGTTGTAGCCATAGCTATATATATATATATATATATATATATATATTTTGATATATATTGATATACAGTCTATGGCTGTATCCCAATGCCAAAATTCTGGTTTTTGGTTTTCAGTTTTGACTGTTTATGTCAACATGCGTAATTCAAGGAGCACTTCTTAACTCATGGGACCAAATTTCATTTTCTGTCTGTTCTTTAGAACAATAGGTTGAAGTATGATTTTGGTTTGTCTTACCTCCATCTTCATTTCAGTCTTAACTCGAATATCAAAAGATCATTTTGTGTTTTGTGTATTAGTATGTCCTGCTAACTAAAGAACCAAATGAGTAAAATATTTGTATTTTTGGCTTTTACTGGTGATCCAAGTGCCTTAACATTTCCGCTGATATCTTTGCGATATAATTGTAGATTAAGTTTGTAAACATATTTTTTTCTATGAAAGAGGTTTTAATATTTTGTAAAAAGTTGCCATAAGAAGAAAATGAAGCGAATAGGTAATGTACCATTAAAAAGTTGAGGTTTAAAAGAATTGTTTCAATAAAGTCTTTCTTTGCACTGCATACAGTTGTATGACATTGTTGTGAGACACACAATTATGTAGTATTTAGGAGGCTTTTTTTTATTTTATTTTTACATAATATGTATTTGACCGTATACAGTAGAGAGCTGACAGCAAATAAGGGACAAGAAAGAGAACAGTTAGCAAAGGTCCCATGCTGAACTTAATCTAGGAATATTATGACTACATAATCGGCATCTGAATCTCCTTGGTTGCCAGGATGCCCCACTATTATATTCTAATTATAACTTGATGCTTAATCATGTTCATGTGGGAAAATAATTGTTTACTGACTTACTCTGGGAGGTCAAGCACAGGTATAGCTGCAGCAAGGGGTGGGAATGCATTGTGTGTGTGGACACTTCAGTAGGGCTTGGTATCAAGGTTTCAACCATGGTCATTCAGGTAAGATGTTCTCTGCAACCATAACACCACTGTACAGCCCCCTATCACACATCAGAATATTAGTGATATTAATAATGAATGTAGTTCTTCCATCTTGTCCTCTTGCGTGCTGGAGGAAAACGTGTGTGTAATATATGCTGTTGACCACAAGGTGTCGCCATTGTGTAAAATATTAGGCTTAGAGAAGAATCGCTTTGGCAAGATATTAAGAAGGATGGAAATGTGCTTTTTCGGTTAAATATTTAATAAGCCTGCCTACACTACGGTGTAGTATGGGATAATACAATCATGGCATAAATATCGTTAACACTACTAGTTGCTACATCTGCATATAGCGTTACAACTGCTAATAAAGTGGAATGGGAATGAAGGGATGCTGAAGGAGGCTGTTGTTGCCACCACCACCGGCGGAGCTCACGTAAGACAACCGATAGTAGTATCTGCTAACAAACCTTAAGAAGTCTCATTCAGAAGCATAGCTTCACAGGACACAACACACGCAGGATGTAAACGAAGAGGCAGCCATATGTGCACCTCCAGGTAATGACATTTCACTACGTTTGGGAACGATTTACTATCTCACAGCTTGGAAAACGCTTTGTTAGCCTCTTAACGTTAGCTTGTTATTGGTTAGTTTGCTAGCATAACTGAGCCATAACTGGTAGTTAGCTAGCCGCTGTGAGAGCATCTTCTTACAGTAGGGAGACGCTCTGTCTGGACCTCCTTTTAGTTTACCAGCATCTCTGTTCCTTTTCCAGGCTTCCATGGCAACATTAAAATGTTATAGTTGAATGTAGCTAAACGTTATTGATGTAAGCATCCTAAAAATGTCCATTCAAAAATTGTATAACAGTCCTAGTAACGTTAAGTCACATGTGTAATAACCTAACCTAATTTAACTTAAGGTTTAAAAATCAACGAGTGTCGTGACCAAGATAGAAGTAGGCTACTACATAGAATACAGAGGTTATACCAAACATAACACAATGAAGTATTTAATCTATATTTTGTATTTATTCTGCCTAATAGTAAACAAAACAGTTTTGAAAATGTGAGATAATGAATTGTCTAGTCTGGTGTTCACTTCAATTATATGTATAACACCTTGTTATATACTATTTATAATTTGCATAGTTTGTTTTATTCCATTTGATATTTTTTTGTCTTTGCTTCTCCAGATCCCATGTTGGATTTTGATCGGTGTCCTTTGTTTTGGTTTGTAGTGTTTGGACAAGTGCGTTACCTGTAGATTATTTATGATAATGGATGAATAAAACCTAACCAAACTTAACCTTCTTAATATGTTCTCTCGTTCATGAAGCTTCAAACAGGCCTAGTATCTCACCTGCCCATTGCAGCTTACATGACGGGTGAAATGATAAATTAATAATTGATTAATAATTTCAGTAATTTTCAAACTAAACATTCTAAAGATTCACAGTTTCCTGCCTCTCCAATGTGAGAGTTTGATGCTTTGGCTTTTCTTTTCTTAATATATTGATAGTAAACTGAATATATTTAGGTTTTGGACTATGGGTTCGTCAAAACAAGCAATTTGAATACATCACAGTGGGTTATAATGGATATTTTTCACAAGTATCTGACATTTTAAAACGTATAATTGAGAAAATAATTTGTAATTGCCACCCAATTTTTGTATGCTGCTATGTAAAAAAAAATAGAAAAAAAATAGTTGTCAACACATATAATATTACGGCTTCACCTCCCCATGCCATCCTGACATTTATCCATAAAAGCAAGACAACAACAGTACATTTTATTATTATTACTCATGTAATTTAACAACAGCTAAAATAACCTTTCTCTCATGAGAACTGTCTACGACCCAGCACCCAGTAACCTCTCATCTAGTTTTGAAACTTGCTTGAAGTCTTTGAGATTCAGTACATCTTGTTCCAGTCCAGTTAGAGTGGGCCTGCCCATCTGCATGGTCTCACCTCCTTGTACAAACGTCACAGCAGAAGAAGAGACGTCCCCCTCACCCCACCAGACCCTCAGCCGGCCAACTATAGTGCTATTATAGTTCAAGCAAAGGCTAATTGTTGGCCACTTACAAAGGATTGCACAGTCCAAGTCTCTGGACGGTAATGCTGTCTCTTTCTACTGTAAGCGATATTACAGCACAAGATGTGCCTCCATAGATTCTTCTCTTTTTGTGTAATGTGATTCAAAGTTGGATTGATGACTGCTAACAGACATGTTTTCAGAGAAACTGTAAGTTAAGTTAGCTTAGTTTAAGTTAGTTTAGGTTAAGTTGGTTTCTTGTTTGTTTTGTCTATAGAAGAGAAGATGGCACTGGTCGTGGTTGGTGCTCTCCTATGCCTGTCCTGTTGGGTCTCTCTCTACTTTATCTTGTGTAACGTCAACGCATCAAGGAGCTACGAGTGGAACTGTCGCCTTGTCACCCTGGTACACGGCATCCTGGCAGTCTGCATCACATCATACATAGGCTATGTGGATGGACCCTGGCCTTTCACTTATCCAGGTATGTTGATGAAAGCCTTTTACCCTTGCACAGTTACCATATGCAGTGCACCCATCCATATTATGCACATTGCACATTATTTGGGTGATATGAATGTAAGATGATTGCAGAAGTGACACTAATTTTAAAGAAATGGCAGAGCAGATTCCCAAAACAAATCCAGTGTGGTGGGGTTTACATATTGTGAGGAATATTGAGGGAGCAAAAGCAGTATCGGCTCCAAATATTGGCTCAAGAAAATCGGCAGCCTGTATCGGCATCGGGACTAAAACATCCATATCAGTCGATCCATATTCATAATGTGAATAAACCACTCAGCAGTGACCAAATAATTTTACCTTTGCTGTCTTTATTCTGTATAGTTACTAATCAGAATTTGTTTCCACATGGTGATATTAATAATTATGTGCTCCCCTCACAGTAATAACTTATCTTATGTTATCTCTGAGATTGCATGGATGTTGTATTGCATTTAAAAGATATGCTCACTGAGAACTGTCTGTTTCTGTTCTTGTGGATGCCGTACAGGTACTAAAAACACTCCTCTGCAGATAAGTGCCATGGTTGTGAGCCTAGGCTACTTTATTTTTGATATGGCCTGGTGTGTGTACTACCGCACAGAGGGACCTGTTATGCTGGCCCACCACACCATGAGCATCCTGGGAATCCTGTTGACCCTTTGGTTGGGGGAGTCTGGCATTGAGTCCTGCGCGGTACTCTTTGGCAGTGAAATCACCAACCCCCTCCTTCAGGCACGCTGGTTCCTCAAACAGACAGGACATTACGGGACACTGCTGGGGGACATTGTGGACGTCCTGTTTGTGCTGCTGTTTGTGGTGATGCGAATCTTTGTGGGAGGCACAATGCTATACTGTGAGCTGATCTCCCCGAGACCCAGATTCTTTATCAAATGTGGGGGAGTGGCTATGTACGCTCTATCCTGGGTGTTTATGGTGGACATTGTTCAATTTGCCATTCGGAAGAGCAAGAGCTGGAACAAACAGAAGCAAATCCAACAAGAGACATTGGCAGCTAATGGTCATGAAGGGAAGAAAGACTGATCGGCTTGTGCTTCTTTAAATGAAATCTGTGTCTTTTTTTTACTTTGGGCACGCAAGGAAAAGTACAAAGAAAATCATCTTTTTCTATGTTAAACTGCTCCAACGGAAAGCTCAATGTTAGGAAAGAGGCAGTTTACATGTAATGCCTTTTTAATCATTTCAAACAGTTAGGATTGGTTTCCTTGTAATCCTGTGGGGTTTTTTTGGTGCATGGGAAACTTTGTGCAGATGTGAAAGGTGCACTCAGGGTGATGAAGTTGTGCCAGAAAGTCAGGATGGAAATGTGTGTGTGATGTGTTTGATTACTTTGTTTAATCTACTTTATAGCAATATATTGCAATTCATATAAGCTTTTGAAATCCTGTAAAAATGTTATTAATTTTATTTGCTTTGTGTAAAGGGATACATGAAGAGAAAACCTCTCAGTTACATAGTTCAGTGGCAATGCTATTATTTTGCCGTCCGTTTGGATATATGTTAACTCTAAATATCTTAAAATGTTGGGTTAAATTGTGTCAGATTCGGAATTTGTGCCTTATAGTATATTAAATTATTTGAAGTTTCTGATTTCAAAGGATCCATACTCTGTACTGATAGCTTAATTTAATTGAATAGGCATGGTTCAGTTGTTACAGAGATCTTGTCAGACAAGACAATTAAATATAATGTATTGTGAGCTATCTGTACAGTGTGCTAATCTTTTGTCTGACTTTTTCAGTTATTATGTTTTTGATCCAGCACCTTTAAATGTTTTTTGGAATGTACAAGCTCTACACTCCGTATGACCTAATAGATGACTAGATAGATAGATATATTATATCTAGTAATCTTTAAGACAAAAATACACTACTTTCAGGAAAGGACAAAAACCTGTGGATTCATGCATGCATCTTTTGTTTCCCTGACATGTTATATTTTCACATTTAGTCTTAACACAAAGCAGTGACACACACACGCACACAACCAGGGTTGGGAAATACTGTAGGTTTCATTTATTGAGTAAAATCATATTGAGATGATATACTGATATTGGGTTATTATTTGGCAAAATTATGTTCCATACAACAACAAAAATATTACATTTTTGGACATACAGTATGTGTCAAGAGTTTCGTCAGAGTTTTAGTATTTTATGTGGGATTTTGTCAACATTTGCCATAATGTGATGAATAAAAAAATTCATCTCATTATTGTGATATTGGTTCCCACCTTATTGCCTGGACAGGACACACACACACATGTGCATAATGGTATAAAGGCAGGTGGATTGAAAATATTACGATTGAGCCCGCTCTGCGATTGGATTTGTTTCATGCCAAAAAAGTTACCAAACTACCAGGTTTTTATTGTGCTCAGTCTTTAAATCGATATTCCTCATATAATGACAATTTTTTGTTTGTTACTTTAGTGCACATGGATATATGCAGTAATGTGCAAAAACCTTTGCCATCCCTTTGTTTTCCTATTTAAATTTGATTGAGATTTGATGTGCTGCTGTTTACCTGGCTGCCACTGTTAAGAACTATGTGAGCATCACCACCATTATATCCAAGAAGGAACAAATCTAACTGGTGTGTACTTTTTCCTAATTTTGTCTTTGTTTTTTGTCTTGTGCTGTACTGTAAACATAAGTATAGGAGTAATGCAGGATTATTTTCGGTTTGGGGTTTCATGATTTGCCTTTGTAATCCCTGTGTGAAGTTAAATAAAGATGTTATGGATTGTTTGCATGCTTTCCAATCAATTTTAAATTACAAAATGTAAACTAAAACTAATGGATCTGCTGCATTAGCATCATTAAATGCCACCAATACTCATATGTGTTATTGGAGTAAGACTGCAGCTACCTAAACTGTCCACATGATGGTGTCATATCAATGCTATATGAATGATTAGTGAGGAGCTAAGAGCATTCATTTTGCAATTCTAAGATAAAATTATTAAAAAGGGATTTTTTTAGAGCAGTGTGTCACATTCTACAAAATTGGCCAGTTTTTTGTCCTTTTAAGCATGAATTCAACAGTTTTTAAATGGATTCATGCATTGGAGCATGCAAAGTTTAATACTGTGTATGGTACTGATGATACTGTATGTAATACAGTGAATTGCATTATATATGTTTTTCACAGTATAGTGTCAGCCAGAGATATAAATTAAAAATAGAATTGCAAAGCACAACACAGTGAAGATACACTTAAATACAATACATTATGCATTTAGTATGCTGAAAGGGTGACAGGATCCAAACAAACAAACAAAATAGATTGAGAGATGGTAGAATAAAAATTATTTTACTCACAAGCCCTGTTAAAGGTAAATATGATACGGACAGATTCACTGTGGTAGTGCAAATAATTGCCTTTTGTACACCCATCAATATTCAATTATTATGACATTGGTGATGTGATGTATAGTTTTTTTTGGTAAAATGTCAAAAAAGTACATGCTCAGTAGCTACACTTTTTTACACACACGCACACACATACAGTACGAGTGCCTTGTTGATGATGGGCAAAGGACAAACTGTAAGCTGTACATAATGAACATAATGACTGTTCTCCAAGTCCCAGACCAACCACAGAGCCATGAAAATGATGAAATAATCATACAACAACATGCATAATCATCAAGTTTATCAACCACCTAAAGAAAAGTGCCTCTTTACTGGAAAATTCTTAGGACTGGTTTCCCCAATCATGGAAAAGTAAACAATAACGCGATACATATCTTAACAACTAGGGCTGTAACTAATGAGTATTTCCTTTATCAATTAATATATTGATTATACAATCAATACAATTGTTTAGTCTATAGTATATAACTCTCAGAGAGATGCTGTCTATGTTCAATAGTCAAATAATGTGGGCTACAAGTCTAATGAATTGTATTTGGGCTGCCACTAACAATTATTTTCATTATCAATTTATCGTTTTGTCTAGAAAATAATCGACAAATACTGAAAAATGTCCATCACAAATTCCAAAGGTCTAATGGGATGTCTTCAAGAAAATATGAAAAGCTGCCACCAGGTATTTAGTTGTTGTTTCCATCCCCCCCCTACACACACACACACACACACACACACACACGAAAATGATTAAACAGATGATTATTTGATTATTAAAATTGTTGCAGATTCATTGTTTGTCAATGGATTGATCGGTGCAGGTCCATATGTTATACTTTTTATTCATATGCCTAACGTTACTTTAAAATAATTTCAATACTATGTGAATGCTATACTACCCATACTATTAGTAGTGGTAGAAGTAGGAGGAGGAGTAGTAGTAATAGTAGTGGCGGTATTATAGGTAGCCTACTGTTGTTGTTATTGTCGTGTTACTTTGCAGTAACGTTATGCTGAAACAAAATGAGTTTTCCCATCTCCCGGCGGAAGTGGTTAGTTGAAGGGCTACTGGACTCCAACAGCTAGCTGGCTAGGGCGTTGCTAGCGGCAAAAGTGGGATTTTTGGTACCTTTCCGCAAGTTATATTATTGTACAAATAACGTCTTGCGTTGTAAAAACAGCGTTTGATGTTCGCTACAAGTTTTAACCGCCTCTGTAGCTTTTTGCCGTTGTTTACAGAGGACTGGTGTTACTTTCTGTCCCGTTAGCTGGCCACATAGCTAGCCTGCTTCCATCCACGGGAATTCTGCCGAGAAACGACTGAATTCTGGAAACATGGAGTCAAGGAACGTTGCGCTGTGCTAACCGACTTCACTGGATTTTCTTTTTCTAAGGAGACTTTCTGAAGGACATAACACGGAAACATCGCAAGCCAGTCAACATTCATGCAGTGTTGTATATATATTTTTCGGTCGTTGGCCGGCTCATTGTTGTGAACGGGAGTTTGCTTAGTTTGCACTCGAAACAAGAGCATACGAAGCAAAGTTTTTTGCTGAAAGAGCTCATCTGTTTTGTTAGCTGGTAGCTTGCGAGATTCAACGCCAGCCAGCTTTCCGTGAGAAAAAATCTTCTGAAAAGCAACTGTGCTTTTTTTTTAATCGACCATATAACAAATTTGGCTTTCAAATCCAACGTCTTACACCGGTATCACATTAGCTGCAGTTGTTGCTAATTTGTAACACGGGTCGTTTAAACTCGTTATTGAGCGATTCTCATGGTCACGGGAGAGTCGTCCCCACAGCCACAGACAGGCATTTCTGGGAGCAGGGAATACCAAATGGGACTGGAGGAATTTTCAGCATCTTCAAAAACCATTTAGGAACCGAGGCCAATCAGTTGAACTGGGGTGGTGGCAGACGGACTACATTGCAGGGCCAAGGTGTCTGTTGCATTGGAATAACGTTACATATTGTTTATACATTTCATATCGGCGGAAAACTGGGATGTGAATGCAAAGGATTTATGCAAGGAGTTCATACATGCACGACAACTTGTGCCAGCTGACGCAGTATATTTATTCGTGTTTGCAAAATATTGTTCATTGCCGGGGTAGGATATCATCTGACTGCACAGCTAATACAACAGAGGCCCCGATCAATTTAGATCTGCACTGTAGATTATCTACTGTTGGATTTTGGCAAGGATTATTAGTTTACAGATAACGCATAGGTAGTTTTTTTGGTTCCTCTAGTGTTTGGACGTGCCTTGCAACAACCTAGCAGTGTTCTATAGGTCATCTATTGTCAACACCATTCTCAAAATCCTTGCCTACTTCTGACGAATGCCCAAGAAGGTCGCTCCAGGAAATCGCCTCATCACACTCTGGAAAATGTTAATTGGATATAATTTGCTGCAAATCTAGAACCGGAAGCCCAATGAGTGACACACAGTCCAGCTTCACTGACAGGTACAGTACGTTCTATTAATGCACTGTCTGCACTCCGCATGCACAAATTGAGTCTACACAGTTGTAAAACATAACATTTTCTTAAAGTTTCTTGATGATATTAACATGAGTGATGAAAAATGTTTTACATTGTCCTAGTAAAGCACTTCTTTACGGCGCTGTGCTCATAATAACTATGTTATACAATCTAATTACTAAAGATGGACATCAGATCTTGACGTAAACATTGCTGATTTCAGCATGGCTAATGGAGTTCTCTGCAGACAGTAAAGTAGTGCTTGTCCAATGATTGAGAAGGCCTGCCACTGAGTGTGTGCCAGGGAACAGTGGCCTAGGATCCCTGTACACGTTTCAACATCTCTACTACCTCTTAAGCTTTTTAAAGTTAACCTTCTCCTGCACCTTTTAAAACGATCTCTGGATTTAGAAAAAGACCTTAACTTCGTCAACTAATCACCTTATCTAAGACATCTGTCAACTTACTGTTCACCATTACTGTTCACCATTACAATTCCTTAATTTTCTAAGTCCTGTATCATACAATTCCTTTAACTATGTAAATATTGTACATATCCACACTCCTTATATTTCTTTATTTATATTTATATACTTCTTGCAACTGTAACACAGAATTTCTTTTTTGGGATCAATAAAGTATTTCTGATTCTGATTAAAGTCCAAGATTGGACACTGTTGCTAAGACCAGCAGGCTAAATAATGTGTCATGACAGAGCAACACACTAAATGGTGTAAAAGGACTAGTCTGTATCGTCTTAATCCATTAGAATATCATTTGTCAGTATTGTTATTATTGTGTCATTAGAATAATGAATTCCCCTGTGTTTTGGTACCTGGTAAATTAGGAGGTTTCTATTCTCAATTTGATACTTGGTACTCTAATAGTAAAACAGAGAAGTGAAGCTGTTGCATTACGTCAAGCGTCCACACTTGAATCCTATATACATGCAAGGAAAGCAGGCCAGTACAGTGGAATGTGGTCGGTGGATTCAGAGCAGATGGAAGCTGTATTGCACAGGTTGGGATCTGAAATATCCTCCTGGCTAGGGCATGAGCTAGAGGCTAAGCCCAATTCCATTTTACATGACCCCCTTCCCCCACTGCAACGATGGCAACAGTGTCTGTCAGTGTCTGCTGAACTGTGTTTAAAAATAATAATAATAATAATAGTATTACCACAACCTGCTGGTGCTATTGACTAAACCAGTGGAGATGCCATTATATCTTTGGTTGTTTTTTAGCAGTAAAATGAATAAATAAAATAAATAATAAACATAATCCTGTATTGAAACACAGACTGCGGTTGATTGCCAAATACATCAGAAATACTGATGTCATAAAGCACCTAATGTTAGGATGGCAATTAGACAGTGCAGTATATGATACAGTGGCCTATATATGGTCATCTCAGATTTACTGCTGCATGTGAAGGCTTGAGACTGACTATTTATTCAGAGTATGTGGGTTGATATGTTTAGAGTGAGTTTGTTGTGGTTTCACAGGCACTGTGTTATTAAAGTCATAATTGTCACTCTACCAGTAAAACATGATCCAAGACCCCCAAAACCAGTCTGTAGACTGTGCAAGCAACTAACTCTTTTACCTCTGCTGCGCAAAAAGTATTACTTGGACTGCAGCAGTTTTTGAGAGTGTTTTAGTTGATACTGTCTTTATTGATTAATAGTGTTGTCTGTCTCTCCCTCTCTCCTTAAGTCCATCTGTATTTCCCTGTCTTGGCTTTCCCTTCTTCTATGTGTGGTGTTGTGCATTTTGTTCACGCTCTGTTGGGTAAGGTGGGAGTATGCATCCAACATCTATTGGGGTTGGGCCGCCAGCCAATGGGTCAGTTTAGTGTGCTGTTAGCTCTTTGTCATAGAGTTCTGCTGATCTCCACGTTTTTCCCACCCACCCACCCACCCTCCCCCTCTGAGGCCCTCCCTGGGAAGTGGTGCTGGTGACATAACTAATAGTAAACAAAAGCTTTTAGTGGGAGCTAACTGGTTGTCTGCTGTAGGCTCCTCTCCAGGTCCACCATTGTAGGTCAGGTACATTCAGGGAGGCAGGTTGGTTGGTATGTCTTTATTGTTACCCTGTTGGAGGACAGGTGTTTAGTCTGTGGCTGGTTAATGGTAATAGAGTTGCATCTTAACAAGTTTGCCATTAATTGATTCATAAATCTGTTGATTATGTGATTGGGCAATTGCTCATGTAGTCTTTATACATACAATTATAATGCCAAATGCCCATCACAACTTAACAGAGTGTTTATTTTGTTCAGCCAGCTTTTGATTTACAATAATATAAAAATTGAAAAGCAACACATTTTAGTATCTGCTTGGTGTTGAAACTGGATAAATAAATATGATGCAATCTGTAATTCTTATCAATTGATATTTCTGTCAATTGTACTAATAAAGTAATTATGTCAACACCAATTAATAATAACATGGCACTTGAGTCAATATTTTTCTTACTTAGATGAACAATGTTTTATTGAGTACTACTGACAGCTCGGTCTGCTTGTATGCGTCTCCTGTATATTGGCATCCTTCCCTTATAATGCAGTATGCTTCTACTCCATCTAGTAAAGCGCTGATAGTGGGGAAGCTGTGTCAGCTACTCTGAACTGTGCATTAAAATGAGTATCAAGAAGTAATTTAAAGCTCTGATCAAACGTGCTAAGGCTCCAGCTCAGCATGCCGTACAGAATGGTGGTATTTATACACTTAAAACAAATTTAACAAATAATTGATCAACAACTATTAAAGGTATCAGACTATAGGATTAGCAGCTGTGAGTTACCTTGTCACATTCAAGTAGGACAGTTGTATGTGTCTTATGAGAAGTTGCTGACTAAGATATGACTCCATACATGTTATGTTTCCAGCTTCCCCTATATAAAGTCACTTTTTACAGTCAATACGTTTAACAATATATTCTAGTAATTTAAAGGTATATTTCACTGCTGGAAAGATGAATATGTATTTAAATTGGGTCATTTATGTTGTAGAAATGTGAAATCCTTTAGAAGTTGGTTCCTTCTAGACCAAGAAAAGCCAGAAAATGTATTTTTGGCTCATATAGATAAAAGACAACAACTCCCAGAATGCACTTACTTTGCTTCCCTATCATAGACTGTATATTATTGATATTAACGGTCTATGTTCCCTATGAGGCCACTCCCAAAGCCACGCCTACCGGTTACAGAGGGAAGTCAAGACAAGTGGATTTATTGTCATTTCAACCATATACAAAATAACGTTTCACTGTTGTTCAAGTGGTGTTACACATTTAAAATATATAAAAACAACATACAAGATAGGCTACATTTTAGTGCACACACATTATAGACTATACATAAAGTGCAATGACTACTTAAAGTAGAGCATTTACAGTAAGACAGACAAGGGATAGGACAGACAAAAGACAGGGCATAAATAGACTTGTAACAGAGCACTGATTGTTATAAGGTAGGTTCACCATCTTTGGAGCTGATTGATGGCTCTGTTCAGCTAACGCATTGGTAGCATTAGCACCTGGTGGGGTGTAAGCACAGAGTATAAACAAAGCCGTGAAATGTAGAATGGTTGGCATTTAACAGACACAAACTCTACCAGCGGTGAGCAGTAATTGGATATAAGAACCACATTTCGGCACCAATCCGTACATACTGTATATGCACAGGCCACGTCCACGGGTCTTACCCGACAGAGCAGCCTCTCTATCTTTTCGGAAGGCTAACAGGCTTGGTAGCTGGATAGCAGAGTCCGGTACACTGTTGTTCAGCCATGTTTCCACAAAAACACAGCAGTCTCTGAACTTGCAAGTTTCGTTGAAGTTGGATGTAGTCTAGTTTGTTGTCTAATGAGTGGACATTTGCAAGCAGGATGGATGGGACAGGTGGCCGTCTAGCGTTAGCTTTTCACCTAGCTCGAACTCCTGCCCTCATTCCGCGTTTCTGCTTTCTCGTACACCGTTTTCGATGTCCCCTTCCCTGGCTAGCGGCATCAAGTGACATCGCTGGCTGAGGTGCTGGTCTCCAAAGCAGGTGAAGCTTGCGTAATGTGTTGAGTATTTCATCCATAATACATTTTCTTCATATTGTCCGATTTGTACCAGCAGTATCCCGGTGCTACACATGTGCAGTAGTTTGAATGCACATGTTGAAAAAGTCTTTGCCAGACAAACATTATTTATTCTATTGCAGCAGCTGCTCTCGTACAGGTAGTCACAAGCATCGGATTCACGCACCAGATCTTCAAAACTACCTTCCGCCATCGTGGTTAGCCTAAAGTATGAATTCATTACTCAGCTTTCTCCACAGAGCAATTAGCCTGTTAACTTAACTTCAAGATGGCTTACACTCGACTCACATCGGGTAGTTACAGTCCCACCCCCTATGGGTGGGTTGAAAACATGCAGAACTAGCTGGCTATAGTCCATAGTATCTGGGCAAAAATGCCTCCCATGATGCAAAACAACATTTTTTGTGTCATCGTAGTTTTTTTTCCAGACAGACAATACAGCGAAAACTGGTCTCTGGTCTGGGGCACATGAGGGAGGGAAACAAGATCATAATACGTTCGGGTTTCTACTGATAAAAAGCCTAATGCTGATCGGTGAAGTATCCCTTTAAATATTTTTTGTTTTTTTACTGTTGGTTGAACAAAAAAAACTATTTGAAAAGACATGATCCAGAAATTATGTTTTTTTTCCTTACATTTTTGCCTTTATTTGACAGATGACTGTGTAGGAACGGGGAAGCAAGAGAGGTTTGACATGCACAGCACAGTGCGTTATATGGTAATTGCTGTAAACACTCACCTACCTAGTCATGGTGTTCATTTTTGACTATTGTATAGTATTTTAAATACCAAATATTTGATTGGTTAATTGAAAAAAGAATAGGGAGATTAATTAACAATAAAAAATACTTGTGAGTTGCAGCCCTAGTTTTTCTTTACCTAACGATTTTCCACTGCACTAGACAGTATGATTTTCCTTTATGTTTTAAGATTGAGAAGGAATTCACATCCTCCCTAACTTTAAATGAAAGAGCAGAGTCCTCTGAATAGTTTCTGACTATACCTTAACAATGCTTGCTGTAGTAGCCTGTATGCCTTCTTTACCATTACAATCTTTGTCACTTTTTTAGGTCACATCAAGCACTGGTCAGCCTAAGTTTCACTTGATTATGTCTTTGCTCAAAATGTGACCAAGGTGATATCTCAACCACCTACATGACTGTTTGTTTATGCCAAGTACATTTTAACATACTCCAGGTTGTGAGCAGGTGTGCTATGCCACATCTTCATACCCTGCTTTTGGGGCCCTACCCATTGATTAGAGAGTAAAAACTTTATACTCTTAAGTTATTTGCTGTGAAATACATGTATTAGCTTAAATTAAAATCAAGGGCCTCTGTGTACAAGGTAGTCAATCAGTAAGTTTTACTTAGAAGAATACCTTTATGGAATACATCTGTAAAACAAATTCCACCTAAGGCAGATTTTTTTTTTACTTTGTGATGCAGCATTATCTGCCATTATCCCTACCTTTTATAAAGAGTATCATATCAAGAATTGGTTCAGATTGTGTCAGAGTGTTGATTCACTTCCATAGTAAAGTGGGAGGTTGTGGTTTGTGGTGCTGCAGTGAAAGGCATTTCTAATACTTTGTCCCCAAGGGGTAAAATATAAGAAAAACAAGTATGAAAGCTCTAAGAAGCCCATGCTGATCTGTTGCAAGTGCATATTTGTCAATTGTCACAAGTTCCTTTCACACAGTTGTTGCGTTATGGTATACATTATGAGTTGCTGTACAACTTCCATGTGCACAGCGCAAAAAAGGGAAAGCAGTTTGATTTCAGCCTGGATCATTGATTTGGATATATGTTGTATAACAGCTTGGTCTCAGATCTTGTATGGAGTTTGGGTGTTACAAGCACTACTCTGGATGTTATATTTACCTTTTCAACATCTGCCATGACTACAACCACCCACAGACACATTTTGTCATAAATCACCAGTTACAAGGGAAACTAATTGATCCATATCAGTGGTACTCTAACTCATAATCAGTCCCTTCCTCCTGCATTCTGTCCCATGTCAGACCTTTATTCCATTTACATAATAATTTGAATTAGGGTTTCATCTTACTATGTTGTCATTTGCCCTTGTGCCACCCTGGAGTTATTCTACTGTTGCAATTACAGTTGTCAGTGATGCATTAAACACTGCGCTGGAAATTTTGTTGTTGACGACATGGTCAAACTTTGGTTAAGGTAGGCAGTTTTATATTTTCTATGCAGCAAAACTCTTGTAATGTCCTATGTTTTTCTCATGGATGTGAGAAAAGCTCGATTCACAGCTCAATATTTTCCTTGTTGCTTGAATCATTTGTATTGCAACTTACTAACTACTGCAAGTCGGCAAGGAAGGCCTGACCAAATTCTTAGCCGTCTTCATTTTTTTTAATAGAATGTAAATGAGGACACAAGGAAGACTCTGCTCACACCAGGATGTCACTTTGGCAGGCACACACCAACTCTCACCATACTCTGTCCATACTTGCCAGGTTTTTTCACACACTCTCTCAATCACATCCATCATTTATTCCTTTTAGTTGCTTTGATCAGTCCCTTTCTCCCATCACTACCACATTTCCATTATGCCTAGAGGTAGAGTGTAATTACTGTTGCATCAAATTTGCCTTCACAAATTAGCCAAGTACAGATGAAAAGTGGACAGGTGGAAATGGCGCTTGTGTGTTTTTGTAGGGTAATAATATTTTTTCTTTAGTTATTTTTGTCAAGACAGACCTGGCTAAAAGGAAATAAATGGAAGATAGCAAAAGAGAGTGAGATGACAGAGAGGAAAATAAGCATGTAATGCCCTTGGGGTAGTGATGTTAGAGTGTGGGTAAAGTCTAGGCATTAGCTGGGGCTCTGAGTGCTGAGGGAGTTGGGGTCTATCACCCAGCCCTGTGATGCTGATGCTTGTGGACACCCTCTAGAATCTGGCCCTGTTAGCCAGAAGAGCTTCAGGGCTCAAACATTACTTTCACTTCACAAAAGACAGGGTTACTACAATAGAGAAAAAGGGGACAAGGGTAGAGAGCTGTCTTGCCCAAGTGTCATGTCCTCACATGTCCATTTAAGGATTTTGTAACCATGAAATAGGCTTGTGCCTTCAAGCTAACTGACAATTGTAATGCCATAATATTCTGCCGACTGCACAGTGGCACGAGAGATGTGATGCTGGGGATTTATCTTAGATTTCTTGCTGTTAATTGATTGATTTTTTTAAATGTACAGTACATACAATATATATTTTGTAAGTGCACAAGTAACATATGGGCAATCTTTGTTGAATGGATAGTTGACGTTAAAAAGCAACAGTAATTGGGTGTCATTCCTGTGGACTGTTTATATCCCCTTCCCTGGCTCTCAAAGTGGTGATGCTCTAATTGTATGTGTCTCTGTGTGTTATGTATAGGAGTATAGGATGTATTTAAGAAAGAGACCAGCAACCTGCGGCAGCGCAGTGATTAATCTTACACTGCCTGTTTCTGCTGATTCAGGGGTGACTAGACAGACTAACACATCCCTGCACTTTCTCTAAAAGAAATTGTCAGTTCGGTTACCAACCTGCAGGCAGTAATGTGCTTTTTTACCACATGTTGCATCAGCTTAAATGTCATCATAGGTCTGCTTCTAACAGCCATTAATACACATTTGAGATCATACCAGGATACCAGATCTTACACACAAAGTCTGTCAAGCACTTGAGCAAGGCACCGTACCCCCACCCCCCAACAGCTCAGGGCGCTGGTCGAGCACTGGCAGTCCATTTGTGCATGAATAGATCCTGAGCATGTGTGTGTGTGTATTTCAGGCCTGTGTGTAGGGATTATAACAAAAGATTATAACTTATTTTATATTAATTTATAAGTAAATTTCCCACTGGGGATCAATAACTGTCACTATCACTGTAAATGAAATGAAATTAATTATCCATGTGTCCCATGCAGACACTATATTGTTGTGCTAAAGTTAACAGCTAAATTGAAACTAATTACTCCCTTTAAAGAAGTAACTTGTGGACTAGAAAAGTTCTTAGGTTTTTGTGACAAGGCTCATGACCAGCAGCAGTGTGGACAGTGTAGCATGTTAAGCCACCTCTTTTCCTTTCCCAGTGCTGGAGGACAGCAGACAGCATAGCGTGAAGAAATGTCTATCCCGCAGCCCTCATGTCAGGAATCCTGATGAGGTTTATTGGGGCAGAAAGGGCACTGTTTTCCCCCTGAGGCTGTTGCTTGAGCTCCATAGCTATTGCTCCTGTCTCTCACACCATACCTTGCTCTCTCTCTCTCTCTCTTGCTGTCTCTCATACACTCACTTAATGCTTTCTTTTAAATCCAATAAACACAATGGTATATGATTACACTGCTAAGGCCACACGCTGAGAGTGGCATCAGTGTGTGATATTAAACTATAAGACTGTAATACAGAACCTGGTTTAAAGAAGGTGTGTTACTGCATGGCTGTAGACTACTATAAGGGATAGTGTAGAGCGGGGCGCTTGGTACAGCAAATACAACCCCAACAGGGTGATCAGGACCAAATAAATCAATAATTTGAGACATAATATTGATTTAAATGGGAGTTTATTGATTTAAATATGATTGTATTGCTTCCACTAAAGAAAGTGGTCTGTTCCGTCTCTATGGTTAGAATCCTGTCCATAGCAACATAAACTGTAGCTGTTTAATGCAACCCTTTGTCTATTACTCAACACCAGCCTACGGGCTGTGGTAGTAGCCGTATATTTTATGGTGTGCTGCAGTGGTGGACAAATTACCCAGCTGCTGTTTTACTCACTGCAGGAATTGACACAACATTAGTGTTGTAGTGAGCTAACTAGTGGGCTATCGGCTGCTCTAATTCACATTAAACTGAACATTTCCATTGATGGCGAAGTGAGACACGGTGAATGGCTTCTTTGGGAATATTTATGTTGACGTTTATGTCCTCATTCATCTCGTTTCCTTTTTCCACAGCCCCTGTATGTTGGCACACCTGTAAGTTAACGTTAAATATGTTGCAATGTAGTTAAGCTAACTAATTAGCGTTGTTGTTCCTACAGCTGTAGCGATCATAGATGATATATAAAGATGCAGCAATAGACACTCACCAAATCTGCTGTCATTGCTTGAATTGGAGGACAGAAATTGCTCCATGTTTACCCACTTTTTGTCACTGTTGATAAATGATCCAGACTTTTGTCCTCGAGAGTGAATAGAACTGTGTCTATTGCAACGGTGTGTAGCAACTGTCTGTTATCAAGAAAATAACAGACCGCATTCTACATTAGAATTCAACCAAGCCATGTAAGAAAGATTAGATTAGCTGTGTGTGTGTGTGTGTGTGCGCGTGCGTGTGCGCATGCGTGCGTGTGCGCATGCGTGTGTGTGCGTGCGTGCTCGTGTTCTCTTCCATTGGCAGCTTGAATGTATGAATCAGACTGTCCGAGAGACTGTATCATTATAGCACTGAGATGGAATCACAGACCAGTTTTAAAGAGGTGGCATGAATGACTGACTGGCTGGCTGGCTGGCTGAAGAAGAGATATTACCAGTTGATGGCGTTTTTATTATTAAAAGCACACTAGACTGCATAATTAACAAGGACCTAACAGTTCTAGTAGTTCCCTCCAGAGCAAGCAACAGTGCGACAGTGGCGAGGAAATACTCCCTTTAAGGTGGAAACCTCGGACAGACCCAGGCTCTTGGTTAGGTGGGGTCTTACGAGCCAGTTGGAATGAATAGTGGCAATAACTGGCACAATAAAAGCTAAGAAGAGAAGGAACAGTGACTAAAAAAAAAGTGTAGTTTGTGGTAGTTCATGGCATAGCAGGGCACTGTGTGGCATTACAAGGCACAGCAGAGTGTAGCAGGGCACCGCAGAGCATAGCAGGATGTAGCAGAGCATCGCCTCGCTCTAGTTTTATTATATTAATGTTTATATGGTAAATTAATCTGACGACTATGAAGAGAAGCAGAGAAGAGAAGGGGTGCCCCTTCTGCGGCTATACACCCTCCCCCGCCGGTCTAGGCGGACGCTGCGACTTCTCACTCCCTAATTATAAGCATTATCAAAGAGGAGAGTTTTAAGTTTACTCTTAAATGTGGTGGCGGTGTCTGCCCCCCAAACCCAGACCGGAAGCTGATTCCAGAGGAGAGGAGCCTGATAGCTGAAGGCTCTGGCTCCTGTTCTACTTTTAGAGACTCTAGGAAACACAAGTAACTCTGAATTCTGGGAGCATAGTGCTCTAGTGGGACAATAAAGGTACTAAGAGGTCTTCTAGATCAGATGGTGCTTGATCATTTAGAGCTTTGTAGGTCAGGAGAAGGATTTTAAATTCAATCCTGGATTTTACAGGAAGCCAATGCAGAGAAGCTAATACAGGAGAAATATTATCTCTCTTCTTAGTTCTTGTCAGAACACGCGCTGCAGCATTCTGGATCAGTTAGAGAGTCTTAAGGGACTTATTTGAGGATCCATATAATGAAGAATTACAGTAGTCAAGCCTGGAAGTAACAAATGCATGGACTAGCTTTTCAGCATCGTTTTGAGACAGAGGGCATGGGCGTAAAAGGATATACCCTGATCAAAAATGCTGCCAAACCCATACATTCCCAGAATTCTGAACATATAACCCCATATCAACCATATCAAATGCCTTTTTGTCATCAAGAGAAATAGCAGCTACTGTATCTGGGATTGTCTATTAGCTACAGACCATGGAATATCTGAAGAGCTACGCCCATGAATAAACCCCACCTGATCAGGATGAATTAAAGAAGTAATTACCACATTTAATCTGTTTTCCAATTATTTTTGAAATACTCATAACATGTAACTGCATTAAGGAAATTGGGTGGTAATTCCAACAGTCTCCTGGGTCTTTACCTTTCCAAGGCAAGGTTTCCACTATGTCAGCAGCGGCACACCGCTGTATAACGTTACTGTTCCTGGTTACTGGGGATGCATATAGCTCAAAACCAAAATGAAAAAAAACGCAGTAATGTTCCCTCAGCATTTTGTTTTGTTGCTAAACTGTGTGTATAATGTGCAGGGACGAGAAATCACCTGTTTCAATTAAAAGTATCCTATGGTACCGTCTAGCTGCTGTTTTTATCGGAGGTAACGGTAGCTAGCGTTATCAAATAATCCCACTAATGGTAACGTTGTTGTTCATATTTTGGCACAATGACTACGTTTACATGCACATAATATTCAGTTTTTTGCCCTGATTTAGAAAAAGACAATATTCCAACTCAGCTGTTTACTAAGGCTAATGAAAGTGAATATTCCACTAATATTCCCGTTTACATGTAGCCGCGCAAAATATGATTTTTCAAAGTTTACCAGTGGTAGCGGACTTGTTGGACCGTACGAACACAGCATCCTGCTAAAAAGGTCTTATTTGGAATATCCAACCGGGAATATGCTGTTTACATGACCTGTATCAAATTCGGATTAATGTCATATTCTGAATAATAGATAAGCATTATTATTTTCCAAATCTTTCCAGAGAAGGTCAACCTCTTTCTTGGTAGCTGGTGGCTTAGCTTGCCCTTCTCTGTTGGCTCTTTTGAGATTTCCCCCGCTTCTCGATCTTATCCTTTCTGGTGATTAAAGGAGAATTTTGGCAAATTTTTACGTTAGTCTTCATTGCTATAAATATGCGTGTACTTTAGATGGAAAGGAGAGATCTGCACACTGTTTACCTTTTCCCGCTACACTGGGACTTCAGCTCAAGACTACAGCTAGCCTTCTCTAACTGTACCACTGTGCAAGCCACAGACCTCATTTGGCCCCTTTTCATGTAGTTAAATATTCACTGATATGGTCATAACTACTACAGTGCTCAATTACCTATTTTTGAGGGGGAATAAACTTCAAGTTTTCATCGCGAAGGCATGAACTGTCCTCTAGAGGACATAGCCAGACCACTGGTTGCTCACTGGATTATTTTCGGCAGCAGGAGGCAACAAAGGCGGGGAGAAATGAGAAGCAAGGATGCCGGCCAGGCCTGCTAGCGCGGCTAAGGGAACTACCACACAAATCGACACTGCCAAGCCTCCTACTCACCAACACCAGATTGATCACACACAAAATACATGAGCTACAAATACACAGGCAGCTAGCAGCTAACGGCTAGTAGCTAACAGCTAGTAGCTAACAGCTAACAGGGCGAGCTAGCTACTAGCAGGATAGAGACAGGGTAGGTGAATTTAAACAATGTCTGAGTTGAAAATGCATATTGTTGTCACGTAAGGGCCCTGTTCATGTTGCACAGACATTTTAATAGCATTTGTGTCTATTAAGTGGCACAAAGACTCTAATACAACTGCTGTTTTAGCTCAGTGGAAGCCTGTACACATAGCTGCAGCTACTCTGTGCTGCCTGCACCAATTCTTTTTTATTTTTTTTTATTTTTTCAAAGTACACGCATATTTATAGCGATCAAGATTACCATAAAAATTCTCCAGAATTCTCTTTTAAGGTTGAAAGTTTTGTCTTAAAACAATAGAGCGCCTGTTTAGTCCCCAAGTTGTCTGAGATCTTCTCCAGCGCTGCAAAATGTTTACTGGTGTCCACTGGCGTCATGTTCTGAGCCTGTTGCTTTTCTGCTCTGGGCGCAAGAGCACCGCCATCTTGGACCTGCACAACCCTTGGGGTTCAGTAATAAACTAGTCAAACAAAGGTGTATGAACTATTATTGAAAACAGTGACTACAAAACATGAACTAATAATTTAGATAGAAAACTATTAACTACTAGAAAAACTATTTGTATATTAAACAAATCAGACCGAAAAAATGACACAGATGAAGTGTAAGTTAAGTGGGGATCCTAAACACACTGTTTTGTACTGTACATGTCACTGCACTCATTAAGATCTCATCTGAACATATTTTTGTCATTCAAACAACTCATTAAAACATTTACAGGCAATTTGATAAAATAACAGGTTTTCTTTGAGCCTCATTCCATTCATACAGTTAATGAATTTGGTAATGGAAACTGACGGCTTGGTTAGCAACGATTAGCAGTTAGCTCCGGTCAGGTCCAGTTAACTCTATGGTGAAGTTAAGTATAGGATCAGACATAGGGTGAACAACCAGAATCTGATAAATGACGTGGCGTTTCTATGGTTTATTAGTACAGTTAATCCCACGGCAAGACCGCCAGCAGCATGCTGCTACTAACAAAAGGCTATGAGTCCTGAGCCTGAAGGGAATGATGACACTGCGTCATGCGCACAGCGCGGAACATCTCAAGGGGGAGGGACTTGAGGCCGCTGGTCTTTGTGCACTGTAAAAAAATACATTGTTGATTGGGGAAGATTTTATCTACCTTTTGCGGGGCACCCAAACACTGGCCTCAGCTCCTCCTGAGTGCAAATGCTTCTTAATATCTCTACAAACCGACTTTTTAAATTTCTGTGGTTACATATCTGTAAAAGGATAAATAAAGCAGTGGAGCTTCCTTTCCAACGTACATTAGTAATTACGTCACGTTACCCCCCCACCCCCCCCATTTTCCAGTGCGATCTATCATCTGAGCATGTTTTGCAGGGTGCAAGGTTATGTTGTATTTCACCTCCTGGAATGACACACACCTCACTCTGATCTCTGCAGCCAGCTGGCAACTCCTCAAACTGTCCAATCCTCTCCTAGTTTTAGACCGGCCCCACCTCTCCCAGCCCCAACAACACCTGTGCTGTGAGCTGTGTTGCTCTCTGCTTCTGGTAGATTTTTGCAAAAACACCATATAGCACAAATTACAACAGCAGCACTGTCTGCGAGGGAAAAAGTCAGGGTAAGCAGCTTACTTCATCAAGTGTACACCTAATGTTTTGCTTTGGATATATCCTGGCAACTCCTATAATTTAACTTTAAGTTAAACTCTTCTGTAAATATCTGCCTTGACTGATTCTAAGTGGAACTGAGAATAACCTGAAGTGCTTCCCCTGAATCTTGCATGAGTTGGTCTAGTTCCTTATTGTTCACTGTTTTCGTTCCACTTTAGTTTGGTAGAGCCATTCAGAGAAATGGCTGTGTGTCAGAGTCCTGCTCCCTCAGGGCTGTTCGTCCCTCCCTACTTTACTACTTTCTCTCTCTTGTGGACTGGTCTGGTCCTGGCCTCTCTTGCTGCCACTGTTGCTGCAGTTGGCCCAGCTCTGCCACAGTTTTCCATCAAAACACCAAACCTCAATGGAGCATTCAAGCCCAGGCCCGCTCCAGTGTAGCCCCTCCCTCTCATCCCACCCTGTTCTCACTCTGCCTTCTTTCTCCCTTTCTCACTCCCTGCACATTTAATGGTCCTGTCCAGGAAGAGGTCCTAGCTCAGACTTAAAGACTTTAATAGCTGTATCCGAGTGATTGAATGAGCTGAGGAAAATGTTCTTAAACGCTTTCTGGGGGGAAAAAACTAGTAGTATAAATACTATGCGATGAGTAATATTACTGATTAACGCCCGTGCCTGCGCTGGATAAATTGCAATGTCACCACAGTTCACATTGTAATATTAGTGTGTATTTTCTAGGGCTTCAAGAATGCTTATTTTTTGTTATAGGTAAACCTGTTGATTATTCTCTCAATTAATTTAGTATAATAAATGTCAGAAAATTATGAAAAGCTGTCATCACAAAGCTCAAGCTGATGCATTCAAACTGTTGGTTGTGCAAATTAGAGATGGCCCATTACCATTTTTTGCTTCCCGATACCGTTTCTGATACGTGAACTTGAGTATTGGTCGATACCGAGTACTGATCCAATTCCAGTGAGTCTTATATTTTAACAACTGTATACTACTATCCCTGTATGAATGTGATATGATTTCTATCTTTGTTGTTGGTTTGGCACAGGTTAAACTCTTTGTGAAACATGAACAAACACAAACAATGAATGCCACAAAAACTTTTTTTTTTTTTAATCCAGTTTGACAGTCAGTTATAATGAAAAAAGAACAAATAAACTACTATATAGTAGATTTACATTCTTTTCCTTTATTACGTGGTTTCGGATCGGTGCATGAACTCCAGTACTACCTGATACCGACACCAGCGTTTTCGGCAGAATCGGAGCCGATACCGATACTGGTAGCGCAAATGTTCAATAGTGGTTGTTTGATTTACTGTCAATCGACATTGTATGTTTCAGCTCTGGTATTTTCTCAGTTATCCTATAATTTGTTTATTGTTCAAATAACAGAGTTGCGTTTAAAGTGTCATTAGGACATAGAACAAAAAACTATTGTTGTCTACTGGAGTGGTCAGAGAATTCACTGCTAATGTGTCAAGCCATTGTGACCGTTTACTAGAGATGAATAGGAAAGTTATGTGAGCTATGACTGTGTGTCAGTAAAAACTCAGAGAACCCCCTTTAATCTGACCTGTCAGCTTTGCAGTGTCTGTATCCACCAAGATACAGGCCTACTGTGGAAAAACATCTCCTCTCAGAATTTATAATATAATATATCGCCCAAAACGACAGGCTGTGACATTTAAGAACGGCTTGTTTATATTGTCATTTTGGCCATATGGTCTAAATGACATGATTTATTAAAAATGTAAAAACAATTTATAGCAAAAGGTTATTTCACCAGTAAATTGCAACAAAAACAACCACTAGATGGGAAAAGGGTATTTTACAATAACTTTTTTTTTTTTCAACAGCAGCTGCAGACGGTTGTATGTCCCGCTGTTGGAATCCTCTACAGTGAACTACAGCTACACTTATACACTGTGCAGCTGTCAGCATTTAACAGTATTTAATCCAGCTGCTAGCTGACGGTAGGCTACCATTACCTTTTGCCAGGTACAGTGCTGCTCATGAGTATAAATCGTAAGCATCAGGTCTCAGTAACCAGCCCTACCGTCAGCTCTGCAAAATTTATGCTGAATTTTCTATTTTACAGATAGTTGTGCTTTATCTGGTTGATGTTGGACACTAAAGGCTTGTGGCTATGAATCCCTCATCAGGATAGGGAAATGAACTCACTACTCTCCTGCTAGCCTGGCCAATCAAGGTTTTCAAATGTAACCATCAGAGTAAACGCAGCGGAAAGGGATCGTGACAATGTGGACAAACAAGACCATCTCCATCACTATACCAGAGGGCGCGTGGGGCAAGCGTGGAGGCATTTAGCCAGTGCATGCATTGGACAATGAGCTGGGTGGCTTCTGTGCCTGCGTGGGTTTCCAGCAGGATGTTAGGAGCTGTGGTGTCCTTTTGGTGAGACTTGATCCTGAAGTGCCGGTGCTATTCAACCTGGTGACTCTTTTTCTGTGTGCCGATCTGGCAGTCACATTCTGAGGAATCATGTACAAGTTAAAAGAGCTAATAATAACATTTCAATAGAATCTTACCTCATACGATGTGACAAGTAAAACTGGCCTTCTGCTATGGAGACACTGTGACTTATTATGAACCTCAGCTGCTGTGCTGTCTTTAGCTTGAATTTATATTGAAAGCATCCATTAAAAAGTGCAACCCCCTTCCTACCCATATCTATTGCATTGTTTACTTTCTAGGCAGGTTAGCATAGGAAGTGCCATGCTAATCTTGTATTTACTGTATAATGAACTGACTGTGTCATGTCTGCGTGACTAGCTTTGCAATATATCTCTTTCCAAGTGGTATGGTTTTCCATGAAATTCAGAAGGGTGGAACAGTGCATAGTAGTGCTGTAATGTGAGGATTGTTCTCCATTCTTTTTGAATTATCATGAGTTAACATGTCAAATGTGTATTTAACTGCCCTTTTTGCACATGTAACGGAGGTGTAAGCAAAACAGAATGGAAATTCATGACGGTTGTAAGCCTTTCTATTGATTTGTAATGCCACTACATAATCAAGCAAGATGACTTCAGTTGTCAGTTAAAATACAGGCTGGTAGTGCTGCTACTCTTGCAGTGGGAACTGCAATTTACTTATTTGTAAATTTCTCCTTTTGAACCAAAGGACACTTTTGCTTCCACATTGAAAGTAACTGCCATTTTTGATTTCACTTTGTAATTTAAAAATAGCTGTTATCGTATCTGTCTCAGACAACTCTCACAGAAGCTCTACAGAGGCATTCAATCTGATTGGTTATGGAAAGCACAATAGAGAGTGTCAGTAGAGAATCATTGTTAAATAACTTAAAGGTCCCATGACATGTTGTACTTTGGGTGCTTTTTATATAGATCTTAGTGGTCTAAATAAAGTCTCTTTCCCAAAATTCAGCCTTGGTGCAGAATTACAGCCACTAGAGCCAGTCCCACAATGAGCTTTCCTTGGGACGTGCCATTTCTGTGTCTGTAGCTTTTGAGGAGTGGGGGGGCAAAGTTGATAATGTTGAAAATCTAGCTATGAATCTTAGCTTGAAAAGCTAAGATTTGAATGAATCAAATCCTCTGGGCTCCGTCCACCCTGCCCTGCAGCTGTTTTAGTTGCTGCTTTCAGCTTCAGTCTCTCTTTTCTTTGCCTTTTTTTTAGCAGGGTGGGTGGCTGCAAGTAACCACGGCAGTGGCAACTTTTGCTGAGTTTTCTCCTCCATTCTTCAGAAGACTTGCAGTAACTCCAGCAGCAACAATGCACATTGATCTCAGGCTCGTACACTGGAGGCATTTCATCGATTCTTTCTGACCAGACCGTGAGCAGTGATTGGTGGGCATTTTCTGCAAGATTATATCAGATGATGGATCTTTATTGCTCCTTTATCAGAGCCCATAAATTATTTATTGCTGTCAAAGTGTAAAGACAATTTCAAACAATATATAAAAGAGTTACTATTGGAAATAGTTACCACCCCTGCCTTTAAGTAACATTTTGTGGGTGTAATTATAAGGACACTTTATAAACTCTACTGTGTATTGGCACACAGATATATGATAAATAATCAAATGAAATAACCAGAAAAGACAAACTGTCTCACTATCAGTTTTAGCTGTTTTGGGTAGTGCTGGCGGGCCTTCGTTTAATAATCTTTTCAATATTCTTTCCCACACTCCATGTTGCTGTTTTAGAGTGAAAATCAAAAAGGTTGTCCTTACAAAAGTTTTTTTATTTTTTATTTTTTATTTTAGTCTACCTCATTGGAAAAGTGGTTGTCAACCTTAAGAAGGGTTTACAGTGATCCAGATCTGATTGCGAGGGGAAACTAGGGACCTTTTCCTGTCCAGCTGTGGAGTGGTTGGTGTGTTTTCACCAACTTCTACCAGAGATCTGGCAGTTTCAGGATTCTGTGCAGCAGGATCGTTTTGGTTTGCCCATTAAGAAATCACCTACATTTTGAGAAAATGTAGCATGTCACAGTATATTTATTATAATTGTGAAAATCACACTGTGTTTAATACCCTTGAAACTCACAAAACACCCATCACTTTAAGTACTTGTCTTTGTATACAGTGTGATTTCCTCATCCAGATATACAGCCTTCTGTTGGACGATTACTGGTACCTCTTTTGGCTAAACTGGCATAAATGTCCAGGCTTTTGACTTGTTTACAGCCTTCAGTACCACTAAGTTTGTGTCTAGATTTGCTTTTTCCCTGTAAATCTTTTTTTTTGACCAGTCTATCTTCTGTCTTTTCTACTCCCCTGATACGCCACTCCACAGGTCTTCTTTTTCCCCTCGGTCCTGTTGTTTTGGTCCATTGCTGCGACCTTTCTTCATGACCTCCTTTGTCTGTCTACTTAAATGTGTAGCAGCCAGGTCATTTCGTGGTTATTTGAGATATGAATACTACACAATATAATTCTAAACAAAATTTTCAGTTCTCTTTGAACCGTTTTAACATGTAGATAACACAATTCAAACATCTTGTTTAACATTACTTTTGAAAGCATGATTCATAAGTCTACTTTAACATAGCCATCATAGACATCATCCAGCCCCCCTGACAAAAAAAACTCACGTTTTCATTTGTTCCTGTATGACCAACCAAGAACAACATCTGCTTGCTCAGTTTTGCCATCCCTGAGCTTGTGCGTATACATGTCCCAGTTCAGTATGTGTGTTTATGTGCTGACTTTTCCATCTCTCCAATTCAGAGGTTTCGTAGGGAGTGGGCTACTTAAAGCTTTTTTCTGCTGAAGGCTCTGGAACTTATTACAGTCTGAGGCATTTTCATAAACGGGCCATTCAGCTGCCCCTCCATGGCTCTGAATGGGACACAGTGTCACCAGGAGAAAGAGAGTTAATGTGGGATAGTTAGTCTTGCGTCCTCCCTATTACAGAAGACTGGTGTAGTTATTCATACTACTGTTTTGTATTATAATACTGTGTGCATTTAGATTTTAAAGAATACTACATCCTGTTTATTGTTTTTGTCTATTTTACATTTCCTTACGCATTTTACAAAGTGTCAAACCTTACTTCAAATAAACTGCTGTCCCGTCTAGCAAATATGTCCTGAATAAAGAGATGTGGGCTAGACAATAACGTATAAAAAGGTATTTGTTTTTGTGGGAATCATTTCCTGGCAGTGACACCAGTCTTTTCCATGCTTTCCACTTCATTGCAATAAAAAAACTACTGAATCTAAATTTAGGCTTTATGGCAACTATGTAACAATATAATTCTTATAATTTTATAAGTGTTTTCTTTATTTACTACATTAAGAAGAATAGCAAATCACCGCTCCCTCTAAACTGTGCTGACTGTGCAGACCCCAACAGGAATGATTTAGCGCCAAGGGGCCACACAGATAATTGGCACAAACTTCAAGAGTGTTCAGAACATTTTCCTTTCAGTGGAAAGTGCATTACAGATAAAATATATGATTACAGTGCTGCTAATGAGTATGACCCTTGCTTAAGTTGACTAAAAAAAGGAATAAAAAATGCCTTAATTAGAGATTGGCATGGTTTTATTTCAGTTAGCCTAATAGCTGGTTGGATTTTATGGAAAGTACCCCATGCCAATCTCTAGGTATGGTGAAGGGTATGTGATGTGATTTAGTTCCAAAGGCCAAGGGAACTTTATCAGGATGTATAGTATCCTGATCCATGAAACAACTGGCCTTTAAAAATAAAAATCTGCCTGCCTCTATGGGAGTTTAACATAGGGGTGTTAATACTCGTGCCCCCTGTATTTTAAGGAAGAACATTGTATTTACAATACATTATTCATTCACAAATGTAAACTCTTTTTGGTCCAATACAATGTCAAAGTGAGGAAGGAGACCTTTAGTATAAATTTAGAATTCATTATTAGACTCTAAACTACTTTAGTTAGAGTTAGAGTTCAAGGCCCTGATCAGACAGAGCTTGTCCTAGCAGGCTGGCACAGTTTTTTGTAAATGTTTCCAATGAGAGTGAAGCGTTTTGCTCGCTGATTTTAGGTACTGAGTGCCTCACGTTTTTCCACTTTATGCGCCTTACATTTTTTTTTGCAGGAGCACCCTGAGCTCATCGGGTAGAAAAAACATCAACTCAGATCGTAAAAGCACCCAACGTCATTTAACTTACCAGCAACTGTTGGCTGAGAACAAGTGATCCGGTGGCTGCCTAGCTAGAAAAAGAAAAAGACACAACTGGCATCACTCTGCCTGATCGGGGCATCTTCAACAAAAATGCAGTGCGATGCGTCTCACGTTTTGCATCCTGCAAACATGCTCTGTCTGATCGGGGCTAAGACTTTATCATAAAGATGACCTCCAACACCTACTGGAGGAATTAACAGTGCAGTATCTCCTTAAATCAAAATTATCATTTCAATTTGCATCTGCCAGACAGCAAATCAATAAATAAATCTCTAACTTCCTGGAAAACATGGCCTTTTCCAATATGATGCTGACCGTATCCCTAAATTGTTTCATCACTACATCACTGTGTGGCAGTAATCCTTTTCGGGGCAGGCTGCCTCAAAGGAAACAGGCCATATTTGTGATTAGGATATGATTATAACAGTCAAGTCATGATGTCTGTGAGGAGCTAAATCACGGCACGCGTACACACAGCGGAGATCTGAGAGGGGGAGGACATTTGACCTGGAAAAGGCTTTAATCTGCAGCTGAAGAACTCTGATGTTTGATCAGGATTATCATGTTTACCACTACATGGGCTTGGGACAGTCAGCTTGGCATCTTGTTTTTCTCCCTCAATTACATGTATAGTCACAGTTCATTTCTGTGAGATACTGAAGTTTATCCTGTTTTATCTTGCAGGTTTCCCAAGAAAGCAAATAGGTAAGAATCTTTATTTTCTCATATTTTATTGCAAAGATATGTGCATGTTTATGGATAATCCTGTGGTCACACACACATACATGTACACAGAGCTCAAGATGAGGAAAATGAGGCAGGTTTTACTAGAAACTAGTGTGCTGCAACACAGAAGTCTTCAGAGCTTGAACCAAACATCCCCCCTCCCATCCCCTCTCTCACTCATGTACACACACACAGAGACAGAGTGAGGGACAAAGGGGTCCCTCTTCTGAGGGCGGTCCATCACTGCCTTTCACTGTGAACAGAACAGTGGCCTTTCACAGTTGGGACTGGTATAGGCAGAGGAAGCCATACATTGCTTCCCAAGGTTCAAACCAGAGTCAGGCCTTGTAGCACCTCCTCTGATGAGCGTCCTTTCTCTGGCCTTGCTCCCCGGGCACTCAGCAGAGCGGCTCCACATCCGCTCTGGCTGTCACATTATACAGTAGACGCACTCAGCACGATTCATACACTAAGAGGTCCTCTTGCCACATTATTCTCAATGCTGAAGTGAACAATTGCTGGTTCTGTGTGTTGGTATAATTTCTCCCAAAGACTTGCATGCATCTTGTGCACATACACTCACCGGCCACTTTATTAGGTACCCCATGCTAGTAACGGGTTGGACCCCCTTTTGCCTTCAGAACTGCCTCAATTCTTCGTGGCATAGATTCAACAAGGTGCTGGAAGCATTCCTCAGGGAGTTTGGTCCATATTGACATGATGGCATCACACAGTTGCCGCAGATTTGTCGGCTGCACATCCATGATGCGAATCTCCCGTTCCACCACAGCCCAAAGATGCTCTATTGGATTGAGATCTGGTGACTGTGGAGGCCATTTGAGTACAGCGAACTCATTGTCATGTTCAAGAAACCAGTCTGAGATGATTCCAGCTTTATGACATGGCGCATTATCCTGCTGAAAGTAGCCATCAGAAGTTGGGTACATTGTGGTCATAAAGGGATGGACATGGTCAGCAACAATACTCAGGTAGGCTGTGGCGTTGCAACGATGGTCAATTGGTACCAAGGGGCCCAAAGAGTGCCAAGAAAATATTCCCCACACCATGACACCACCACCACCAGCCTGAACCGTTGATACAAGGCAGGATGGATCCATGCTTTCATGTTGTAGACGCCAAATTCTGACCCTACCATCCGAATGTCGCAGCAGAAATCGAGACTCATCAGACCAGGCAACGTTTTTCCAATCTTCTATTGTCCAATTTCGATGAGCTTGTGCAAATTGTAGCCTCAGTTTCCTGTTCTTAGCTGAAAGGAGTGGCACCCGGTGTGGTCTTCTGCTGCTGTAGCCCATCTGCCTCAAAGTTCGACGTACTGTGCGTTCAGAGATGCTCTTCTGCCCACTTTGGTTGTAACAGGTGGTAATTTGAGTCACTGTTGCCCTTCTATCAGCTCGAACCAGTCTGGCCATTCTCCTCTGACCTCTGGCATCAACAAGGCATTTCCGCCCACAGAACTGCCGCTCACTGGATGTTTTTTCTTTTTCGGACCATTCTCTGTAAACCCTAGAGATGGTTGTGCGTGAAAATCCCAGTAGATTAGCAGTTTCTGAAATACTCAGACCAGCCCTTCTGGCACCAACAATCATGCCACGTTCAAAGTCACTCAAATCACCTTTCTTCCCCATACTGATGCTCGGTTTGAACTGCAGGAGATTGTCTTGACCATGTCTACATGCCTAAATGCACTGAGTTGCCGCCATGTGATTGGCTGCTTAGAAATTAAGTGTTAACGAGCAGTTGGACAGGTGTACCTAATAAAGTGGCTGGTGAGTGTATATGGTAGTAGAACAGCGAGATGACCGCACATACTGGATAAATGCCAACATTTAACCACCTTTTTGTGGTGGGATTACCTGTTTCTCATGGGTTTTTCTCTTCCTCTAGAACCAGCAGCATTTTCGTTAAAGACCCCCCCCCAGACAAGAAACCCAAAAGTGACAAAACCTCACTTCCCTCCAATGAGTTTGACCCTACAGGTAACATTCCACTTTCACTTTCAGACTCATAGTCTGTTCTGTTTTTCTTGGTCACTCTTTTTCTTTTACTCTCTCTCTCTCTCTCTCTCTCTCTCTCTCTCTCTCTCTCTCTCTCTCTCTCTCTCTCTCTCTCTGTCTGTCTCTCTCAAGGCATGCTGGGATGGGGAAAGGTGGTGTGTGTATCTTGGGCTATGCTTTGTGCTCTTTTTAAAAACTGTACATTAATTTTACCTGTGTGGTCTGATCAAAATGTTTGAGTCTTACAGCTGGAGCCTAACGACGTGTTTTAAAAAGGAGTTGGAAATGTTTTTTTTTCTTTTTGTGTTAATTCAACTAACGGACAGTATAATATGTCTTTATTGGCTAAGTATGCATTACACTGCATTATACCAACTGTTTGGCAGAAGCTTATGTTGCATTACACGTTGCAGGTTTTAAGCCGAAAAGCAAAGAAGAAAAAATCTGCAGCTGCATGTTTAATGTTCACGTGGTTTTTGTCGTGTACATAAATCAGTGCACTGTGGGTTTTGTATGTTCAAAGTGGTTGGGTGGTCTCGATGCATACTTGAAGGGCACAAAAAAGGCACTGAGCCTTTTATGCACTCCAGTTTCAAGTTTATGGCAGGGTGAGATTGTTAGAGTTCTGAAACAGACTAGTTTGATATGGTGACACTCCCTGTGGTATTTGTTAACAGTCATGGCAGTATGATTTAAGATATGGCTGCAGCTTCTGTATTCAAAACAAAATGGAAAATCCTATGCACCACATGGTGGCTTATCTCTGTATGATGCAACGAAACATAGACAATATGTGATCTTTCAGTGGTTACACAAGACATGCACTTGTTGCCTTGTCTGTGTGTATCACCACACTAAAACCTTTTGCCATGTATCTCTCTGATGGTGTGGTCCATTTTGTAAATGATGCAGTGATTAAACCAAGTGCAAAGTAACCACAGAGAAGCAAATTGATTCTTTAATTATAGTGCTCATATTATGCTTCTTTTCAGGTTCATAATTGAATTTAGAGGTTATATCCAAAATCGGTTTACATGGTTACATTTTCAAAGAATACCATATTTTTGTTGTACTGAACATTGCTGCAGCTTCTCTTTTCACCCTGTGTGTTGAGCTCTCCGTTTTAGCTACAGGGTGAGTTGGGAGTACTACAAGCCAGTCAGAAGCAGAGTATGAGGGCGTGCCACGCTAGCAGCTAAGCGAGCATTATATCATGTGTTACAAAGTGACGCACGTTCGTCACGGAAGTAAAGGCAGGACTACAATAGAGCTGTTTGGAGCAGTGTTTTCTGTTGGAGATGGTAAGGCCCTTTGGGCTTTTTCTCTTTGTAAACCTATAACGTGCACAACAAAATATATAACACAATAAAGGAAATGGAAAGACCAAAAAGTATAATATGAGCACTTTAAAACCTCCATCTATAGGTCCTCCTTAAATAAGAATATTGTTTCTTGACATGATTCATTATTTGAATTTATGTTATCACTTTTTGCATGCCTGCATGGTTTTTGTCTGTATTTCTATTTATCCCTTTTTAGTCATCTGCATGAACTTTTTAAAAAAAATTTCCCAGATTGTCTCCGTATTTGCACATTTTCTGTCATAATTAGTAAGTGGTTAATAAGTGGTTTGGGTTTATGAAGGATCGGCAGGAGTAGTCAGATACTCTGGAAATGGATGTTGACACTGGCTCCTGACATTCACATGTTTCCAAATGAATCATGTGCAGTAATTAAGGTATTTATTGTCTTTATCTTTAAAGGCGTAAAATATACCGGGCATTTAAAAAAGGGCTTGGGCCAAGACCGGCTGCAACTTTGTTTTGTTCATATTTATTAGCAGCACTTTCGCCACTTAACTCAACTTAACTCACAAAACCACCTTTTGGTCCAATATAGACCTGAAAATGCATTGAGTACTATTTAATACAGTCTATGATTGAGTATAGCTGGAATTTAACCAGCCGTGGCTTCATCATGCTAAAATGCGTTGCAATGTGAGCTTATTGAAGCTCTGCTATTTTGGATCACAAAGCCCACATATCTTTATTTTAATAAGGACCTGGTGCATTTTAAAATCCAATCTGCACTTAAGCACATAATTTGAATGCAGGATACAAAGTTTTGAAAATTGGGGCCCTGTCATTGAAGTTGCAATAGATTTCTAGAGTGACATTTGTAAGAGTAGAGGTACTGTATTTAACATTTTTTCCTTTCAACAAAAAATGAGCGAGACTGCACTGCTGCCTGTCTAAACCATTATGTTTTAATCTACCTATTTGTTCATTTAATTTTTCTTCTCCTATGATTGTTTCTCCCTCATGATTTTCTCTTTCCTGTTTTGTGTTTCCTTTCCTTGTGTCGGTTCTTGTTTTGTGTGTGTGTGTGTGTGTGTTTGCTGCTGTGCTGTCTGCACTGTGGTCTGCGTTGTGGGGACTGTGAGCAGAAGCTCTGGTGGTACAGAAGAGTGGCAGCAGCAGTGTGCTAGCAGAGGGGAAGCCTGAGTCCTGTGGTA
This sequence comes from Etheostoma perlongum, assembly GCA_026937815.1. Classification (NCBI taxonomy): domain Eukaryota; kingdom Metazoa; phylum Chordata; class Actinopteri; order Perciformes; family Percidae; genus Etheostoma; species Etheostoma perlongum. The sequence goes on from CM049373.1 coordinate 15,226,447, forward strand.
AGATGCTCCTGCTGGAATGGCTGGTGTGACAGCTGCATCTATACATGCTTCAGATTCTGGTGTGAAATTGCCAATAGATGTCTGTTTTAGGCAGAGAGAGTTTTATTTATTTCACTTATTTTTAGTCAATATTTGACTGCATGGCCAAAGGTCTGAGATGCATGCCCCTCTGAGTTGGTTGTATAATCAGTGCCAAGAGATAATGTTAACTGGGATATATAAACACAAGATTTTTTAAATTTATGCTGAAGAAAACAATCAATACGCAATTAAGTTACAATCGTTAACCCGACTTTGTCTGAAAACTGAACGATGCTTTCTGCATGTTTGAACTTCTCCAGCAACTAAAACCTGATGATACGTGGTTTGACAGGCTGCAATTAACGATTGTTTTTGGTATTAATTTGCCCAAGGTGACGTCTTAAAATTTATTTTTTAATTTAGTCACTTCGTGAACTGAAAACTATTTATTCACTATCATGTAAAACAAAGATGAGAAGCAAATCCTAACAATGACAACTTGTTTGCCAAAATACAGCTAAACACATTGCTTTCATCTCAATCCATGGACGTTTTAGTACAGTACTATTTCCAGAATGAAAAATGGTCACTATTTGGAATCCATTACAGGGTTTTTCCCTACTTTTTTATAAGGCTCAAGCCATTTTGGGCACCACCTAAGCTGAATGAATGTAAAATCAGTGTGAGCATCAACACTGACTAAATGTCTTTGTCTCAGAACTAATTCTTGTAGTTGGTCCCCAGTGGACTTCTTAGCAAGTTTTGTCAAGCTTTTTAGTCATATGTATTATCTTCTTTAGCTTTTCCAATGTTTTAGGCACAGATATGGTGACAATAATGGTCCAAAATTATATAATTGCTTATGTTTTTTATATTAAAAAACAGTGCATTTTCTTGAGGGAAAACCCCTAAACCCCCCACCAATCGTGTACCTACGTCATTCACAAACCTAGGGAAAACACTGCATTGTAGAAGACCTTAGCAGCTGTGCTTGATATTTAAAAGATTTTGGATTACCAGAATGCGGTTGCATAGTTTATTAAAAATATAATCTTACACTTGGTCCCAGGTAGCCTGGTTGACACCAGACCTTTCTCAGTTGTAACTGAGAAGGTACTGGGTAAGGTTCATTCACAGCCCATGTCAACAGGTGCGTCACCAACGGACGCCGCTCAAATGCCTCTGGATGCGATTGTATAGATCTAAAACCAATCTGAGTGATAAAGGAGATGACATACTGTATGCTGAGCGGTGGATAAACATCTCAACCAGCGAGCGTTGCAGAGCCCGTTCACAGAAATTTGCTGTGCTATTGTCATCATGTAAAGCCCGTCTCAACGTTTGTGATTGGTACCTCAATTTGGAAAAATTGGAAATGGGCTTAAATGGGCTCTTGGCCTGACGGACTTGCAGAGTAAATCTCAAATTTGCTTGAAGTTGGTCAGGGTTTTCCCAGGCTAGGTCCCAGGTCCTTATATTGATGCACAATTTCAGTTAAGTGATCATCTAAATAGGATTAGAAAGGAAGCACACACAAAAATAATGCTTGCGTGCGTACAAGGACTTTATTTTTCTTAGAGTAAAGCTAAGTGCCCACTGAACAAGGTGACATTTCTTCAAAATCCACATTAGCAGGCTCATTATTGATTGTCGTCATAACTCTGTTCTCTTGGTTCTTGTGACACTTTCTCACATTAATTGTCTTTAGATGGAGACAGAAATTGTTAAAGGTCCCATGACATGGGGCTCTTTGAATGCTTTTCTATAGATCTTAGAGGTCCCCTAATACCACATCTGAAGTCTCTTTCCCAAAATTCAGCCTTGGTGCGTAATTCCAGCCACTAGAGCCAGTCCTACAATGAGCTTTCCTTAGTATGTACATTTCTGAGTCTGTAACTTTTGAGGGGGGGGGGGATCTTGCCCTCTATGAGGTTATAAGGGGCAGGATTCCAGATTGGCCCATCATTTTCTCAAAGGCAAAGCAGTATACCCAGGGCTCAGTTTACATCTATCGCCATTTCTAGCCACTGGGGGACCATAGGCAGGCTAGGAGAACTCATATTAATGTTAAAAACCTCATAAAGTGAAATGTTCATGCCTTGGAAATTTTAAATCATTTAAAGATTTCCAACAAAAGACTTGTAGCTGGTGCCTGTCCTCACATGCAGTGAATTGATAGAAAGACAAGTAAGAAGTAACACTTTCTGCTGATGTCTAGTCTCTGTCTGGGACACAGATTATCAAGATAATCTTCTATTATCATATTCAACAAAGCATAGTTCCCTCTGTTTGAATCAGTTTTCTTCATTGTGTCTGGTCTTGCACCAACTTAGAATTGAAGAAATTTGCAATTTGATGAAAAGCATTTATCACAGAAATGGCACTTTGAACAGACTTTTAGTTTTGAGGATAGTGTGACCTTTGCCTGCTGTTATTCTATTGACTCCTTCTTTTCGTGATTGTCAGTATTTAAGGTCAGTTTATTGTCTAGAGTACATTTCCATGTGTTTCAGCAAAGGGTGCCGATTACAGATCAGTCAATCCAATGAATAATACATAAACTTGGATGAGATGGATTAACCTGATCAGTGACCATGTAAGCGCTTCCACGTCTTGGTTTAAAAATACCAACCAAAGATCTAAAATACAGTGATGCATAAAACACAGTTAAACGATCAACATCTAGAGGCAAATTCACACCAGATCTTTAACCCATATGGCTTCATCTGTTTCCTTGACACCCATGCCCTCTCCCCCTTTCCCTTCCCCCTGCTCCCTCAGCTCGACCTTACCCTCTCCATAACCCTCCCCCCCCCCAGCCTGGGGCTTTTGCCACCTCTAACCTCTGTCCGTGTATTAGCTCCTGTTCTTTCCTCTCCAACCCCCACCCCACCACTGCCCATATTGATTGACTGACCCGCTGGTTGATTCTGCACAAGAAACCAGCTCAAGGCTCACCTTACTCAGTTTGGGTTACTTATCTTTGTTGTAGAGATGATAGCTTTCTATTATTGGAAAATCTACTTCATTCTTGTTCATAATAACATAAGAAAGTATTTTATTCTATTTGAGCATTCTGGATTCTTTGGATTGTGTGGTCTTTTGTCTGTACTGTCCTGTCTAGTCAGTGTCAGCTAGACATTAGATTAGATCGAATCTCTTTTTGCTGCGCTACACATCATAAAAAACCTGAAAAGTAACGTTCCTTTTTCTGGCTTGTGAGACTACAACCAAACACATCTGTGGCGTTCCAAACATCTTCTCACACAGAAGGACCATCAATGTTAGTGTTTTTGTATTTAAGAGGATTTTTTTCTTCTATTTTTGGTGTCTTGTCACCAAATGAATGTCTAATATACATAAATGTTCAATACATAAAACCCACATTACTGGCAAGCAAGCAAAACAACAATCTTTGTTTAATGTACATGCTCACATTATGGGATGTTTTTGTCATGTTATCCTGACAACAGAGTCCTAAGCCCCTTTCACACAGAGATTCCGCAATAGCGGCGCAATGAAGGTCTGCCATTATGCCGGCTTTGTTTATTGACACAGTACCAACCAAAGCCAGCATAATGCCGCCCCAGGGTGTGATTTCACATAGCATGCCGGCATTCCGGAAGAAAAAGAGGCGTGACTTGTAACACAACAATGTCGGCGTCTAGTGTGTAAGAGTCAATCCGCACTGTTAATTACCGTGCAAACCCGACCCAAAAACCGTCAACTTTATGCATTATAGCAGCGTAATAATCTGTAGAGAGAAGGACAGAAACTGCCAAGGCGCTGCAGCGCCCACATATATATGTGTATGTGTGTGTGTCTGTATCTGTGTGTGTGTGTGTGTGTGTGTGTGTGTGTGTGTGTGTGTGTGTGTGTGTGTGTGTGTGTGTGTGTGTGTGTGTAAATGCGTTTTAGAACGAGAGGGAGTAAGAGAGAAAGCGAACTATCACATGTAATGTTTCTGTAAGTTAATAAAAACTTTGGCTAGTTTTGTCATTATTTAAGGGTTGACTCGCACGGTACTACAAAAAGTGTATAAAGTAGTGCTGTCAGTTAAACGCATTATTAAAGACGTTAACGCAAACCCATTTTAACAGCGTCAATTTTTTTATCGCAAGATTATTGTTCTTAGCAAAGGTTTTTTTTTTACATGCTGTTGCAACAACTAGTAATGTTAGAAAAACTACACCGGATCTAGCGAGACCGGAAATAAAATAACATGCACGCCGCATACACGTGTTTGGGCATGCGAGCCGGCCAAAGAGTAGTAGCGTTACGTTTTGAGTGGATGGCGAGCGTGAGACGCCAAGATACAGTGGGTACGGAAAGTATTCAGACCCCTTTAAATTTTTCACTCTTTGTTTCATTGCAGCCTTTTTCCAGAAATCAAAAAAGTTCATTTTATTTCTCAGTAATGTACACTCAGCAACCCATCTTGACAGAAAAAAACAGAAATTTAGAAATTTTTGCATATTTATTAAAAAACAAAAACTGAAATATCACATGGTCATAAGTATTCAGACCCTTTGTTCAGTATTTAGTAGAAGCACCCTTTTGATCTAATACAGCCATGAGTCGTTTTGGGAAAGATGCAACAAGTTTCTCACATCTGGATTTGGGTATCCTCTGCCATTCCTCCTTGCAGATCCTCTCCAGTTCTGTCAGGTTGGATGGTAAACGTTGGTGGACAGTCATTTTCAGGTCTCTCCAGAGATGCTCAATTGGGTTTAAGTCAGGGCTCTGGCTGGGCCATTCAAGAACAGCCACAGAGTTGTTGTGAAGCCACTCCTTCGTTATTTTAGCGGTGTGCTTAGGGTCATTGTCTTGTTGGAAGGTAAACCTTCGGCCCAGTCTGAGGTCCAGAGCACTCTGGAAAAGGTTTTCGTCCAGGATATCCCTGTACTTGGCCGCATTCATCTTTCCCTCGATTGCAACCAGTCGTCCTGTCCCTGCAGCTGAAAAACACCCCCACAGCATGATGCTGCCACCACCATGCTTCACTGTTGAGACTGTATTGGACAGGTGATGAGCAGTGCCTGGTTTTCTCCACACATACCGCTTAGAATTAAGGCCAAAAAGTTCTATCTTGGTCTCATCAGACCAGAGGATTTTATTTATCACCATCTTGGAGTCCTTCAGGTGTTTTTTAGCAAACTCCATGCGGGCTTTCATGTGTCTTGCACTGAGGAGAGGCTTCCTTCGGGCCACTCTGCCATAAAGCCCCAACTGGTGGATTGCTGCAGTGATGGTTGACTTACTACAACTTTCTCCCATCTCCCGACTGCATCTCTGGAGCTTAGCCACAGTGACCATTGGGTTCTTCTTTGCCTCTCTCCAAGGCTCTTCTCCCCGATAGCTCAGTTTGGCCGGACGGCCAGCTCTAGGAAGGGTTCTGGTCGTCCCAAACGTCTTCCATTTGAGGATTATGGAGGCCACTGTGCTCTTAGGAACCTTAAGTGCAGCAGAAATTTTTTTGTAACCTTGACCAGATCTGTGCCTTGCCACAATTCTGTCTCTGAGCTCTTCAGGCAGTTCCTTTGACCTCATGATTGTCATTTGCTCTGACATGCACTGTGAGCTGTAAGGTCTTATATAGACAGGTGTGTGGCTTTCCTAATCAAGTCCAATCAGTATAATCAAACACAGCTGGACTCCAATGAAGGTGTAGAACCATCTCAAGGATGATCAGAAGAAATAGACAGCACCTGAGTTACATATGAGGGTCACGGCAAAGGGTCTGAATACATATGACCATGTGATATTTCAGTTTTTGTTTTTTAATAAATATGCAAAAATTTCTAAATTTCTGTTTTTTTTCTGTCAAGATGGGTTGCTGAGTGTACATTACTGAGAAATAAAATGAACTTTTTTGATTTTTGGAAAAAGGCTGCAATGAAACAAAGAGTGAAAAATTTAAAGGGGTCTGAATACTTTCCGTACCCACTGTAGATGCCAATAAGGTTCTGAATGGAAAGTTTACTTTTTAAAAGTTGCCAAATGGTTCCATTGACAAGACCAAGTGATTTGTGTGTTTTGTGGTTGTGAACTGAGCTATCATCGCAGCACATCCAGTCTGAAATACCTTGATGGCCAAGCACACAGCTGATGCAAATTCTCCCCCCCTTGTCAAAGTATTTTTTTCACCCTTTTATTGATGGACATTGTTACATTGTGTGAGAGATTATTTGCTAAGTGTAAATGTTATGTGTGAAATTGAACACTACAGTAGTTTATATGCCAATGTTGTTTAAAATAAAAACATTGCGCAAAGCAAGCTGATCCACTGTTCCATATTGATAAGAGCATTAAAATGAGAAAAAATAATGGGACAAAAAGAAATCAAGGGACATTTAGAATAGATAAAAATGTGTGATTAATTGTGATTAAATATGTTAATCGTTTGACAGCACTAGCATAAAGTACTGTTAATAGACTGTTTCAACTGCAACGTGTGATTATTATCACCGAGTCGACTCCCTTCAGAATAAATGTTTCAGCTTATTCAAAATATGTGCTTAGCATGTAGTTCAACAGTGATGTTTAGTTTTATTCGGTGCACTGGCTCCAGTGAGTTAAGTAAATTTCCTTTAGTGACTTCCTGTTCCTTTTGAAAACACTGTTATGTCTTTTTGTCTCACTTGCAGGTCTGGTCCAGCGATGTGTAATCATCCAGAAAGATGAAAATGGCTTTGGGCTTACTGTCAGTGGTGACAACCCAGTGTTTGTGCAACTTGTCAAAGAAGGTAAGGTGGAGCCTCACATTTAAAAAGACAAAAAACATTTTGTTACAATGACTACTTCTGGTCTTAGCAATTGAAATAGAGATGTGGGCTACTTTTTAAATGCACTGACATCAAACTGTCATGGTAGTTTGCCCTGATATGTGAGGGGTAATTGGGGCTCAGCAAGCACCACCAGTCTGGCACTTACTTAGAGAAGTGAAGCCATTGACTGTATATTTCCTCTTCAGCAGTTTCACAGTAACTGCAGCTTCTGCTTTATCATGTTGTCTTTTAATAAAGAGAGGGGACTTTGACAGGATACGTATATGCTCCCCAGCAGCCATTTGCTGTCTGTAAAGGATGATGTGGGCTGTTATCAGGTCACAAAAACATTACACGGTCTGCACAGTAGGGAGAGAAGCAGAAGAGGAAGGAACTGATCGAGCCATCAGCGCTTGGCAGTGTTTAACTATTCCTGTATGGCTCCCCATTAGTGCTTCAGTCACTGACTCAACACAAAGAGCAATCTACTTTGTTTCATCTGAATAATTCATACAACTTCTTTTTCATGTCATTGTGAACTGAGAAGCAAACAACATGTATCTGTAATGTCTTGCTGCAGCTTTTCCATTTCATATAGACAAGTAATGTAGTGGCAAGTTATTAGCCATGCTTGGCCTTATACTTTCATTCCAACTGATCAGACTGATTATGTTCTTGGTTAAGTGACAGCAGTTAAATTTCCATACTAAACTGAAAACCCCAAATGCACACAAGTAGTGTATTAGTAAAACTGTATTTGGTCTACAAAATCTTTCAACTGTATGCTGCTGACTGTAGAGTCACATGTGGATCTCATAATAACCTGTCTCATGCCTAAATCCCTTTGTTTTGGGTGGAGCTGTGAAACAGGTCCTTCTCGTAATATAACCACTGTTATGGTTTTTCAAAATAGCCCTCAAATAGTCACTTTGCCGCACCTGGTCTGTCAAGGCTATATGGTGTATTCATTGTGCAGACCATGAAGCAGTATGTCTTATGTGCTTTCCCTTCTATTTCCCCTCCATCCATTTCATTCTTCCATTTGTTCAATTTCTTTCCTCACCTCTTCTGTTGCTTAACGCTCTTTTTCCTGTGTGTTTACCAGATGGGGCTGCTATGCGGGCAGGTGTTCAGACAGGAGACAGGATCATCAAGGTATTGTGTTCATCTGCCTCCATGTTTTGAAACTGCTAAACTGTTTTCTTTTCCAAGGCCAATACAGAGGCTGTAGGCTGCCACCTTCTGGTCATTCAGTAGCTCTACTGTATTTATGCTGCATCTGATAATTGAATGAGATGTCACATTGTAAAGTTTGGACCTAGAAAGAGAGGTTTTGGACTGACTCAGTATTTGTTTTTTAATTCTCAACATAGTACTGTTGCTGTCTTCCAGGTTAACGGGACCCTTGTTACACATTCTAATCACATTGAGGTGGTGAAGCTTATCAAATGTAAGTTCCTCTGTGTGTGTTCTAGCAAAAGCCACATAAAAAATAATAATAATACCTTTAAGTAAAACTGACACTTTTCTTTGATCTATCCATTATAGCGGGCTCCTATGTGGCCCTCACAGTTGGGGCGTCCTCCAGGGCTCGCCCAGATCCCTTTGTCTGAAGCGGAGTCTGAAATGTTGGGCGTTAGCATTTCCTCTCCAAATTCCCCAGCAACAGAACGCCCCTACAGTCCTCTGGACCGCCTCTCCTCCACTCAACCATCATGGGTACGAAAGGCATCAATTACTTCTGTTGACCTCTCTCTATTTCTTGCCTCCACATCATCTTCAGGGTTTTTAACCTGAGTTATCTATGTCTTTCACTTCCTTCTAAATTTGCTCTCCGTTTTGCAGTGGCTTCTCTATATCCCATTCTTTTTCACACATTTTCTTTATGCTTAAATATAAGTTAAATGCATCTGGATTACCTATATCTAATATTTGCTTGAATGCTTCTCATCTGTAGTCTAATGCACAGTTCCTTTTCTTTTTTCCCCACAGGATGAGAATAGCAGTGTCTGCAACCAGAGGGTTGACATGTTGCAAAAGTTGCTCTCAAAAGAACAGAAGGAGCTGCAGGTTAGCATCACAATCACTGCCACTTACTGTCTTCTCTCAATTCTAACACTGTTTTCCTTGGTAGGTGTTTGCAATAGTGAGGTGATTTCCCCCCTTTATTGTAGTTATTTATCTAAAGGGATGCTTTCTCATTATCTGTATTAGAAATGAAAGGATCAGCTCTCATCCATCTTCCAATCGAACATTGTTTTGGGTAGGAGGCAGCTAGTACAATATGTGTACACTTGATAAGATTCCTGGTTATCATCCAATTAATTGAGACAGTATTTTTCTAAACATCCCACACTTCAGACCAGTCAACTAGGCTGATTATATACTAATAAGGGGATACTACTGGTCCTGATTGCTTGTCTTGATTTCACCCCTCTTGCTGTAAAGGTCATGAAGGAGGAGTACAGCAGGAACCCCTCCCCCAAACTACTGAAAGACATCCAGGAAGCTAAGAAACACATTCCTCAGCTGCAGGGTCAGCTCTTCAAGGCCACTGGGGCAACACAGGTAAAGTCAAATTAACACAACATGCCTTTCAAAGTCGTCCAATCGCTGTACTGTTCACACTACACAACTTTCTGTCTTGTAATTGGGGGTCTTGAAGTCATTGTGGTATTCACACTACATGACTGACCGGCGACAGGGGGATCAAACACTACAAGAGATTTTACTTGGAGGAATCCTCGATGTGCATGCTTCGTTTTCAAACTGCTTTTTGTCACAATAAACATAGCCAAAAAGTGACACTGGAACTGGTGTAATATTAGCGCCAGATTTTTATGTTCAAGTAATCCGTGGAACGTTCCTTGTAGTCATGCTTGTTGATGTCGTCGTTCACAAAATAGCCTGTTTCAACACGTCTTTACTATTTATAGCCTGTTATCTCAACGACTTTGCTTTGTATTGCAGATGCAAAACAATGCACAGATTTCCCTCTGATCTGGAATTTTCTCGGGGAGCTCCATAAACTGATGCAGAGTGGAAAATCAGGGCTAAAGTTGTGTAATGTGAACTAACTCGTACTTGCATATAGAATAGGGTATCTTGGGACACTGATCTACCAACAACATCCAAGCAGTGTAATGTTGTGTTGTGCATTTAGGGATCACTCCAGACTAACTATAATCCTAATCTTATTAGAGGATTTGGCTTTCTCTGTGGGAAGCCACTCTTTTGTGTCTGTGTTACAGCTTATTTTACATACATCACTCACTGAACCTTGTGCGATGTATTGCAACATATTAGGCTGCTCTCTTAATGTTAAAAGTCATATTTTATGAGATTAGAATAAAATATTGATAAATGTATGTACAGTATTATTACTGTGTAATAAGGTTGTTCATAATTTATAACAAGTCTTGTGTGAATCTGTAGGAGGCTGTTCCAGGTGCTGATGCAGATTATGGTAGCATGTTTGAGACCGAGCACGCTTCCGTCTTTAAGGGAGACAACAGTACAGACCTGTCATGGAGCAGCACTCCTGTAAGTTGTCCGTGCTTCTAACCACATCATTTAAATTTCCCTCTGAACTTATACTAAAGCATCATTCCAATACTAGGTAGCTTTATGACAATTGATTAATGGCCTCATGCTAAATTAATGAAGTAAATCAGTCTTATCCCTGTTTAGCTTTGGCTTTGATAAATGTGTGGATTGATTCTACATTCAAATTACTGTTGGTCATGTATAATAACTAACAGAATAAGTTATTTGTAATCAGTTGAGATTTTTTGAGTTTTCGTTTGTTAAATTGGGATTAATTGAGAATGGAATGTTGTGTTCCATCCCACCTCCAGCTATCTCGTGGCTTTGGACCTGGATCTCCAGAGAGCCTGTACCCAAGAGAGTCATCCTTCCCCAGCCCAAAGAGCACACCCAGGAACAGCTTCAACTCCTGCTACTCTCCAGAGACAGAGGACGCCACTGACCTGGTAACTATACTCTTTAGCCATGTGCAAATTCTGCATTAGAAATGTACTCTTTCTTGGTGTACACTTGAGGAGTGCGTTTTTGAAAGTGTTTTCAATAGATAGATATTGCATATTGATTAATATCCCTGTGAGTGCAAGTCAACCCCAGTCATTTGGGTTATACTGTATATGTACAGATGAAGATAAACAACCAAGTCATTCCACAATTTACCGATGTTTTTTTCCCCCAGGACTCTCTCTCCCCTACCACAGTTAGCAGTCCCTCTTCCATCCGCCTTGTCTCGCAAATCATTGGAGCTGAGGACGACTATTTTGATTCAGACCAGGAGCAGGTATTTACCACAAGGCAATATCTTAACATTTATGTCATAGTACTAAACACAGCTGTCATATTAAACATATTTTAATAAAATTTTCTTTGCAAGCAAGGTCTTAATAATATTATTTAAACTTGTATGTCACATGTGAAGTCAGAAAAGAGAACAAGAATGCAAACTGTTGAACTGATGTTGTTTCAGACTAATGGACAGTGTAACAGCTTTAACAGCATTGAGCAGCTCAAGTCTCGTCCGGCCCACCTCGCAGCCTTCCTTCACCATGTTATCTCTCAGTTTGACCCTGCTCCTGTGGTATGACTCTCTTCCTTGTTGAAATCTTTTATATATTAATTTCCTGTTTTCATGCAGCCTGGCGGACATTATAGCTCACTATTGTTGTTGTTGTTTGTTTGTTTTTAATGCGTTGTTATCTCATGTTCTTAGCTGTGCTACCTTTATACTGACTTCTACAAGCAGACCAACTCCAAAGAGACCAGACGGGTGTTCATGGACCTTCACACCTTTTTCATTGACCGTGGAGCAGTAAGTGCGGTTTTACTTCCCCACAGTGAAATATGGGCACTACAAGTCAGACATTTTGACAAAAAACTACATTTGACAACATTAGCAAAATGAAACTAATTACACCAAAGAGAGTCCCAAAATCTGTTGTTGTGGTTGTTGGTGTCTTAAAATCCAAAGCCCAAACTCCAATCTTAAACACCAGTGATTACATTTTAGACAAAATATGGAATGATCCACATGGTGAAAAAAAACTCAGCATTTTCACAGTTACCACATAGCGGACTATTACATCATTCATAGGTTATGGCATGTGATTACGAGTGCTTTGATTTATGATGTGCCCTCACATTCCTCACATTGACATTGAATATCACTTAAAAGAAGTGTAAAAGTATTTTTTTTCTTTCAGAATTTGAAAGTTGCTGTTCCTGAATCCATCTCTACCGATCTCGGTAAGTATTTCATGCCGTGCTTTTGCTTCATTTGGTTGTCTGCAAAGTGTCATTTTAAGTGTCACTTTAACCATTCGGCCATTCTCATTACACAGTCCCTGTAAGCCATGCACACTCCCAAATAAGGTGTCAAGAAATCAAACGCTCTGATGGTTTGGAAAGTGTTGCTTAACTATGACATGGCATAATCAGAGACTTGGCGTACACTATATGCAAGTGTGTGTGCATGTGTTTCCAGACCGGCGGCGGACAGAACTGATCCCTGAGGAAATAAACAGACTACATGTTCAAACACTGCAGGACTCTCTGCTCCCTGACATCCAGAAGAACCTTGAGGATTTCAGGTAAACTTGTCAGCTCAGAATTTTTATTTACCATGGTGTGGTTTGTTCTGATTAATTGCAGAACTTGAGAATTTGGTTCCCACATCATGCAAATGGAGAAAAATAAATTCTTATAAAAAATTATCAACCCATCCACAGTATATGACTTGATATATTGGCATGTGTAGGCAGAAGCGCAGTATGGGCCTAACGGTGGCTGAAGTAGAGTTGACCAGACTGGACCAAGAGAGAGTCAGAGACCGTGTCGCTCTGGAGCGAGAGAGCGCTCATATGCTGAAAACATCATCGCCAAGATAGAGGATATCCTGTAAGTAGCACATGCACACACAGTTACATGATACATGCCATTCATAACAACATATGCTTTGCGGATGCACAAATATTTACAAATATTTCATGTTTCTAACCATAATCAGCCACTCATTGTATTGTTGTTTTAGGTTAACTACTCAGACCACAGAGGAAGAGAAATGGTAAGCCAACTTTATTCATTAATACATTTAAGACTTCAGGGGCTTTCATAGCCTCTCAAACCATCTGTGTCTTCATTGCATTTCCAGCCTGTAATGTGTCCCACAATAACATAAAATAACATATTCATTACTTTATTTGACTTTGTGACTCCTTTTAAATTAATTATCTTATTTAATGATATCTGTCAGTGGTAGTGTTTTTTTAACCTTTAAAGTGTAGTCTTTGATGTTTCGGCAAATAACACATAACATATTGCTGTCATCCGTCACAGTTTACAAATTAAACACTCGGGCAGTCTCTTAAAGAAGACATGTAATTTATGCAGTGTTTATATTAAATAATTCAAAAGTGTGACTGATTGAAACAGTCTTGTTTGAAATGCCATATGGTCGCAGCGCACCCCAGATGGTTTGTGTAGAAATTGAACAAGAAGGACTGGTATGACATATGGTGCATGTCGCAATATGGACACTTCAGATTGTAGCATCCTCTTGTTTGTCGGTTAGAATTCAAAATGGAGCAACTAAACTCAAGTGTTGTCCCTTTTGTTTTCATTTAGCACTACAATGCAGTATGTCATTTATACATACATGAAGCACCTTGGTGTAAGGGTCAAGGAGCCTCGCAGTCTGGAGTCCAAACGGGTCAGGATCAACTTTCTTCCCAAGATCAAGGTACTTAACATAGATTTTTGCACCTTTACCCTTCTACCTCACCCTTTGTCATCTACCTGACGTGCCCCTTGTTTTTAATGAAATACAGAAAAGCATCAAGACAGAGAAGGAAGGAGAAGAGAAGGTGAAGAAACCCAGATTTCCCAGTATCCTTGGACCTCAACGTCGGCCCAGCCGCATTGACGCAGCATCAGGTGAGTTAGAACTTTTGATTAAACGAAAATGATTACACGTCTTCTAAAGCTTTTCCAAATTTTGACTCCACATTTCTCTGTATACAGTGGGTAAAGCCTTGGATGGTCGTCCCAGGCCGCAGAAACAGTTGTCTCAACCTACGCTGGGGGCAAGTGATCACATGGAAGCTGTTCGTCTAAGAGTCAGCCAATCGAGCGAGGGCTCTGAACTCACACACTCCATGTCTGTCAACACCTCACCCCCAAACAGCGCCACCTATGGCTCAGACACTAGCCGAGACACTGATATGGGTGAGCTACTAAGCGACTTGACTTAGCACATCAATAGAAGAAAAATACTATTTTTAACTTGTTACTTGTCTCTCAGGTGGGACTCCGACCTCAGGCCCCCCCAGGCTGAGTGACGGCCTTCAGTCCGATCCTCTTGACGGGTTGCCATACCCTGCTTCTCCCTTTGACCTTTACAGCCTGGACCAACTGCAAGAGGATGACAGAGAAAGCGACAGGTGCATTTACAGACACATTTGCAGTTACACTTTAGGTTCCTTACATAGAGAATATTTATTTTTAACCTTAATTTTACTGTTAATCGTATTCTGTAGAGCCCATGAGGGAACACCAAAGGCCACAAGAAGGTGAGGAAACCTGATCATTTTCAAACTTAAATTCATCTAAACAAAAGTGGTGATATGAAGTGGTGAAACTTCAGTAACCAGATAAAAAGCTAACTTTCTGTCATGCCCTAGGCTTGAGGGACTGGGCGCAGCTGATGTCCAGAGTGAGGACGACCAGGGAACAGACTCCGAGCATGACCCACCAAACTGGCAACAGCTGGTGGGACGAGAGGTCCTTGCAGGTCTCAGGTCTCAAGAAATCAAGAGACAGGAAGTCATCAATGGTGAGGACATGGCTTACCACTTCACATCATATGACATATTTCATTAAAGCCAGATTTATTTTCAAAGAACATAAGAGGTTCCCCCTCAATGTGCTTTAAAATCCTGTTGTGTAATAGAGTATAGTGAGTAGAAGGAAGAAGAAAGAGATATGCAGCAGCAAAGCATCTGCTGGGATCCAACCCATGTTGTTGTTGAATGTACATCATGTTGAGATGTGCAAATGATCTGCCATCTTGAATTAACATCTTGCATTGTGTCTGCAGAGCTGTTTTATACAGAGCGTGCACATGTTAGGATGCTGAGAGTTTTGGACCACATTTTCTACCAGAAGCTCGCCAAAGAGTCCATCCTGCCTCCGGCGGACATCAAGAACATATTCACCAACCTGGACGAGATTCTACAGCTGCATGGTGCAAACACGCACACACACACACACATACACACACACACACAATCCAACACATTAATCCAACATAAATTGTTATCTATGCATGACTGATCTTGAACCATTAAGACACAGTAAAACTACTAAACTAACTAAATTGTAAAGTAAAACTAACTACAACAGCAGTACACACAGCACTCTCACATTTTCATGTTTTATTCTTCATCTTTGTTATCTTACACACACACACACACACTCTGACTGTCCATTGGTGCCTCTCTGAATTTCAGTTTCAATACTGGAGCAAATGGCAGCCGTTCGGAAGAGAAATGAGTCTTCAGTAATTGATCAGATAGGAGACGACTTGCTCTCCTGGGTGAGTACAATTCACAGGCTGAAATTGTATTTCCTCTTTCAAACATTTTCTTATATTGAATAAATTTCAAGATGACTGATATGGTAGAAAAAAAATGTATTGTGCACAAAGAAATTGAACTGTTGCCCAAAATTGCTTTATAGCGAGAAATAAAAATGTTGATATTGGCATGAAATAGCTTTCTTCGGCCTTGATTCCACTAGTTTAGTCACATGTACAGGAAAATGGTTATTTACGGTTATTAATATGAGAGAGCAGGGGTTAACATTAAATCCCTCAGACATGGCACAAAAATAAAAATTCTGCCAATAAATGTTATCCCAGTGGAAGCAAGCAAGTGAAATAAAAGCCTGTTTCTCAATAAATGGTTATGTCAGACAGTGCCCTAGATTTGGCTGACATCTCCACATCTCGGCATCATGTGTGATACATTAGATGCGAGTTAGCTGCATATCAGCCGGCAGGCTTGTCTAAAATATCTCTAAGGGGGATAAGTAGAGTAAACGGTCCCCTGGGGGTCTGAGCATTGATGGAGTCTCCATTTAAACTTAAACTGTCTCACCTACAAGGTCTATTAAGCCCGGCCCCCTTCTGGGAGTTGCTACTCATTGTAGTGGTTAAATACTAGACATTTCCCTAGCAACTACCCCTGACCCAGATCGACTGAGTGACTGATCACCGTCTCTGTCCGTCTCTGCCCTGTCCTGTCCTGGGTTGGGTGGTTACAGTTCAGCGGTGGAGAGGAGGAGAAGATCAAGAAGGCGGTGGGGACTTTCTGCAGCAACCAGCCTTTTGCTCTGGAGATCATAAAGACCAAACAGAAGAAAGACTCACGGTTTACATCGTTTGTCCAGGTACTGACATTATGCTTTACAAATTGGTGTAACCTTTGAAATTACTAGTTAGCTACTATACTGAATGAATGCTCAGAATGTGTCATACAGAAAAGTTAAACAAGTGAGATACATATATGTATATATGTATGAATATGTATATATGTACTGTATATATGTTTAATTTTAAAAACAAATAGCTGAAATGTCACTTATCTGGGTAAAAACATAAGCTACAATTAGTGTTGCTTAGTCACCATTATTACTTGTTTAAAGACGGCTGTTTGATAGATTAAGTTCCCCCCTCCTGTATAATTTTTCTTATGCTTTGCAGGAGGCAGAGAGTAACCGTCTGTGTCGCCGACTGCAGCTTAAGGACATCATTCCCGTAGAGATGCAGCGGCTCACCAAGTACCCCCTGCTACTAGAGAACATTGCCAAGTACACAGGTGCTTTAATGTTGCCTTTCCAATCAGAGTACCTTCACAGTTTTCAGGGATTTTACAGGATGTTGCACATGGTTATTGTAGTGCACATATTACTCTACTTACTAACTGTGTACATGGTCTTCGATGTAATAATCATTTTCATTTTTTATTAGTCTACCGATTATTTTCCTGATTAATTGTTTGTTCTATAAATCACAAGTTAACAGAGCATGAGTTCTTGTGTGGGAAAGCAGAACATCTTTGGCATTTCTGTTTTAAAAAAAATAAAATTACTTTATAATTGATTCAAAGTTATTAGATACATTTTCTTGCATTGGACTAATCGCTACAGCTTTATAATATAGTATAGTAGTATATATTGAGGCAAGACACTCGATTAAAGCACCTGCCAGCCACTTGTTGTGGCTGGGGACGCACATGAAGCCTAATGATGTCAACGTGCCTGCAGGAGGAGCCACAGAACACATTTGTGCATTCAAACAAACCACTTATAGTTCATGCAGGTCCAAAAACTGATGCCATCCTGCAGTCTTATTCAGACACTTCAAAGTCTCTTCTACTCAGTCACAAATACTTAGTCAATAACTGAATCTGTCACGGGGAGAGGAATTGTGATCTACTTTTAAAAATGACAGTTTCAAACCAATATTGCACTTATTTTCTCCACTATTGCATAGCCTTTTACTGTAGACTCTCCTGACTTGACTAGAAATTGTTTTATTTTCCAAATGTAATATAATACTTAGATAAAGATGGAACTCTTGAAAAAGATGAAAGTGGTTAAAAATGGACCTAATGAAGTCTCATGCAAGGTTCTGTGTGGCAACATACTAGCCATTAGTGAATTACAGAGACAAATGGAGAGATTAGCATTTTAATGGTCCTGGAGCGGCAGTGCACATTTTGGGAAATGTCACAACCATTATTTGGTCCATCATTTTAGTCTTGGCTGGGGTTCGGCTCTCACACAGAGAGAATGCACTAACGATAAAGTATAACCAGCTATTACAGGATCATAATGCCCCCCTGCTTTATCATAATTTTTGAGAAGGATTGTGTGTTAATGGACAGAGGAAATATCAATTTGCCGGACAGCCTCCCGCAGAACGGAGGAGTCCTTACTTCTTATTTGTTGTCGTGATATCTTTCAGACAACGCAGTGGAGAAGGACAAAGTGAAGCAGGCTGCAGACTGCTGCAGAAAGATCCTCAATCACGTCAACCAGGCTGTGAAGGAATCTGAGGACAAGCAGGTAGGATGTTTTTTCTCCTTTCCAATTTATGCCACCCCATCGACTTTTCTCTTCCTCCCCTTCTGTCTCATCCCAAGTCCTTCCTTCTTCCTGCACTACCACAATTTATTTTTTCACTGCCTTCGTTGCTCCCCAGGCAGTGGCTTCTTCTTATCCCCTTTACTCTGTTTCCATGTCTCTCCTTCCTCTAGAGATTGGAGGACTATCAGAGAAGATTGGACCTCTCCTCCCTAAAGCAGACAGACAACCCCATGATCCTGGAGCTGAAGGTGAGTAATCTACACCACCCCATTTAGCCTCAGTTAAAGCACACTCCTCTGTACACCCACATGCGCTGGTTGAAATAACTTCTCAGTTGAAAGGTAGTGCTACAAGCTTTAAAATTATTTTCCCGTTCTACCTCCTTCAGAATTTGGATTTAACCAAGAGAACAATGGTGCACGAGGGACCACTTTCATGGAAAGTGAACAAAGACAAGACTATTGGTTTGTAATCAGCACAGCGCAGTTTGATTGAAACTTTGACATTGCTTGCCAAAACTAAATGTTAGTGTCCTCTCTGTCTCCTTTCAGAGTTGTACACACTCCTCCTGCAGGACATCCTGGTTTTGCTACAGAAGCAAGATGAGCGTCTGATCCTGAAGTGTCACAGTAAAAACCTGGCAGGCACCGCAGATACCAAACATATCTTCAGCCCCATCATTAAACTTAATTCTGTGCTGGTGCGCTCTGTGGCCACAGGTCAGTTAACACCCAATCAGGATCACAGCAAATCATTAAAACAAAGAAACAAACAAACCCCTTCCTATACAACATCCAGGCGTACAACCCAGAGTAAGGTATCAGGAAGTCTTGGCTTAATGCTCAGTATTGTGATTAATCTCACCCTGATCTTCTGTCCACACTCTCTCCTGCCAGACAACAAGTCCTTCTTTGTCCTGTCCATGTCAGAAAATGGAGCCCAGATCTATGAGTTGATGGCGCCCACAGTTTCAGATCAGAGAACGTAAGACCACCTACCTTTTGATTGATTGATTACATTTGTATTGCTCCAGTTGTTAAATGTTCTAATAACTGTCGTCCCCCCCCTTTGCACAAGGTGGCAGCGTCTAATCACCCAGAGAGCTGAAGCCATGAAAGTCAAACCTCACAGCATCATACCATTACCTCAGACTGAGTACGTTGTTCAATCATTTTTCTATTTGGTTCTCAGGATTTGAGCTTATTACTAACATAAGATGTTGCTTGTGTGCCAGTGGGGAGAGAGACGGTGTGGAGATCATTACAGCCGGTGTTTCCAGGCTGAGTCGAGACCCAGACCGCACATCCACCGGCAGCACCCAGTCCACAGGTAGCTGAAGAAAGTTTTTCCTCTGTGTTACTTTAAATATTCTACCTTGGTCAACTGTGTAGAAAATCCTTCTCTAATTATACCCCCTCAGACAAAGAGAGCATTCCAGCCCCTAGAATTGTGACGCAGACTTCTCTACAAGGTAATAATCCCTTTGAGGGAGTAAAGGCAGAAGAAGAGGAGGAGGAGGAGGAAGGTTTTGTGGACCCAGAGCCTCCTTACCAAGTGGCTGAAGATGGCAAAGAAGGAGACTCGTTTAACATGTTTCCTTCCAGAGCAGACGAAGCATTGAAAACATGTAAGCATACAGATGACTCAAAGTCTAAAGTGCTACATACGTTTGCAGCAAATCAATCAGCTGTACACAGTAAATATAAAACAATCATAAACCCTCGTCCTCTGCTGTCTGTCAGTGGCAGCATTAAAGCAGGTGTTGGTGACCCAGCTGATGTCCCAGGAGACTGTAGAGCAAACCAAACGCTCCACGGGGGTACGCCTCCTCAGGACCACCTCTCTGCGGACCCCCGTAGACAGCCGTGCACGCTTGATGGCCCACAATGGCTCAGAGAAGAACAGCTCCCCGACAGAGGACCCGACTCAGGACCTGGGCTCTGGGGACACGGGCTTCTTCGATTCTCCTGAAGATTATGGTGAGCCTGGACAGTTTGAACAATTGAGTTGTCATTATACATTACCCTGTAGGTTTTAATAGGTTACACTAGTCATTGTAAGGCGCACTGTGTCTCTTCCTGATCCTGCAGTAATTTCCGCAGCAGTTGTCCTGAAAGGCGTCTTCTTAAATCTCTCAGCAGGGTATTTAGTCCTGGAGGGTTACGGTGGCCCAGGGGAGAGTAGCACCGATGATGACATCTTGGCATCAACCACAGGGAAGCAGCTGAGGACATCACAAGGCTGTGCTGCTGACTCTGGCATCAACTTGAGGTTTTCTTCAACGTCGCACGCCGGCAGCCTCTCCTCGTTTAGCAGACAGGTCTTGTCTCACCTTAGAAACCTTCAGGTCAACCTCAACTACCTGAAGGTATCTAACAGTCACAAAGCTCACCAACACACATTCCTATAAAACTGTGACTTTTACACACTTATATTGCCTGATGTGACCGTGAATTGTTTGTTTCTCTTGCAGGAGGTTGAGGCCAAGTACAATAATCTAATACGCCAAAGGCCAGAGAGGTCAGCAGCAGACACGGATGGAAACAAAGGTATCTCAATTCATGCTCAGTGTCAACATATGAATTACTAGATCTTAATATATAAATCACTTCCTACATCTGCCCTTTTTTGATCCTTATTTTTTCCCCAGATAAGAGATAGTGGAACTCTGTACCACAGCTTTTGGCTCTGGTCCCAAAGAGGAAGTACTGACTTGTAGTCTGTTCCTACGTCTTGTGTCCTGGACTTTCTGGACATCTTATAAGCTTGTCCTCTCTCTGCTGAGCCCCTTTTTTCCATCGCCATCACCCACGTTCGCCACAGAGAATAATAGACTTAGTGTGTGCAAAAACGTTTGAAACGGTGGAGTCATCTTTGTGATGCTGCGCCCCCCTTCATCAGCACAAGGCAATCAGGGAAGTGGGATTGCCCCAAAACCTCCCCCCTCAACCATCTAACACCCATTTTCCCCAGACCTCCCTGCAAGAAAGAGAACTTATACCAAAATGTACAAAGATGTGTGTTAAGAATATATATATGAAACACAAAACAAGAAAAGGAAAATTTTAAGATAATGTATTAAGATTTTTTTTATCCCAAGATGTATTTATTTTCTTTCTTTTCGTTTTATTTTATTTTATTTTTTTTAAAAAGTGTTTCCCACATTGCTTGCATGCTTTTGGCCATGGTGTTAACTTTTTGGCTGCTTTTCCTGCTTCAGTCATACAGGGTTAGTGTGAGTGTTGGGTGCACGCTAGCATACAGGCGCACTAGCCTAGCGTGCCCTTTTGAAATGACAGGAGTATATTCAGACTGATAGAGGCTAGAGTTGCACTGATGATGGATAGATCACATTGTGTTACAACTCTTGAATTCTATAAATTCCTAAATTCTATGTGTGGTGTTAACTAGAATGAAGAGTCTGAAGGCTCTGATCTGGTCCTGTTGCATTTTTGTTCCGCCTCCTTCTTCCTCCTCCTCCTCCTCCTCCTCACTGTGAGGGGTGTTTTGCCTCTCATCTGCTCCTCTTCTTCTTTGCGTGACTCTCCCCCTTCTTTTCCCTGTGACGCTTTATGGGTGTCGTCCTTCTCCTTTTCCTCATCCCAGTAGCTTTTTCGTGCTTATTTATCCCCTCCCACACTGTGTATGTCATGCTTCCTCATCTTTCCCCGTTCCCCTCTCTGTTACAAGGAGCGCTCATGCTCTTTCAGTATCAGTTCCGACAGAAATGCTGCTTCTTTCTGCTGCTGTTGGCGATGCTGATCTGACTGCCTGATATTCTAATAATGTCATGAAGTTCATCATATGTACAATGATCAAGTTGGAAGGTTATGCATTACTTTAATAAATAAATGGTGGCATGACACATTCAAAAAGAAAAACCTTACCTGTCTTATTTTTCTTTAACCTTTTATGCGCACCCGATTCCTTATGTGAATCTCGTGAAAATACTAGTATATAAAATGACTACATTGTCAGCCTGCTACATGGTCGGTAAATCAGTAAATTGTCATCCAGCACTTACTGAATGATGGTTTCAGTAAGGCAGAAGTGACTGAAGACCATTTTATCACTTAAAACATGATAAGAAAGCTCAAGGACACCTGCATTAGTCATGATCGTTTCGCAGGTGTCTAACAAAAGCAGCCTATCATATTTTTACTCACCCTATTGTTAAAATGACTCCATTTTATCAAAGTGACAAACATTCAGTTATGCTATTAATCTATAAACTTTAAATAACCAATTTTTCATATAACTGTAGAGTACTCACTCCACTTATCTTCTGCTGCTTGAATTTGTGTTCCTGTTGAACAGAGTCAGTGATATAAGTCAGTATATTTAAACCCTAAACTGTCCACTGGTCATCATAGATACAGTAGATAGTATACATTTTTCAGATGTCAGTATCTCATTGTGTGCTTGTTATATTCCGTGCTGATTAAATGACACCACTATACATCCTCATTTAAAGCATAACTCTTGTCAAAATGGAAAAAGGAAGGTTTGCTAATTCACTTTAGCAGTTGCTTTTTCCGCTCGTCACCATCTTGCCAATCAAAAAGAGTCAATCTCCAAATGCAACTTAACAGGGAGGAGTGTAAAGATGGAAACCCTCCTAAAGTTTATTTCCATATAAAATAGCTTTCTTATATTTCCATATAAATTCACAGATATATGAAATTGTTGTTTTGTTGAAAAACAAAATTATCCTTGTAGTTTAAAAAGGAGCATATAAGATCGACATTTCCTCCTATGGAGTCCGTTCATTCGCATTCGGAGATCAACACTCTTTGACAAGATGGCGGCAAGCAGAAAAACCAACTTCTAAAGGTAGTTCAAACCCGTTCTTTTTAGTAAACTGTGTACAACAAATGTTTTTGATGCTCGAGTTTACGTGTAGAGCCCCTCGTGATACTTCGAGCAAAGTTTCATGTTATGTCGAGCTTTCTTAGTGTTTTAAAAATAGTGATATTCATGATATCATAGTAGTGCCCCTTACTCTCACCTTCAAAAGGCCATCTGACCAAAAACGAGAATACGGTAAATCTTAAAAGTGACGCTTCTGTCCTAATTATGCTTTTAAACCAAAGTTTGACTGGGGTACATTCACAAAAAGACCCTAGGTTGCATTTTGGCGAGAGTTCGCTTTAATAATCTCTCCTTTAATACTAATAAAGCTACATAATTATTTTACTTGACTAAAGCCTTATTATTTTAACCTGTAAAAAGTGATTTTTCAGCCACTTGAGAGAAATCTGAACACAAACATTGCAGCAACCATGTTGGCAAACCATTGCCTTCATTATCATTCATTTGGACTCATGATTCTGCCCACTCAGCAAATGTAAGTCCAATATCTATTTTAGCCTTTTTGGCTCAATTATTATGAGGGGAATACCAGGCTGTTTAACAGTTAGCGGCAAACAGCTCCACTATATTTACCATAGCTAACCGTCAGCCTTTTTGCTTGACTGACCTTGCAGTTTGGTGCTTGGCAGTGAGTTTATCAGAGCTTTTCTACTGAAAACAGCTGCCTACTGCGGCCCAAAACGATATATGGTTAAAAAAGTGAAAGAAAAACATGTTTCAAGTTGCCTTTAAGTCTTTAATATGGTTTCAGAACTTTCCCTGTGAGCTAAGGTGCATCAGTCCTTGTTTTTAGTTCATTGTTTTTCACAACTTAAGACAACTTAACTGAAAGTAAAACCATAACATTTGGAATTGGCTGAAAATGCAATTTGAGCATTTATCAAAGGAGTTATTCATTTTTGTTGGCTATACTGTGTAACTGAATAACTAGCTATTCAATAATGTCCAGGAGCATGTAAACAGACGGCAGTGTGAGTGACTGCTCGTTGCATTGCAGCTGGCAGAGATTCAGTGTATTGTTAATAGATGCAGGGCTTGAGCTTTGAGCATTTGAAAGATGGTCTGTATCTAAGTAACCAAAATTAAATGACACATGAGCTGTTGAGCATGTTTTTGCCTGAAGCCATTTCAAAATTGAAAACAGGGTTGGATATTTGGACACCATGGAGATTTTGGAGCCTTTTAATTTGATCCTCTTGGTCCGATGTCAAGAATTTCCCTTTGGCCTTAACAGAATGAAAAGCTTTTTTGCGGATGTTTGGCAGCACTAAATGTCAGGATTTTGAAGGACTCATCAGAGAGGTTTGATCAAAAACGCCAGAGAAGGTAATGAGCATTACCAGCAGGTGGCAAACTTCCACCATTAAACATCCAGTCAAGAAGACCCACCCTGAAACCTGCAGTGACATCAGTGTTTTAAATAACCCACGGT
Organism: Etheostoma perlongum; assembly: GCA_026937815.1. Taxonomy (NCBI): domain Eukaryota; kingdom Metazoa; phylum Chordata; class Actinopteri; order Perciformes; family Percidae; genus Etheostoma; species Etheostoma perlongum. The sequence continues at coordinate 15,250,726 of CM049373.1, forward strand.
ACCTTTTGAGTTTCCAGATACATTTGACACTAGTGTATGACAAATAAATGGATTGAGGAATGTATACAGCAATGCCTCCGTAATGCAAACAGATATGTTCAGGAGGACCCCACAGAGGACTGGGCAGCATTTACTGTGACTTTGTTGGGGCTTAGTGCTACTTATAGTAGTAGAGACACATCAGTGTTATGCCTGGCAGTGATTGTGCTTGGTGTCTCTGAGTGAAAACCAGGAGGACGCTTCACGGTCTGAATGACATGTTCCCTCTTTTTCTCTCCCCATCACCCTGACTGTAGGCATGCTGCAGTGAAACAGAGGGATAAGTAGAGAGTGTGTGTGTGTGAGAGAGAGAGAGGATATGCTTTGAGGAGACAATGAGAAGCCTGACAAGGTGTGACTGGAAAATTGGGGGTAAAAAGAGCAAGAGATGACAATAAACTAAGAGTAATAGAATAGAAGAGGAGAGGGACAGAGTGTGATAAAGACACAGGGAGGATGATGATGAGAGGACAGAGGGAGAAGAGAGGGGATAGTAATTGATTGTCTCATTTCTCCACATGCACCTGTTACCAAGCTAATTGGAGTGGCAGAGAGGAGAGAGGTGTCAGTCACATCAGAGCTTTTCAGGAGGGCAGTTTGTGTCAAGCTCTGATGAGACGAGTTTTCTCCTCCTCCTCCTCCTCCTCCTCTCTCTGCTATGCAACAGTGCTGTGAGTCAGACAGCAAAATGAAACATTATCCTTTAACCAAAAGCAAAGACTTGCATTGTTGTCCCCCCCCATACCAAAGTGGTGTCCTCCTTTACATGTAGTATAAGAAAACGGAACAAAACCCATTCACCCACGTGTTTTCAGATGCTGATTTGCATAAATTATACATATCCAAGACCAAAAATCAATTTAAGGATTTGATGTTTACTTGATGCTGTGTACCACGAAGAACTGTTGCGGGTGATTATGGTGGAGCACATCATTATGGTTGTTGCCATGGGGTTTAATTCCAAGATAAGGATGCTTGACTAAATAACTCACCTGTGACAGGAAACAAATAGGGAGAATTTTCTGGAGAAATGTGTTGCATCCACATCTCTCCAAACAGCTTTGCAGTCATCAAACTCTGAACATATGTGTGCATGTTTCTGTCCCAAAAGAGTTTCTCATTAATATGCTAATGCATTTAAAAGAGCATCTATTATCATTCTGATGTTTTGGCTCTTATATATTTACACGTCGTGTCTCTGTGCCAACGCCGTACCACTATATAGAATTGAAACAAGCGGCATGTTTCTACAGCTGGTGTTTTACATAGAAAGGTAATCAGTGTCACTACCCATGTTAAATCTGATGTTATCACTCAGCTAATCATGCACAGAATGGATCTCATTCTCTATTCTGCGCGCGTCACTCTTCTGGTTTGGAGATCATCAATATTCAAACGTGTTTTTGCGTGCGGGATGCACACGCGCATCATCATGAGCTGCTGTTCTTACCAGTACATATCCAATCGCCCATGGGATCAGCAAGATTGTATGACATCAAACTTAAGATCAGTCAGCAAAATAATTCTGTGTATATTTTCTAGCAGAGTCACAGTAGGGTTGTTTTCCGATGCATAAATCACTGTGTTGTTCAGCTCATCAAATAAATCCCATTACATGTCAAACTGTGGAGGAAACAAATAAAGAAAAAAATAAGGTGGACTGCTCTTAAAAAGTTGGATTCAAATAAATGAACTATTCATATGGGGATTTGTGGCTATATTCTTTTTTTAAGAGGAGGAAGGGAATGTTTTTAATGTCAAACTACAAAAAATAGTTTTGCCCTGCTTTAAAATGTTTTTTATTGTAAATATTTACATTTAAGAAATATCAATCAAGTATTAAACATTAAAACCATAATTCTTAGTCAAAAGCCTGTTTCCTGTAATCAAGTTTTAACTGTCAAATGCATGTCATCCTCAGTCAAGTCCATACTGTATGGTGCTTGTCTGTAACACAGTCACCTTAATTATAACTTGATTCCCAAACTGGGACCCTTGACCATGGGATTGATTTTCATGCTGCAGTTCTCCCCCTCCATCGAGCAGAAGCCAATATCTGATGGATTGGACTGAAGATCAATGTGCTCTCCACAGACTGATTAATCCATGGCGTCTCCAGAGTAATCACTGTCCCTAGCACAACGAGCCATGCGAGATGTGGAGAGGAAGTGTTAAGCTGGTGCAGAGAGATGAATGAACTGACCCCTTCAAATGGGAGGAATATGCTAAAATATGTCCTGCCGAAAGAGCACAGAGTTCTGTATGCCAAACAGCAAAGGATACCCGAGCCAATTCAATGGCTGTTGCTATGGGACACTTGATAATCAACCTAATAAATAGGCACCTGTGGCGTGGCTTGGTGTTGCCCTGTCTAATTACCACACCGTACTTTGATGGAGTATCTGGGTAAAAAGCTCCAGGCGGGCCAGCTGGCATTGGGCACCCCGGTTCAGTCTGCTGTGAAAGAGAAACCATAGAGAGGCACTGAGCTGTGACCTGGGACCGAGATAAACGTAGCTCAAAGCCGCAGCAGAAATCGATGGCACGTTTTGGCAGCCATGCTTTTACTGTTTTTGGTGACCAAGTGCTGGCAAGGTAGACAGCCGCCGCTCCTGTTCTGTCAGGTAGGTTGGGCAGAGAGTGGGTGGCTGGTTTTGTGGACAGTGCTGTGAAAACAGAGGGAAAAAAGGGGGAAATAAAATCTGAAATGAAAGCAAAGTGATGTTGTGGGTTGATAGGTATATGGCTAGAGTCAGCTGCTTTGTGTTGTCCTCTGGGCCTGTGATGGGTCAACAGTAACAGTATGTGACAGCGATGAATGGAGACTGCCTCGCTCCTCTTGAGGCTGGATTTGGTTGAGGGGAGAAATTGATAAGACATTTATCATCCTTAAAGTTATAATTTCAAAGGTCTCCGTATTGTTCTCTGATAATCTGATAATTAAAAGGGAACATGTCAAACTGTTTCTTTAAAATGTGAATCGGAAAATAATTGCATGAATGGATCTGTTTTAGCTACACGAGAGATAGATATAGAGCATCACATACTATGAAGAGCTACATTTGGTTCATTCACTTAGAATGGAGGCATACACACATCCCGACACAGTTGAAAGCAGCTGCTGGTGTATAACAGCTGACACTGGATTTAAAAACACAGCCTACCTGATGAACACCCAGGGCTGAAAGATTATATAATTGTTGCATAAATCTGACAGTACTGAAATCAGTGCGTGGCTTCATCCCTTTTTTTTATTAATTCCTCCTAGTACAGTCATAGTCCTGAGTCACAAAGTGTGAATCATCGAGGAATCGTCAGGAGTCTTTCATTCTTGGATTAAGTGTGAATAGCTTTCTTAATTGTGTGATAATTCTTAGTGGGCATGTACAGCATAAACAGGCTTTTGTAGTATTATTTTAAAGCCCACATCCATAATTACATGCATATAATAACATGCTGTCCTCTTATGAGTCACTGATGCCCCACCCGGCTCAGTTTATGTTTTAAGCATGAGCGTGATTTTGCATGAGCTTTGAAGCTGAACAGGTTTGTTTTACATTGACAGTATTTTTAAACAGTGAATTTAAAAGAAGGGAAGAAGCTTCAATGTTGAGATGTAAGGGAGCAAAGTGCATTTTTTTCCAGGTATAGGTGCCTTCAAACAACCAGGATCTAATTTTCTAAGACATCCAGAAAGCTTCATCTGACCACAATCTAATCACATTTTTTTCTTATTCTCTCTTACTCTGATTACATTTTAGCTTTCAAAAAAAATAAAATAAGTAAATTTAGGGTTTGAAAAAAAATATTTCAATTTCAATTGTAGATCTAAGTGCCTGGTGCATTTGTGTGTCTGGTGTCCAGTGAGGTGTTGGGAGGGAGGGAGGGAGGGCTCAGCTCTCACAGCTACAGCTGCATCTCAATATTAGATAAGGAACGGTAATGCGCGCCTGTCTGAAAGTCCTGAATGGGTGCTGAGAGACCAAGCTGGGGTCAGGTGATTTAATCTACCGGACATGTTCCTGCAGAGTGCTGATCAATAATGCTCCAATGCTAATGTCAACATCAGGAGGGAAGGAATCCACTTGAAGAGGGAAAAAAAAAAGTTAAGAGTGAGCAGAAACAAAAAGAGAACATCAACAAAACCTGACTGGAATTAAAAATGACTCCTGTTTGGTCATCTGTTGTTATTCTCTGCACAGGCTGGAGGCCCTAAACTAGTCGTTTGGAACATCCAAGAGTGTCTCCTACCGTCCACTTAAAGTCATCTAACAGCATCCTGCTGGTTCTGGAAAAGGGCACGGATTCAGTGGATGCAATTAATCCCTGGCAAAGCCTAAAGGTGAGCTGTCTCTCAAGACCTACTGGAGCAGAAGTTCAACCTGCTTCTGTAGAGAATGAGTCCAGTCAAGGGCCCTGCTAATCCCTCTAAACTGGGAGGGGGGGGGTGCGTTTATCCAATTTTTCCCCTTGAAAAATTGGATAAACGGGACTTCGGCCTCTCAAACCAGGTTTTACAGCACATGGGCTATTGTCAAGTGTTCAACGTTTTTCAGGCCAAGGACCCCTAAGCTGAAAGAGACCCGGAGTAGGGACCCCTTACTGTACATATTGTGCATATCAAACTGGGTCTGGTGGATATAAATGAATGGATATTCATATGTTATTTATATGTCATGTTTTAATGTCAAACATACGTGTGGAACCGCGACTCCTTAAGCTTACCTGTACAGCTACCATAGTGGCTACCTTACCTATAGTACGCTTATCTTCAATGTGTAATTAAATGTTTTGTTTTTCCCAAATAGGCCAATTTATTGGCCTTTGTTATTAATATGTTAGATTCATATTAATATATATTTTCAGACAGATTTTGATTTCTGAAAATATAAACTGTCAAAAAATTATCTTTTTTAACATATTTTGGCAGCCCCCCTGCACTGAATACTGAGGACCCCCTGTTGAATATCTCTGTATTAAGGTATTTTGACCTATCGAAATACCCTTCACTTAGTTTTTCTTTTCCCGAGCAGGGGCACCTGTTCTCGAGAGACAGCTTATTTAAGTAATAGCTGATCTGGAATGGCTTTTCATTTCCCTCTTTTTATAGAGGTCATGCACTGACAGTCCCTTTGTGCCCGTGCCTATGATGTAGTCGCCTGATCAGAAAAATACAGTCTGCCAATGTATAGTCAATTCTAGACGGAGGGCAAATGTGATTGTGATTGACACCTGGACCAGATTACTCCTGAGCAGAAGGAAATGAAGATAAAACGTGTGTGTCTGTCTGTGTGTGTGTGTGTGTGTGTGTGTGTGTGTGTGTGTGTGTGTGTGTGTGTGTGTGTGTGTGTGTGCGTGTGTGTGTGTGTGTGCGTGTGTGTGTGTGTGCGTGTGCATGTGTGTGTTAGCCTGCAGGTGACTCTTCCCAAATTCAAACTGACTTTCTTCATTTGGGGTTAAAGATGCATGTCTTGAGTCATAGTCTGACAGATGATTTATTCCTGAAAGGGCAGCTAAGGCAATACACGCTATGTCTTTGTGATAGAAGGTGGACAGGAACAAGCATGCTTCAATAGTTGCACTATTTCCCCAGAGATAAGTATTTGATCTTGCTTATTCACAACAACAATTCAGAGAGTTTTAGTGTTTTTCTACCAATTTAAGTTTAGCCTCCTACTTGCCATGCAGGCAGTGATTTGAGTCCTTCCTCAACTATTACTGTCACTCCCACCCGTCCTCATTGTTCATTTCTCCTGCCTTGGAATGAGTTAGAGAAACACTTAACTGTCCATTCTCCTTAGCTAAGTGCAATATAGCTCTTCTGTGGGCCTGGGTAATGGTTTGCTACAAGTGACAAAATTGTGCCAACCAAAGCACGTAACCCTGGCTCAACAGCACCTTTTCTACAAAGAGGAAGCATATCCACTGTTGCGCATGCAATTCCATCCGTGCGACATCTAATTGTATGATTGCTTTCAAAATTGTCAAATATAATTATTGTTTGGATTCGCTTAGCTTGGACCAACATGGAAAAGAAGTTCTTTCTGCTCTAGATTCATGTCACTCTACTCTTCTTCACTGCTTTATTGCTCATCAACCACTCTCTCTTTTCCACCATCTCTCTCTTTTTTTTCATCCATCACGTTATGTCTTCCCATCTCTTTCTGGCCACTGGAACAAAGCCAGAGCCATTAGCCTGCTGTCGGTCTGAGGGAGGACGGGGATATATCCTGTTAGCTGATGCAAAGTGAACAGCACCACTTGGTCACACAATGCACAACATTGGAGGACCTTTGGGGATGGGAGGTGACGTGTGTGTTTGTGTGCGCACACAGATACCGTGCCACACAACCTGACACATCGACACTGCACCAGTGCAGCAGTGGTCTGATTTGTAGCCAATGAATATTTACTAGCCAGCCCTGCAGTGTCTCAAACTGCAACGGCTCACAGCGGAAACACAGGAGTTGAACCACTCGGGGCTGAAAGTTGTAAATCAATCTTTAACACTTAAAGGGTTGCAACTTTATAGAAACTAGACTTTATAGAATCAAAAGAAAATTCATAATTCATTGCATTTTGGCAAACAGTTTAACAGCATAACACTTTTACAGTGCATTAAAGCCCCTGAAAACATGGTTTCAAATCTGACGTATTTCTCTATAGGATTAAAGACACATTACTAACCCCACAACCAACACGTTTTCATTCAAATATTTCTAAATCCTGATTAACGCACACAATAGTGTGTCACTGTTTTCCAATTCCACTTCAGACAAGTGAAAGGAGCCCGGACGAAATAAGAAAATCAAAAGCTCTTACATGTGACATAACTGAAACTGTGTGTTAGAATGTATGAGCCCATAGTTAACAGCTAACTGGAGAAAGAAAAATGTGTTTTCAGGGTGTTTAACTCACACAATCAGATGGAGAGTTTATTTAGAGACCCGATTGACTCATGGTGATAAGTGATCTTTGATTCTAGTTTGCAAAGTTCAGTGCAGAGTTCACACCAGTCCGCTCCTAGAACAAGATAGGTTGACAAGTGAATAAGGGAGTCAATGCCAAAAACAGCTGTCAATAGAATAATGCTTTGAAATCTAATGAGGGAAATTGCTGACTATCCATATTCTGATTTGTCAGAAAATTGTATTCCCTGTTAGTGCACCTTGCCAGCTTCTTTCAATCAATAAGCCAGTAGGGATGAACTCACCCTGACTTCAGCATAAATGTGTCATCCTTTGTGAGTTGCACCACGCACCCTTGTTCACATCATAGTGAGGTGACTGTACCCTTGTCCTGACAATTCAGCATCAGCAGCCTCATTCACATCCATCCTACCCACAGATCGCTGCAGCTCATTGGGGATTTAAGACTTTGTCAATAATGCCTATTGCAGTGTCAGTGTGCTGCCTAATTACGAAATGTCTCTCGCACAAATATGGTTTGTTTCAAGTCAGACGTGGTCATGCAAACAAAAATTAAGGCGTACGAAGTTCACGTGGCAGATGGCTGAGAGACAGTGGAGGACTCACAGATGACATGGTTTAAAAGCAACATATGATTTTGTATCTTGCTTCAGTTACTTGTTCCACAGTTCAAATGCACCCACAACTATATGGCACTCAGTAAAGTATATTGTGCCTCAGCAAATGCTATGCAGCTGTCAATGTGCCAGTTCCACAAGTCAGATTTTCAGTCACAGTTAAAGTTTTGTCCATGCCACATTAACAACCTATTTCACATCAGAAGATGCACACTTCTATGACCGTGCCTGAAATGGGAAATCAGATATGCTCGTTCATATTCTAGGAACCCCTAAGCTGCAACACTGCACACCAAATCAGTCCTCCTCAGTGTTTTTTTTGGACAGCCCTTCTGCCACTGCACTGAGCTCTGGGAAAATGAACAGTGCACATACTAAAGAAAGCTCATTGTGGGACTGGCTCTAGTGGCTGTAATTCTGCACCAACGCTGAACTTTGGGATAGAGACTTCAGATATGGTATTAGGGGACCACTAAGGCACCATGTCATGGAAGCTATAATCATCTTCTGACATCAGTGTTTAATTTTTTGTCTTTAATTTAAATCTAATTCTGTAGAAGCTTCAATTTCATAGGCACTTCATCAGTACTGGATTTGAAACTGGCCAACTGTTGTAGCACTAATGAGTTTGATTTACAAAGCATTGTTTTGCAGTAGTTAATAGAGAGCATGAAAGATGAGATCGAACACAAAAACAATATACCAGTAAAAGGCAACAATAAAAGCATTCCTGCTCGACTTTTGTTTTTATTGAAGTCTAAGAAATCCCAAATATGACAGGCTGCCTCACATGGGGTTCAAAGGTCTCAAATGTAGCTGGACCAGCCCAAGCCATACATGAATTAATCCGTAATCAGTGAAATAATAAAATCAGTTCTGACAGCACGGGGATGATCTGAGTGGGGGTAGACTGGTGTGTGTTAAAAAGCATACTATACATATAAACTATACATACTATTGTCTATATTGACAACTTTCATATCCAGGATTGTTAAGGTGCCTCCTGAAATTCCATAGGATGTCCCTCACTTTCTTTGTGTTGTAATTCTTTTTTAACTCCAGGCGATTTATGAGGACTATAGTCAACCTTTTCTCAGATCTCTGCAGTTCCAAGGTCAATGGAACGCACTATAAGTAGTTTTTTTTTTTGCTGAAGGGAAGAAGTTAAATGTTTTGGGAGGGAAGGATGTCCTTTTCATTGTTTCGTATTGCAGATTTATGTTGTATTTACTTTTGTTCTTGTAAGATTTCTTGTTATTTGTCATTAATATCAAAATATTGGCTTCTGTGTGCACCACAGGTGATAAAGGAGTGTTTGACCCTGTGTGGAGGACATCCTTCGTTTGCGTTGGGTTTCTGCATCACCCTGTCAGGGTTGAATTTGCTGTAATGACCGCCTCACTCTACATTACCCCGAGCCTTACATAACACACCTGATTCTCCGATTAAACTGTCTGTGGTCGAGTTGCATTGTGGGTAATTTGGGCGCTAGTTTTTCACAAGTAAAAGCATGGAATAATAAGGAAGATATCTCTGTTTTTGCTGCATCTTGACTTCTTTTGAAGCAATAAGTGACTCTTCCTCCTTGTTATTAAATGGCAGCATGTCATCATCATATCTACCTGTTGTGTTAGCATTTTGTGTCAGCAGGGACAAACTCCTAAAATGCAATATAATAACAGTGATTTAGCCAATACGTTTAGATAACAGCAAATAGACAAATACAATTTCGGGATTGCTTTTTGTTTGTCACAGGGGGCTTATGAAAAATGAATATCACACTTGGCCTGCACTTGCACACAATATCCCAATATGTTTTCCTTCTGGCCAAATACAGTGGAATTTCGATAACACTGATTCCCCCTTGAAGCATAATGATTACATTTTTTATCAATACTATGTCATAAATTACTTGACACATAGCTGACTGTTTGGAATGCAAATTGCATTAATGATAATGCACTATGGGATATGGACAATCTGCTTTGTGTTGTGCATATTACAGTGTAATTCATTCAGTCACTTTTATTCCTGAGGCTATATCTGAACATGCCTGTGGATACCTCGCTGCTGCAGGTGATTTCTAAGGAATAAAAACCTTGTGTAGTTATGATCCAAGAGCAATACAACAAAAAAACATCCCCAGTCTGCCATCATGGGAAAAGAATCCCTCAACTTATTTTCCTCCCATCCTGCTTGTACGTGATACGGTTCTTCGATTCTCTGATTCTCTGATTCTCCGCGCAATCATCTTTTGAGCAATATGTGGATGGGGTTGCACTTCTGAATCTCTGTGGAGCCTCTTACCCACCAATCACACACATATGGTGTGACTGGTGGGTGAGCACTGAGTGGGGTGGTCTGGGCTGGGGTGAAACATTATTCTCAGATGTCCAGTTACATCAACCTCCACCTTATACTACACTGTTTGGTGTTTAACAAGACATTTAAGTCCACTGTTACATGTGATTCTACTGCGTGCACACAATTCTGCTGCACAACCCCCCCAGTCTGACACCCCAGCTGGTGGCCACTCTGAAGTCTTGATTACTGCAGGAAACCAACCAACTTAACCACCAACCATTCAAAGGGCAGGATGGAGCAGCAGTAGCCTATGAGCCTTTTGTTGACCCATTGAATTGAATGAAAGATCTTGAACAGCTGTAGAAGTGCAAGCCAAGGCTGTGGGCTTTGTTGATTGGTGGCAATGTCAGAAACTGTTCTCTAGGGGTTGTATTGTACTTTTCACCTGCTCAGGAGGGAGAACACCTTGTTGCTGCTCTTTCTGTGTCCTCCAAATGTTGCTACTGCATTCCCAGAGGACTGAAGATACAAAACAAAACATGTTTCCCTGACCTGGGGCAGGGTGTAGTAAACAGGTAGGAATGCATTAAAGCCTATTTATGTGCTTTATATTATTCTAAGAAATAATTGCTCTTTGCACATTAATTTTGGAGATTGAATTGCCTCGTGATAAAGGCTATAATCTCACTAGCCTACTCCACTGTTGAACCTTCCAGTATACAGCCATATTAAAAAAAACTGACTTATTCTCCTTAATATGTCCCTTTCCGTCAGATGAGCTTTTCCGTTGCTGGCTACTTTCACATGTTGAAGAAACGCAGCTCTGACAAGCTCCGGAGTTTTGGACGCTTTTATAAATGCATCATGAGTCCGGAGCGTCTTCCTTTTCAAGTCTGGTCAGCCGCGGTGTGAGGAAGGCTCCACAAATAAAATCCCCTCTGACTGTGAGTGTGTGCGCGCAAGAAAAAGGGACGAGACTTCGCCTGCACCTCAATCTGCTCTGCATCTTTCCACTGGACCGCAGTGGATACAGCCGACTGTACAGGACTAAATCTACAACCCAAGATGTAAAAAAAAGGGTGTTTCTTTGGTTTGTGTTTTTACAAGAGCGTGTTTCACACGTCCGTAATTTGTTTGAAGGAGAACAGGACAAAGCGAAATCTCTGGCTGTTTTTTTTCTTTGCGCTCTTCCCTCATCACGTTAGTGGGATGCAGGATGCGCAGCCTCACCGGCATCGTTGGAATAAGCCTAATATTCTTCCAGTTCAGTAAGCCTATCACATTTCAAGGCAACGTAAGTGGTGAAGACTAAACAGGAAAAATAAAACTCTCCGGTGCTGTGAAAATGACTGATTTTCTCCAGAGGATAAAGTGAGGATGGGGTATTTTTTCAACTATTTGGGATGTGGATGTTTTTTAATTCACCGGGCGCGCTAATGCCCCATAAAACAGGAAAGGATTTGGTCATCTAAAGACAAAATATAACTGGACTGCTGCCGATGTTATCGGTTACTCTGCACATCTTCCTAGTGAGTGTCGGTGTGTGGAGGGAGCCGCGGAACAACATCCAGAGAACTATACGGGGGGGTTGGGGGGATGGATTGAGTTACATTGCAATTACGCTTTACTTGCAAAACGACATATTTCTGCGGGCAGCGGACACTCACACCAATCCTAAGTCAAACTAACAGAGAATCTATTTCAAAACTGGACAAGAGGGAGCATACAGATAAGCAGGTAAGACAAGTTTAAAGTCAAAATACGCAATGCATTTATGAGCATATTATGGAAAACTGTATGTTTAAAGGCTGTAATGCCAATTTCATAAAGGCTGCGCCAATGACTGACTAAACCTCCTTATAGTCATATTAGGTTAATATGCTTCATAGTGCAGCAGAAAGTTGAGACATTTATTATCCATCATATGCTCGTTAATGAATGTTTTAACATTCTGGCTCCATAACACCCGCTCAGACACATTTTTTTGGTTGTATGTGCCAGTTGCGTTGGTAAAGTCCTGCTGTAGCCTAATTGTTGCATGCTGGGCTGAATGGAAAAAAATGGTCCTCGTGCAGCAGATATTGGAGACCACGTCATTAATTGGTAGGGGGCAGAGGCCGAGGACGTAGTCGTGACAGATGATAGGGCGAAAGGGTTGAATTTAAGTGGAGTGATACAGATCAAGCGTAAATTCATTAAGGGGATGATCGATTGCCGGTGTGGTAAAATGTTGATTTAACTCTCCCTAGAGACTTTGGACTAGAGAGTTTTACTTTTTAACCATCTTGACTTTTACTTTTTAATATTATATTAAAAAGTAAAGTATACTGTATGTATATATATATCAAAGGGAAACAAACGGAACGTGATGTTGTAATGAAATGTAATGAGAGAGAATGGTTGGGGAAACACATACGCTCATTTGTGGCACCACCTTGTGGTTGAATGTAGTGTCTGTTGTTGGCTCCACTCGTGGCATCCACAGGTTTTTTGCTGTGGATGCCAAAACTAACAAACCCCCTTTTTGTTTATCGTCTCAAAGAATTGATAGTGTGAAGTGATGGTGGGGTAAATAGCAATGTGGGTATGCTTTGGACCCCCATGCAATAAATGGTTATAAACTTTATTCATCATTCTCTATTTCAGAGCTGTTCATAATGTTCATATTGTAACATAGTACTATTTATTCCAGCATCCTTTGCAATGTGCTCCATAATTAAAATAATAACTATCATAATTATAATTTACTCCTGCATACTTTGCACTCTTTATTTCACTATTGCCTCAACTTGTCTATATTGTTTCTGTTTACAATGTGTATATATTGTTTGTTTTGTTGCTTGTTTTGTATGAGTGAGCAAGTGTGAGTGAGCAATGATGATCCAAAGCAAAATTCCTCATATGTGTCCTTATACGTGGCAAATACAGCTTATTGTGAACTTAAAAACAGCAGATGCATTTTCACCAAATGCTTTGGTCTGTTAAAGACTGCATATAGTATAACTTGACAGTTTGATTATTTCATTGATTACCTACAATAAATTAAAACCAGATAACACTCAAATATATTTTCTGCTTTCCCAATAGAAATGTGTGATGTTTTATGTGGCTTTGGCTTCCTCTACACTCCTGGTTAAATGCTCTTCCCACTATTTGATAATAATTTGTCTTTTCTTGTGTACTTTTTTTATCTGTACTTTGCTTATTCTCCATTTTTCAGCAAAAAACTTTATTGGCAACGGCATGGTAACCACCTGTTTTGGACACGGGTGCCAGCTGATGCTAGCATTTCTGCAAGCTCATGTACTTTGTGTTGATCCTAAAATGAATTAATGCTGCATCCATAAACACAAACTGCTTTGCTGGCTGTCCCATATTTGCTCTACAGAATCAATATCATGTTCATAAGTTTATCTGCATCTTGACCATCCAGTTTCACACAGTAGGCTATTTGATGCCAAAGGCCCCACCGGAATACTTAAAGTTTGACAGCTCATTAACTGGGAATGGTGGTAATCTTAAATTGGCTATTTGGCTATATGTCCTGCAAATCTAGTTCTAGCTCATTCTAGTTTGTTCTAGCAGAGAGTAAGCTTTGAAAGCCAGCAGTACCAGCATGTGCAGATTAGTCATTAGGAAAATCAAATTAAGAATAATTCCATGTTGTTGAAAACTCATTTATACAAATTGAAGATTTGTTGCCAGATGGTTAAATAAACTATTAAAAATGACAACTATAAATACAACTCCATGACACCTCTGTATATAAAAGAGGTGTCTAGTGTATATATTATTATTACTCTTATTATTTTTCTATTCCTATTGAAGTATATTATTTTCTATTTCTATTTAATCAGTTAGTCTTGGGTTTGCATTTGAGCTGCTGTTACATGGCATTTCCCCATGGGATCAAAAGTATCTTATCTTTTGACAATGGAACAAACTCAATAAATGGATAAAGTCTGGAAAAAGCTATTAAACTGATCTGGAGTTAAGATAATTTTATCAAGCTGCTATTTCCTATATGAACATTTGCCTTCAACGTATGTGAGTCCACTTTATCTTTCATGTAGTAGGCTAGCTAACATGGAGTAATCACACAATCTGAAATGTATCAAGAGCACTTCAGTCATCATATCATTGAATTAATAATTTATACTTTTATTGATCCCCAGTGGGGAAATTACAATTTACACTCTGTTTGGTGGTAATGAGGCTGATAATGAATAGAAAATGTACAGTCACTAAGGCTTGTGATATAAGTGAATTGATACAGGTCAGGTTCATAATGAGGACATGAGCAAGACTAAGTTGAGGTGTAGCCTAGTTTTCTTTAAGGTCCAGCCCATATTCTCAAGGTATGCTAGCTAGTTATCTGCTTCTGTTGAAGAATAATTAAACAAATGGCTAATTTCCGCTTGATTTTGGGATAGCCTACATTTTGTGTCTGTAACGTTACCTGCTAGACTCAAAGTGCTGCTTGTTACCAGTTGGTTAGAATCATAAACTACATAACTAGCCAAAGGTTAGAATGTCCGTTAGTGGCACCATTTTATGCATTGATGAGTTACTTACATTTGCTACATTCCAGTCAGTAAATTAAGCATTTTTCTCAAAGGTCAGTAACCAACAGCACAAAGACATTGTAAACCTTTCCTATCCAGTTGCAACAAGAGATATTGGCCCATGGACCTTTATCGTCTTCACTTTCGGGATGCTCTCGTATCCCTCGGGTCCCTACTCTGTCTGTGGTCATATCCGCAATAATTTTCTGATTTGAGTCAGAAATACATGTTTATCAAAGGAAAATAAGGTAAGGCCATTGACTTTTAGGTAGAAAAAATGTAACTTTTTCTTCTTGTAAAAATTTGAAAGGGGCCACTTTGACCCGAATACAATACAAGGGTTAAATAAGTGTTGACGAGCCATTTGCTAATTGTGACTAGCTAGATAACGAGGCTACATTTAATTAGCTCCCAATCAGTAACCTAAACTGTTCATGAGTTCTCTATGGACTGGAAGAGACAATAGCCATTCAGTGTTGGTTTCCCACCCATCAAAAGAAACCCCTCATGGTTTCCTCTACAGATGAGCATTGACTAGATTACTGTAGCCTATGATTTAAATGTTGTTTCATATATTCTTTTTATGTACCCAAGATTGTTCTCGTTGTCAGTGTTTCGGTTTAAAAAAAAAAAAAGAACGCCATAGGTTTAATACAAATCTTAAGTAGCCTACAGAGGTTAAAAAAAAAACAAAGTCTGGTTTACATTTTCATTTTGTACTACCTTATCATCTGCAAGTGCCTTCATCGTTTCAAATTATAATTGTAAAAATAAATGTTATTAGCTGTCTAAGGTTAGAAACAGAATGAATAAACTAACTTGTAATGACTTATAATGAATAAATGGATATATTATTATTATAGTAGTAGTAGTAGTAGCCTAGTTCCCCTGGCTGCAGTTATTTAAGTCGAAGCAGCAGAGATCGGCCAGCTTTTCTGAAAGATATTAATTATTTTCTTGGTCAATCTGATGTTTAATGCATCGTCTTTAAATGCATTAAATTAATGTTACTTTTAACAAATCACCCACCTTAAACAGATGTTAGAAAATGTTTAATTTGCTTTTAATTGAGTACAGTAGAAGAGTGGAAGGAGCAGCAGCTCCCGATGGTTGACACAACCTGCTTCAGCATCAGGACAGCACACACAGGGCTAGGCCAAGTCCCAGACCAGCAGCAGATCTGTTCTCAAACCAGATGGGGGCTCAGTTACCAGAGAAGCGGCCTACAGGTAACTTCTCTGTCACAGATGTTCAGGCTATTCCTATTTTGGATTTTTATGCCAAATACCAGATTTCTATTTTTAACGGCACTATTAAGACTTTATTGCTCTGTTTTTGTTCTGCATTTGGTGAAGGTGCACATTTTAGTAGATTACCCAATTCCATTTGGTGCAACATTTATTTTTTTGTGTCCTGCAACCTGTTTGTGAATTTCATGGCTTTATTTCTGAGGGTGGAGTGCTGTTGCTCACTTTACTCACTGGTTGCTTTTTGTTTGTTTGTGTGCTCCAGAGTTCACTCATTTCCAATGATGTGTGTTGAAACCGCCTTACTGTTAACAGAGCAGAATGGGGCATTGTAGGCAGCTGGCGTACAGTACCTTAAGCATTTGTTGCCAATTAGGTTCAACCAAGGGCCAGTTTTTTAGCACATTGGACAATGTTGGTTTATTGTTGCAGTGGAGACACAGATATGTTTTATGTTTTTAATTCCTTTGTTTGAAAATAAGTATTTTAATTCACTTGGTACTAGCCCACATATTTTCCATCTTGGGTGTACAGTCACTGTAGTATGTATAGATTTACAGCTTGCTCAAGGGCCAGATTAGCTGAGGTCTAGACTACAATCAACAAATTGGAAGAGGATCAGGCTTTATTTCCTGTAAACTTTAATCTTTTATATTGTCCTAATATATTAAGTCAAAAATGCCTCCATTTAAGATATTAATTATGATTTAAGATGGTACACAACATTTTATAATCTTAAATACTCATATACTTATGATTATGGTAATTAAAGCGCCCATATTATGCTCATTTTCAGGTTTATATTTGTATTTTGAGGTTGTTCCAGAATAGGTTTACATGATTTCATTTTAAACACCATATTTTTGTTGTACTGCACATTGCTGCAAAAGTAAAACTGAACACCTCATTTGAATAGTCAGGAGCCTGCTATTTATCGTCATCTACAAGTCTGACCCCCAGTTCTGTAAGAAATTACTATGATTGGATGAAAGAAAGGTCAGAAAGATGAAGCGGTTATTACATCTGACGAGAGATTTAACTCTCGTTACAGTTTAATTTGGGGTATATGTTGTCTCGTGGTATCCTCCAGCATCACATTCTGGTCAGTCAGAGTCACCATGTTCCATTTTGAATCCAGTAGATTGCCCTCCTTAGCCGGCACTTTGAATTGTCTGCGTTAGTAGGAAATACAGCCTGTGTTTTTTCTTCCGTCTTAAGTTAATTAAGTATATCTCAATTGTACAAGGTTATTATTATAAGTAATTTCAATCAAATGCACTGAACTAATTATGGCAGTTTGGCAAAGTCACTTTAACACTTGGCGAATAGATGCTTTATCAAGCACAATTATTAATAACACATGTTAAACAAAATTAGGCAACAGTATGTATGTGCCTTTTTATGTAAGAATCAGGGTTTTGTATTGTAAGCCTGGTGGCCCCCCGGGCCTAAGTTGCCCTTCCTATTTTTTTAGTGCTCATATTATGCTCATTTTCAGGTTCATAATTGTATTTAGAAGTTGTACCAGAGGTTTACATGGTTTAATTTTCAAAAAACACAATATTTTTGTTGTACTGCACATTGCTGCCGCTCCTCTTTTCACCCTGTGTTGAGCTCTCTGTTTTAGCTACAGAGTGAGGCATACATTTCCTTTAATTTACGTTCCTTTTTAAGTTACATGAGTGAATACATGGGCCTCATCTCAGGGTTTGTGTGACATTAACTTCTAAGGTCTTAGCTGATTGTGTTGAAGGTTAATTATCATCAGCTGCTCTCTGCCTCACAGTGAGGGACAGAGTGACAACCAGTTGTCCTTAACCAAGTCTCTTCTCCTGTGAGTTGGAAAGAACAGTGGCACTGTCATGCTCTGCATCTGTCCGACTTCATTTAACCATCCGTCACTGCAGCATTCTCACACTCAGGACTTAATGCTCACACATAAGCTGTGTTCCCAACCGTTCCATACCACGGAAATAGTACACTATGTAATGTCTTCGCCATTTTGTAATGCTATTCAAATTCACAGCGTTTATCCAATATATAGTCCTCTGTAAAATACCCACCTAGCATTGCTAATTTGACAAAGAGAAAATGGACCAGGTTTTCGTTCAAACATGTTAGAAATTAAACAACATAGTATATACAATCTTTTACTATCCTTCTGAGTGCACTGTTTCAGGGACGTGTTGTAAGTATTTTTGTAAGTTTATCTTCATGATGCCTGGTGCCCCCGTCACACAAATAACCAGCGCAACTACTGACTCAAAGATGTTTAGAAAATTTCAGTACAGTTTCCGAAATCTTGTTTGGTCATTTTCTATTTAGTTCACATGAGTGAACAGTTTTAAATATAGCAATAGTGTGCATTAAATATGGCATTTTTTAAATTTGAGGCTTTTTTTCACCGTTTGCTTAGCAGGCTCTATGTTTTCTTCCTTGCCTCCATAGGTCATGTTTAACATATTTATTGTGCTAATATAGCTGGTGGAGTCATTTGCACAAGGTTACACTAACCGTGTCCTTCACATGGTAAACACAACATTCTAATAGCACTCAGGTACAGGTATCTCTCCACTCATACTGTGCATTAGCGGACAGCCTTCCAAGGTTGAGTGTTTAGGCCATATCTTTGGAGAGCTCCAGTAAAGTGCTGGCAGGCGAAGATCCACAGATGTTTACTACTTCTACTACACTATCATATATCTATAGGTACATTTTTTGCCAGAGATGAGGCCTACAAATAGCTGATTGGCTTTGCAGAGAAACCAGGGAGATAGACATCAATAAGCAAAACACCCGACCTATTTTAACTGCTGAAACAATCAATGTAGGCAGCAATTCAGAAGTGTGGAACCAGACTAGCTTTATCCTGCAATAAATTTTATTTAAAGTTTTTCCCTTAAATTGCCTTTAAAATACACGTTACGTTCTAAAGACTTACATTGTCTGTGAGTGAGCCAACTTTAAGAGAAAAGGTCATGTTAGAGGTGGCTAATTGATATTGTTTATCTTTGGCAGTTAACCCGTTGGACAAAGACAGCTCACCAATCCAAATCATGCTTCCAAAGTTGATTTGTATGTACAAATTCTAAGTATTTCTCATGTCACAGAAACCACGGAGAGTGTGGGTGTTTTGGATGCTGTTTTCAACTCTCTGGAGATCTGTGCCGTGCTGTTGCCTGGAAAGCCAGCCACCATTATACAATATCCTTCGTTTTAGTTTCATGAAATGTCCCTGTATTCACAAATATGTAGGATATTACTGCGGACATTTCTGCTCTTATGTCGCAATGCGTGCTGTTGCTATTTACTGGTCTTGCATTGCCAGACCTATCTCCACATCCCCTTTTTAATACCAGGTAAAAATTGTCCTCTGCCATGCAAGCTAACATAGGTCAACATTTGATTTAAGTACAGTAAAAAAAATCTAGGAAGTCAAAATTGATTGAAATTACTGATAAGTCAAACAGATTAATATTCAGTCAAAACTAAATTTAGTTCACTATTTTCATAACAATGCTATGTGTGTTTTGCAAAAATAAAACACAGAAAAAGAAATCCTCCTGCTGAGACGCTGCAGGAAAGCCAAATTTACAGGGCTCAAAGTCAATTCATACTGGGTTTCAAGATGCAAGCATGTACTGCAGTATTCCTATGTGTGGTGGTGGTGCAGTGGACATGACACATGCCTTTGGTGTGGGAGAGTTGGATTCAATTCCCATTGCAGTACATCAACCAATGTGTCCCTGATCAAGACACTTAACCCATAGTTGCTCCAGAGGCGTGTGGCCTCTGGATATAGCAATTGAAAATCTCTTTGGATAAAAGCATCAGCTAATGGATATTTGATGGATTTTTTAAACTGAAGAAGCAGGAAATAGCTATGACTCTTTAAATGATGTGTCTCACAACTAAAGGTGTCAAAATTGGCTAAAAATGACCTTCAAATTATCCCACTAAAAACCACGTTGAACTAGAGCTGGAATGATTCTTTTCATTGTCAATTAATCTATTAGTTGTTTGGTCTATAAAATGTCAGAAAATTGTGAAAAAAGGTTGATCAGTGTTTTCCAAGGCCCAAGATGACATCCTCAAATGTCTTTTTTTTGTCCACAACTCAAAGATATTCATTTGACTGTCATTGAGGAATGAAAATATTTACATTCAAGGAATCAGAGAATTTTTACTTTTATTTTCATAAAGAATGACACAAACTGATTAATCGATTGTCAAAATAGTTGCCGAATAAATTGATTGACAACAAATTGATTCATCTTTGCCGCTCCAGAGGGCTGCACGATATAAGGATAATATCTTATTATTTTGACTAATATTGCGATATGATTCACAATGTTGAAGGGAATGATCTTTTTTTATTCATTATTTAAATTTCAAATCATTCAAATTTAATCAAATGAAAAATTTTTAATTTTATGGGGATAGGATTTGTAGGCTGGGACGTGTTCGCAACACCACAATACTGTTTCAATTAAGAATGGTTTGACATATTTTGCCTGAACAAATATTGTGCCCCACAGCGATTTGGATATTTCACTAGTCCATATTGCGATTTTGATAAAATTGTGATTATTGTGCAGCCCTAGTTTTCACTGTAATTCTTTTCTTTTTTTTTCACTGATTTTTAAGTTCAGTAAATGCAACATCTTTCCAAAAGTCAATGAGTAATTTTGTTAAAACTCCTAAATTCAATATTGACTAAAATAATTGTGATTATTATTTTTTTTCCATAAATAAACAGCCCTACTGGTGACATCATCACACAATTATTTGCATAAGGCTTAGGGGTTCTCGGTTGCAGCGAGGTACAGAAATGTCCAAGGAAATAGTCATCAATAGTGAGCCAGTCTCTTTATTGTAGTAGTAGTTTACTAGTCTGTTTTCATCCAATGGAAAACTGCTAGAACATCAGGTCTAAGAGTAAATAAAAAGTCTACTCAGAAGAGAAAAGTAATGGGTGGAAAGCCAAATAGTGTTTTGCCTCTATTTTGAATAAATGCCATGGTGAGCAAACATGATATTAGGTCTGCAAGGGCCATTTGCAATGTGCTGACAAGAAAAGTATAGTAAGATTCATGGTCTCATTGTGTTCTTGATCAATTGATGGATTGGACATGGGAGCTCAACTCCCCAAAGTTGTGAAGGTTAACCAGCTATCACACATCTATCCTTTAGTCTTTGAAGCATGCACACAACAACTAGCAACAATGCAATGTAAAGACATGCTATTTACCTGGATGCTGGTGTACTTAAGTGGACATATGACAACCTAACAGTACACACAAGACAAACCCTTTCTTTAGATACACTATAGCAGTTTTCAAAATGTAACAGAAGGAAAGAAAGTTACTACAGGGGCCCCATTCTCACAACATAGATCCTTGGAGATAAGAGCTGAAGAGCCTGCACAGTGATGTCGTTTTTGCAGAAGTTGTCTGCTTTTGTCACATGACATATTTGAGGCCCAGTTCCAAGCACACTTACTGGAGCTGCTGCCCCCGCGACCCGACTCCGGATAAGCGGATGAAGATGGATGGATGGATGGAGTTCCAAGCACAGCAAAGACCAGTACCAGGTCTCGGCCTGAACGTTGAGATTGCCTGACCTACAGTATGTATGCGAATCCTCTTGGGTTGATTTCATTTCTCATTTTTCATTTGACAGTATGCCTGTGAATGTGTGCAGAGTTTGCATTTGGGAGTGGTTCATCTGCCTGTCTAAGATGATCCATATCCACTGCACTACTTGTCAACTGTTTAGACAGTGATAAACGAGAGGTAGAATATGTGCAAGGCAGGCTGCCATAGATAAAGCACCTGCACAGATTCTGACCTACCTGCGGTCAAAAAAAAGAGAACCTAGATGGACACACTGTAGAGATATGCATTTATGCAGATATGCAGTGAAGTAGTGCCACAGACTCTCAGGGTAATTCTCAACCCCAAGAAAGCAAAGAATGGACTTGTGTTCTTGGGGAAAACGTTCTTCCCAGTTGTTTTTGGAAGACTGAACTTGCAGAGTCACGAGCACACAGCACGTTGTGGATTGTTTGAGATGGTGCATTCCTGCTGGTGTTGCGCAATACCCACAGCAAAGAGGTCGCCTGTAGTGTTCCAAAATAACAGCCAGAAATGAAAACGACAACAATACAACCACTTTCGAAACTTTTTGAACAAGCCCCAGACAAAAAAAACAACAAAAAATGGATTCATATCACTATTGCAATAGTTTAAAAAAATAAAACTTATTGAGCTTTGAATTTCTTTCTTTATGACCAATGTTTGTTTCCTTTATAAGATAACACTGCTTAAACTATTTACTATTTATTTCAACAGCTCATGGTGAAATAACACAAAGCAAATCATCAATGAGGGAAGACTGTTATATAAAACACTGCTTGACAACATTTGCTCAAACTGCTTTTTGTTTGTGGCGCTTTTGAACTCCTAGGAAAATTTTCAATTTGCTAAAAATGATTGTAAAACATGTGCCTATGTTTGGTGTCTACACAGTTGATTTCTGCTAAAAAGTTCTCAAATGGAAATTTAGTGATGAAACAGCTGGAAACCCGATCCTCTCTTGAATTCTGAAATAAATGCTGGGATACAGGGGCTGTCAAGTTCATACAAGCTACTAACCGATGCATCCTTGGTAAAATGGGCATGTCGAGAATATTTCCGTGAGCTGTTCTTTGTGAAATGCGAATTGTGTATTGGATCAAAACTTTGGTCACAAAAGATGACATTTCACAAGGACATAACTACAGACAAGAACGCAGATTGAGAAAGGGCCTCAGTCTCTTTTGGAAGGCCCTTCGTGTGTCTTACTTGTGCCCAGGACAAGATGACCCCCCCCCCCCCCAAGTCCTGACTGTGCACAGGTCGCGCACACAACACATGACCATTTGCATACTGCAAAAGAGCTCTCCCAAACACTGTTGGATCAAATACCTGGCCATAAAGTCCCTTGCAGCTATATCATTTTTCTCTTTTTTGTTTTTCACTTTTCTGAGAACCTGACATTTGATGGCTGGCCATTTTGAAAGTTTCCTCGTGGGAGAGGGGGGCTGGCTAGACGTTACCTTTGATGTCATAGTAGTCTGAAAACGTCTAAACTTTTTTTTCCCTAGGTAAAGGGAAAGTAAAATTTAGGAAGATAAAAAAAAACAAGCTTTTATGTGACTCCCAAATACTATAAAGTTTTCACAATACACCGTATTCTGACAAATTATTCCAGCTGATTATTTGCCCCAGACAACCGACCTGTGTCTGTTGGTATAAAGATACTTATAGGCACATGGCAAGCTAGCATTTCTTCATTATAAGGATAATATTAGTACTTTTCAATAATCATGAAAAGAGCCAGGAAGTGATTAGGCTGTCTTAACAAGTTAAATCAGGTGAAATAATTGTTTTCATGAGCTAAAGTTAATGAAAAATGTTGGCAAACAAATTCAGTCAGTTGTCTTGGCTGCCTGGAGTGCCAGTGTCACTTACACTTGGCCAGTATAGTTTTGTCGAGAGTGAAACACCACTCTGTATTATCTTGAATAAGAAAAGTCTCTTTCTAGATTAACTTTGTTTTTATGCACTCTCTCCTTAGTCTCCTCCTCATGTACACTTAGTAGCATGCAATATACAAATGATAGGACGTATTGATTGTTTTCTTCGAGGGTAAACTAAAGCTGCATGGTGCCTTGAGTCAGGCAGTTGGCAGCCATTTATTCATGCAGTCTCACAAATCCTTTTAGGTCACTGTACATCAGGGTGGATTTTAAAGACGGCCTCTGTAATGGACTCTGAATTGGCCTCAGTCTCAAGCTCAAACATAAGGAAAGGAGAGATGTGTAATTTCCCTTTGCAATATGTTGACACAGATAAATGGTCCCTTTGCTGTAGCCTCGCCCTCATTATTATGCCACGAGGGGAGGTTAGATTTTCACCGCTTCAAATCAATAACACATTAAAGTTGGAAACTAATAAAGGAAATGCAAGTGAACTGGACAAATGTTGCTCACTTTTTTTCTGAGGGTAATCAACCATGATGAACCTCTAATTTCACAGATGGCTTGAATGGCAAGGGATTTATTTTTGTGATAAATACAATGTAGTATCATTTGCATGATGTAGCTCTGTATCACACTGTCTCCCAAGAGGCTGCATTTTGACCACACGTAGTGTTAATTTCATGTGCATAAGGAAAACCTTTACATAGCTTTTATCCAGCGCTAGCCTGGCTGCACGACACTTGTTGCTATAGCAGCCAGTCCTCACCTACCACTTTGTGTCATGAATTTATTCCGTTGGAGATGGACAGCAGAACCTCTTTTTATTATTAGACTCCAATGGCTTCACTATAAAAAATAAACCAACTCAGTTGCAATAGTACAGGCTGTGAATGGTCAGCCACTGTGAAATCAGACAATTTTTAAAGAACCTGCAGCAAGTCACAGCATACAGATAACACCTTTCCAGATTTACCACAACAAACAACAGGTAGTACAAAACACCAGGGGCCTGTTGCACGAAACCAGGATAAGGGAATAAGCCGGGATATTCAAGTTATCCTGGATGAATTTAGCTTTGACTTGGTTGCACAAAAGCAGGTTAAATTAAACCCAGTCAAGTAACCATGGAGATTTAGTCTTTGCGGCTAGCCTGCTCTAGAGATCCGAAATAAACGTGTTTAACACTGTTGTCTTCTGAATGTGTTCAGCTTAACATGCATTGCTTGTCACTATTGTTGTCACAAGTTTGATTTAAACCCTTACTATAGCAGTTGTTTAGATGGTTAGAAATGGTTGCACTGGCACCCAGATGCGGAGGGGAAATCGGGACAGTCGGGACTTTTCCAAGTGGGACGGTAAATGTGCTGTATTTTATATAGCGCTTTTCTAGTCTGAACGACTACTCAAAGCGCTTTTACATAGTACAGGAACCATTCACCATTCACACACATTCATACACTGTGGCCGAGGCTGCCGTACAAGGTGCCATCTGCTCATCAGATAAACATGCACACACATTCACACTCCGATGACACAGCATCAGGGGCAACTCGGGGTTCAGTGTCTTGCCCAAGGACACTTCGACATGGGACTGCAGGGCCGGGGATTGAACCACCAACCTTGCAGAAAATGAACATTGTTAGAATTGATCCCGTTACATCACTCCTAAAACGCCCCATCTTGTCAACCAGCTCTCTGTGCCTTCCCACTTGCAACCACCAACCTTCCAATTGGCAGGCAACTGCTCTACCGCTGAGCCACAGCCGCCCCGGTAGTGTTTCGAGGCCGCTCTGACCGCTCTGACAATAGTTATACATTTCAAGTTCATCGTGTTTCAAGTTCATTTCAGACATCGTGTTGATCGACAGACAGCAGAAGAAGGCAGTAGTGATAGATGTGGCAATCCCAAGCGATCGCAACATCAAGAAGAAGGAACACGAGAAGCTTGAGAAATACCAAGGGCTGAAAGAGGAGCTAGAAAAGATGTGGAAACTAAGAGCAACAGTGGTGCCAGTGGTAATCGGAGCACTGGGGGCTGTGACCCCCCAAACTGGGGGACTTGAGGATGACACATACCACCCCACAAGGGGTGAGAGGGGGATTATTATATATATATAATAAAAAATCCCCCTCTCACCCTTTGTGGGGTGGTATGTGTCATCCTCAAGCTCGGGTCCTCTACCAGAGGCCTGGGAGTTTGAGGGTTCTGCGCAGTATCTTAGCTGTTCATAGGACTGCACTCTTCTGGACAGAGACCTCTGATGTTTTACCTGGAATCTGCTGGAGCCACTCTCCCAGTCTCTCTGGCAGTCTCTAGAGCCTCAGGTATCGACAGCTTGTTGTATTTCTTAGGTAACCCCTTCCTTACACCTTTCTGTAGTTCTGAGAGCTGACTAACTTCTCTTCTTGTTGCCTTGATCTTACATATATATATATATATATATAGGGGCATGTTCCAGCAAGCTGCAGAATCTTTTAAAGCAATTTTCTGTAACTTACTGGGGTGTCAGTAGTAACAATATCAACTTTTATTTTAACAAGCCTTACCCTTAAGTCTTTTGCCATTATTGAGGAATTGCTGCAGATTTCATTTTGTTCCTGTTCATCAAGTGGCACACCCAAAACTGAAACGAAAAACATGAAAACAAGCAAATAAAAAAACAAACAAAAAAAAACAGGCTGTCCAGAGGTGGATAGTACAGGTGGGGGCAGAAAGGTATCTTACTGGTTGGATTGGCTTTCAGATTTCTACTCGAGAGCCTGTATTGTAAATACTGGATTACATGAATATTTATTCATCTTAAACCCAGGCCTCCCACTCCATATCTAAGCCCTGAAGATTATCATAATAATCTCTCTTGTATTGAATTCTTCTTCCATTGGTGTGTGCAGAAAATGAACATTGTTAGAATTGATCCCGTTACATCACTCCTAAAACGCCCCATCTTGTCAACCAGCTCTCTGTGCCTTCCCACTTGCAAAAAAGTATGCCAGCCAGCTCAGCTGGCAGTCTGCACTTCACTTTAATTTGTGAATGTGAATTTTATCAAACATCAATATTCTCTTTTAACTCACATCCAAATGGGCATGTTATAGTGCTACAGGCAAGGCACGAGCTCGCTGCTCAATATTAGACCGCTTCTTATTCCCTTTCCAGTTCTTTAAGATGGACAATTAGAACTGTGCTCGCCTTTGCTTGGCCACAACAAGAGAATCTGAGTCGTAGAATTTATATTTCTATGGATTGTTGTTCTTTAGTGCAACCTTGATGCCGGAAACAAGAACCTTCTCTCATTCTTGGAAGCAGTTAACAATGAAGTATGATGCTTCACGCTGACTGTGTAATTCTCAGAAAGAATTGCACTAATTTCTCATCTAGATTTTTTCTTTTGTCTGGCTGACAGAAGACACCAGTTGGTCAGGTCCCAAAGTGCATCCTGTGCCGTTCCGTCCTCTTTGATTTGCAGTATTGCAGTATATATTTTTTTCTCTAGCCATTCTTGCTCTTTTCATTTAAGTCATTTTCTCAAAGCTCAAAGATTTACATTTTCCATTTTGCTTTTTTGGATGCTCATTCCTTGCAATGCTCCCCTTAGTCATTCTGATAAGACATGGAAACCATCCAGTATCCATCCATTTTCACTCTCGGTATGGTCAGGGTCTGTAATCCCACTTGTCTCTCTCTTGAGAAATGCTCAGTGACTATGCTTTTCAGATCCCAAGTCCTAGATGTGTCTGCAAAGTCCCCTGAACCTAGCCTTTCTTTTAGTAGTCTGCTTATAGTTTGTCGAAGCTTGATTCTTTCACGTACTCGGTTTCTTCTTCTTGCTTTCCTCTTGCTTAAACCTTAATGGGAGGTTTGAGTGGATTGTCCTAAACTGAGTTGCCACTGACTCTTCCTTTCTCCCTGTCATCACTCAGTCTTGTAGAGCTACAGATCTGTTTCTCTCCCCATACTTCCCATCTTCCCAACATACACTTGGCTCTAGCATAGCTCTGTGAGACCTCACTATTTCAGTTGAGACCCTTTAATGTATGTCATATGCTATATAGCTTTCCAGTTGTTCTAATTGGCTGGTGGGGATCACCTCTCAGCTTGATTGACATGCAACAGCCAGGACTGGTCAGATCCCAGGTGCAGAGGCAGTATGTCCTAGCTGCTTTTTAATCATGTTCTCCAGGCTGGGGCTTATAAGAGATGTAAGGGTGATTATGGTTCAAGGAGGACCAGGTCCTTGTGCAGGGGCTTTGGGATTATGGCTCTTCACTGTGTTCTGACTGAGTGAATGACTACATCAGTATTCAGATGGTAGCCTCCTCAGAGGTTGCAGAGTTACTGGAGAGATTTGGAACGGAGAAGAGGCTCACTCTGTCAGGGAACTCTAATCGAACGCCCTAGGATAGTCTGTAATCTGTGAACTCATTTCATTCTGAGCACAACCGATGACAGTATGTGTGTTAATAGCATTTTAGATATGATGAGCTCCGTTGACCTCAAAACTCTGTTCTCTTTTTATTGTCAATATGTGAATAGCACAGATATGAAGCCAGGCAATGCTCCGGTGTAATAGGTGTGAAGACATGTCATGGTATGCATCTCTCTGATAGTTTATAGGATTTCCAGATGTTCAGAAAAATAGTATTAAATGTTCAGGTATTGGCAATATGTAGATTAAGATTGGTACTAAGATTGGTAATGTTGAAGTTAAACTAGTTAGCATCAAAGTGTTTTTAATAGCTCTGAGTTGGACTGATGCATCGGCTCAGGTCACCTCATGTTTTCTGTTAACAGTTGCACACGGACAAACTGCAAACACTTACCCCCTCACTTTACTTACCACAGACTTTAACACATTTTCTGTTGCGTTTGTAACAGAAAATAAATAGTTGTCTCTTTCATAGAGAAAAAACTGTCTCTGGTACTGCAAAATTGGGCTTCGCTTTTCTATGCAATGCTGTTGTTAGCCTGTGTGCGTGTGCGTGGGTGTGTGTGTGTGTGTGTGTGTGTGTGTGTTTTGCTTGTGGAAGAGGCACAGGGGGAAATTAAGGCGAAAGAACACTAAATGGTTGAAATGACTGATTCACTAGGCTGATGAGCCTGTAAGTCAAGCAATGGTCAGCCACATTCAGCTTATTGGTGCCCATTGGTTGTCTGATCCAATTATTTATGATTGTAACCTTTTTCATAAATATGCTATAAGGAAGATTATATTGCTACTGTAGATTGCACTAGATTTGATTAGTTTGCATGCATTTCTTAGTTGTGTATTTTATACAGTGTATAGTGACATAAAACCATGCATAACACCATGCAAAAAGAGTAAATGTATTTGTTTTATGTAGTAGCAGCTGGGTATGTCTTCAAAGAATTATATACTCCAGAATTGGACGCTGGTTGCATGCTCCTGAAATGGCTTGGGTTTTATAAACACAGTGACAGGAAGAGGCAGTTTCTTCAGCTGCTGCGACTGTAATCTATGCTCTGTGGTCTGTCAGTTCATAACAAGAGAAACAAAGGAACTGGAGGTGAGTACACATGATTATCTCCACAGACCCTGAACCTCAAACTTCGTCCAGACATTTGACCCTTTCTTACTGCACCGGTGCCAGGGGTATGTGCTTTCAAAGCTAATGTTAGCTGAAGTTGACTGGCTGACTTAAAGGAGAACTCCGACCAATTTTTACCTTAATCTTGATTGCTTTAAATATGCAAGTACTGTTGATAGAAATAAAACCGATCCAAATGCTAGCAAACTGGAGTTGCTGCAACTACGTCTAGAGCTCCCACTTGGCTAACACAGCAGTTAAGTGGGCATTTTCTAAAGAGTGCCTTTGTGCCTCTTAACAAAATGCAATTAAAATGTCTGGCCAACATGTACAGGACCCATACGTGACAACAAGATGCATTTTCAACTAAATTTACCTACCCTGTCTCAATCCTGCTGGTAGCTAGGTTGCCCTGCTAGTTGCTAGCTACCGTCTGGGTTGAGTGTGTTTAGACAGGCTTCAGTCATAATCATCATGCATCAGTTTGGTGTGTATTTGTAGCTCATCCATTTTGTGTGCGATTGATCTGGCGTTGATGAGTAGGAGGCTTGGCCGTGGCGAACTCTGTGGTAGTTCCCTTAGCAGGGCTAACAGGCCCAACCGGCATCCTTGCTTCTACTTTCCTTACCTCATCATGTTTACCCATTAGGAGTTACATTTAGAATTAGTAATCAACATTAACACTTTGACAAAGTTTCACATATTTTTCTGTGCTAAGTGCGTAATGAAATTTCAAAGCTTCCGACTAATGTTTTAAGGTCAGTTTAAGCCATGTGCAGGATTTGAAAGGAAGCGAAGAGGAGAGAAATTTATAAAAAAAAATTATCATATGAAGACACAGCATCCTTATCTGAGTATGCAGTTGGCAGGAGTTGTAGAAGCAGTGACTGAGTAAAGGTTTTTTTTTTTTTTTTTAAGTTTACTAAATTGAACAAAATAGAAGACGGTAGATGAAAAGAGATGAAAGTTCCAGGCCTAATCTCTTCCAAAGGCACTATTTTACCAAAGAACTTTCACTGCTCACTAGGCTTGACATCTTGTTGACCTTGCTTCTTGTACTCCATTTCCATTGTCAGTCAAATGTTCAGCACATACTTATCCCAGTGACAGGACTTCCAGCGGTGTCTATATGTAGACTGATTCCTGAAAAAGTATACTGTTCACTATCCTCCGTTCAAAGTAGTAAGGGTGAACGAGTGTATAATGAGAATTACAGCCATCATGGATACGGAATTTTACACCATATTTACACCGTGTTCATTTGTCTCCATCAAAGTGCAGGTCTGTGCTAGGGGTGCAACTGATCATAATACTAATGGTTTGGATCGGATTATGATTTTGAGTCACGGATCGGATCAGTTTTCAGATCAGCACAAAAAGGGGGGGGGGTTAAATGATTCATTAAAAATTGTTAAACTACAAAAACAGAAGAGAAAAGGGTATACAACTTTACATACAACTATACAACCAGTTTTAAATAAATGCACCATTTAGTCCCGTCTGTGTTGTTTTTCCAACAACAGCTAACCAAGTGCTAGTTTGGGTTTTAGCTGCAGACTGTCATATGTTCTGGTGATGGAATCCTCTACAGTGAAATACAGTCACACTTTTACACAGTTTAGCTATCAGCATTTTAACCATGTTAAATCCAGCTACTAGCTAACTATAGGCTAACATCAATGTTACCTGCTGCCAAGTGTAATGTTACTTAACTAGTGTGAAATGCTGCAATACTTCTGTTGCCTCGAACATCCGTGAGCATCAAAGAGCAGCACAGTTACTCTCTGCAGAATTGGCATTTAAGTTGCCCCAAAATGAGGCACTGAAATCTGGTAGGCCGACAGGTAAATTTACCTACCCTGTCTCAATCCTGCTGGTAGCTAGGTTGCCCTGCTAGTTGCTAGCTACCGTCTGGGTTGAGTGTGTTTAGCCAGGCTTCAGTCATAATCATCACGCATTAGTTTGGTGTGTATTTGTAGCTCATGTATCTTTTCACGGCAACTCTCCATAGAAATTTATCAGCCTATTTTACATAACCGTGACAGTAACAATGTATTTCACACTATTATTATGGTTACACTTTGCAATTAATACGTGGTTCACATGCAATCCACACCGTCAGTGTCGGTCCATCAACTGTGGTCCGTTACACAACTAATTTGTACCACCGTTGCAAGTAAACAATATTGGTGACCATTTTGATGAAATCAGGAAAAATAACAGTACAACTTGGCAGAGCCAAATGAAAAGGACTTAAGAGAGTTCAACTACTCACAAAGGTAAACTAGTTAACGTATGTTTTGCTTTTACATCAGTGAGGCATTTTATCTCCTTTCTTGCCTTGTCAACAATGTAAATATGGCAGAATGTATGTCATCACACCAATAGCCTGATCTATAAATGATAATAGAGATGTCCCAATCAGGATTTATTTCAGTGAGTTATTTATGTGCTCATACTTATATTAACATTTACCTATAAAACGGTACCATTGCACAGTATTCTAAACTTGCTCTATTTTTTCAATCTGAAAACACCTTCAGTCATAGTTGTTCTATATATAAAATTAGATCTTAAATAGATTGACTATTTCATTATCCTTATCCACACCCCTCTCACTACCATCCCCCCTCTCACTTAATTTTCCCTTTTCAGTAAGTCATTTGTAAAAGGTGGACAGATTGCATGCAGGGTGGTTAGTGCAGAATTAACAGAATTACATCTTGTTTTAGCTTGATCATATGGGTGGTTAGAGAGATGCAACTCTTTACTCTGATGGACAAGTTGTACTTCTTCCTCCTATCACAGCTTGGGCCTGCTCCATTCAGATTTGCTTTGAACAATACTCAGGTTTGACACCTGCCTTGTGTACAAATTACAAGGCTACATCTGTTACTGTGCTATCTTTATCACCCACAGAAAACACCTGCTTCTTCTCCTTCAGAAATGCAAGTAGCTGCTTCATTTTATAATGTAATCATTTCAAGAGAGAAACCCCAGCATTAAGTTTACCATCTGAAACACCTGTGCCTGGTGGAGGCTTGGGTGACAGAGGAGAAACCTAGGTACAGTGAGGAAAATAGGTATTTGAACACCCTGCTATTTTGCAAGTTCTCCCACTTAGAAATCATTGGGTGTTCTGAAATTGTCATTGTAGGTGCATGTCCACTGTGAGAGACATAATCTAAAAAAAAAAAATCCAGAAATCACAATGTATGATTTTTTTAACTATTTATTTGTATGATACAGCTGCAAATAAGTATTTGAACACCTGATAAAATCAATGTTAATATCTGGTACAGTAGCCTTTGTTTGCAATTAAAGAGGTCAAACGTTTCCTGTAGTTTTTCACCAGGTTTGCACACACTGCAGAAGGGATTTTCGCCCACTCCTCCACACAGATCTTCTCTAGATCAGTCAGGTTTCTGGGCTGTCGCTGAGAAACACGGAGTTTGAGCTCCCTCCAAAGATTCTCTATTGGGTTTAGGTCTGGAGACTGGCTAGGCCACGCCAGAACCTTGATATGCTTCTTACAGAGCCACTCCTCGGTTATCCTGGCTGTGTGCTTCGGGTCATTGTCATGTTGGAAGACCCAGCCTCGACCCATCTTCAATGCTCTAACTGAGGGAAGGAGGTTGTTCCCCAAAATTTCAATACATGACCCCGGTCATCCTCTCCTTAATATAGTGCAGTCGCCCTGTCAGGTTCATAACACTTTATCTTACTAAATAACCATGGTCAAGCAAAGAAACGAGACGCAGACGGCAAATATGCAGTTGACAGACTTTTGCAAAAGGGAAAGTTCCGCAAGAGCAACCTGCCTGTCAGCATTGCTTCCACGGAACTCTGGCAACTAGAAACTAAAAGCAAAGTCTTTTTATTGAAGCACACACACACAAAGATTTACAGTTGTTGAGTCTAAGGCATCTGGTGTTTGGTTCATGCCTACACAGAAAAAGGAGGACAGAGTGCAGATTGCCGGGGCAACCTGACCCTCTGCCTGACCTCGAAATTAAGACTATCTAAAGGATTTACAACAGAGTAGACTTTATGGCGGTGTTTCAAGGAAAACATAGTTGGTTAAATGTGCATATAAGATTATAAAATATAAAGCATACATGAATATACGTGAAGCAAGCTATGGATATATGATAAGCATGAAAGCAGTGATTATGATATGAATATGAATGTATAAATTTAAGCATGCAAGATATAATATTCTAAGACACTACTACAGAGAATTGTCTAATAAGTCCCTTATAAAAACGAATTTCTCTGTCACGCCCTGTCCCATGTGCAGAAAAACACCCCCAAAGCATGATGCTACCACCCCCATGCTTCACAGTAGGGATGGTGTTCTTGGGATGGTACTCATCATTCTTCTTCTTCCAAACACGGTTAGTGGAATTATGACCAAAAAGTTCTATTTTGGTCTCATCTGACCACATAACTTTCTCCAATGACTCCTCTGGATCATCCAAATGGTCATTGGCAAACTTAAGACGGGCCTTGACATGTGCTGGTTTAAGCAGGGGAACCTTCCGTGCCATGCATGATTTCAAACCATGACGTCTTAGTGTATTACCAACAGTAACCTTGGCAACGGTGGTCCCAGCTATTTTCAGGTCATTGACCAGCTCCTCCCGTGCAGTTCTGGGCTGATTTCTCACCTTTCTTTGGATCATTGAGACCCCACGAGGTGAGATCTTGCATGGAGCCCCAGTCCGAGGGAGATTGACAATCATGTTTAGCTTCTTCCATTTTCTAATGATTGCTCCAACAGTGGACCTTTTTTCACCAAGCTGCTTGGCAATTTCCCCGTAGCCCTTTCCAGCCTTGTGGAGGTGTACAATTTTGTCTCTAGTGTCTTTGGACAGCTCTTTGGTCTTGGCCATATTAGTAGTTGGATTCTTACTGATTGTATGGGGTGGACAGGTGACTTTATGCAGCTAATGACCTCAAACAGGTACATCTAATTTAGGATAAAAAATGGAGTGGAGGTGGACATTTTGAAGGCAGACTAACAGGTCTTTGAGTGTCAGAATTGTAGCTGATAGACAGGTGTTCAAATACTTATTTGCAGTTGTATGTATGTAAATAGTTAAAAAAATCATACATTGTGATTTCTGGATTTATTTTTTAGATTATGTCTCTCACAGTGGACATGCACCTACGATGACAATTTCAGACCCCTCCATGATTTCTAAGTGGGAGAACTTGCAAAATAGCAGGGTGTTCAAATACATATTTTCCTCACTGTAGGTGAGAGGAAAAGACGCATGCAGGAGAGAGTGGCAGATTGGAGGCTGAAGGCTGTCTTTGTGACAGAGATACTCGTAAACAAATGGTGTCCAGTAGAATTTTATCTGGTCTTTTGTGGGCTCAGAGTACCTACTAGATGTAGTTTCACTAGACTTAGCAGACTTCCTCGGATCTTCTCTCCTTATTACCATCTTAATTAACCTAATGAGTTGAGCTGGGAGAAAAAAAGCACAGAAAGCTGACAAGTTTGTTGTAGCCAATTATTGCACTGTCCTTCCTGTACCGGCCTTATCTGCTGAAGGGCGGAGATTACGATCAGTGGACTAGCAGCCTCTTCGAACCTAGTGTGTGCTGTGGAGTCTGGTATCGATTAGAGGAGCAGAGGAAGAAGAGGAGGAGGAGGCTGCAGACAGAGATTACCTGGTGTTCTTTTCTTGTGGGGATGCTTGCAGCCACTTCGTTGTGGTTTCTATACCAGGAGATTGCTTCTTTATAGACAGGGGACTGGATACATTAAAGAACACATCACTGTTAGCTCTCAGTGTAACAACCCATTCATTCTCCCCTATTCTGTCATCTGGTTTGCCTTTGCTGTCTTTTCTTTGTAAATGCATGTTTTATGTGCCCTTAGTCAGGTAGTAGTCATGCTGTTAGTATACAAAAGCTGTACCACTTTAACGTCAATGCATGTAAATCCCCAAAGCTTCATCTTGTTGTTGTTTTTGTATCTTAATTTATGTGTGCTAGTTGATTTAATGCTAGTCCATGGCAAATGCATTGTACTTGTGTTGACTGTTTCTTTCTCACACTCACCACCTACCCCTAGGCTCCAACCCAACCCTATGCCCTTTTTTAGTAGAAATATTCTTTAGATAGACAAGCCCATTCACAGCAAGTGCTCTGCTTCAATGTCAGAGATGAAGGATAACATAAAGAAACAATAGAGGCCTATGATACAATAGTTTGATTGATGCTAATTTCTCTAACAGTTGGCTGTAGTTGTTTTGTAGTTTATTTTTAACATGTAAAAAATAGTGTGTGTGTGTGTATATGTGTGTGTGTGCATGT
This sequence comes from Etheostoma perlongum, assembly GCA_026937815.1. NCBI lineage: Eukaryota > Metazoa > Chordata > Actinopteri > Perciformes > Percidae > Etheostoma > Etheostoma perlongum. The sequence goes on from CM049373.1 coordinate 15,285,829, forward strand.
ATATATGATATATGGACATTGAAGTAATATGGATGTTGTAAAAAGGAGAATGTGAATTAAGTAGTCTCTTGCTCTTGTGACATGTTGCCTCTTAATAATACTATTATGACTTATATATAGGGCTGTCAATTGATTAAAATATTTAATGGCTGTTAACCCGTGATTAATCACAAATCAATCACACATTTTGTGTCTGTTCTAAGTGTATGTTAAAAGGGATATTTTTTGTATTAATGATTATTGAGCTGTCTGGTGGCCAGCCAGAGGTGTGGCGGGTTTGGTGATCTTGACACTGCACAGTTTCTGCTACCCATCAAGAACACATGGAACACGCGTTATTTTTGCATCGCTTCCTGATTTCCCAAACTACGGCACGTATGGCCCCATGCCCAAATCACATAATGCATGTGCGTTAATTGTGCGTCAAAAGAAGAAGTGAAGTTAAGTTATTTTGCATTAACTTGTTATTATTGCATTCATTTTTACACTTTTTCCATCATTTTCCATTTGATACTTTGATACTTGTCCATTGCAGGACCTGGACAGAAATATAGACTACACAAAATGTATTATTCATGTAAGGGATGCAAATGGTATCAGATATTTTGATTTGTCATAGCAGGAAAAGCACAGGTGAAACAAATGTAGTTAACAATGGCTCAGTTCTATTAAGTCTCCCAGTAAACCATGCCAGTGAGCCAGCAAGCTCAATACTAGGACCCTGGAACTGGTTCACCTAAATGGTAATGCATTTTTTATGTGCTTTTCCTGCTTTGACAAGTCAAAATGTCTGGCTGTCAAAAAAGTCTATTCTTGTGCAAGCTGTGCATGAATCATCCTACTTTGACTAATATATAATTTAGTCAATGTTGACACTGCTTTCAATATTAAATTTTTTCCTCACTATTGACCAGTTTGTTTTTTCAAGCAAGTGTATCTGCTTTATTAGACAATAAGTCAATAAACTTATCAACCACACAGACAGCCAGAAGAGGAAGGAGGAAGACAGTGAAGCAGTCAGAGTTAGAGTCAGTAATGTTTTATGAGACTACAACAAATATCCAGCAGCATATGGCATGGTGAAACATCTAAACACTTGGCATCCATACAGGCAGGAAAAGAAACAAGTGGCCAGCTTCATTTAATAGATAGAAAGGTAACCAATCAAAATAGCATTAGAATAAGGAAAATAAATTAATACAGATGCATATAAAAAAATGGATCATATTATCAAGTCATAGTCACATTATAAGGTTATAAAGTGGTTCAATATTATGTAGCAAGTAAATTTAACCAGGAGCATGTCAGACATGAAGGTTCATTGTATAGTCCTCAGTCAAAAGCAATTTTCTCTAATGACTCTGCAATGAAGGGGGTGCCAACATTGTCCGAAGTTACCCTTTCTCGCATGTAGCACACAAATGGAGATTGTCCTTGACAGACGTGGTCTGGTAGCCGGTTCGTAATTTAATTTGGTCATAAACAACCAAGTCTCTTGCCATTCCTTGAATTTGTCGGACGATTTTGGAGTCAGCCCTTAAAGACAGAAGTTCTCTCCAGTTAGACATTTCCATTTTCCGATATCAGATCAGATATACAGTGAGGAAAATAAGTATTTGAACACCCTGCTATTTTGCAAGTTCTACCACTTAGAAATCATGGAGGGGTCTGAAATTGTCATCGTAGGTTGTTGTTCACTGTGAGAGAAATAATCTAAAAAAATAAATCAATCCAGAAATCACAATGTATGATTTTTTTTTTTTACTATTTATTTGTATGATACGGCTGCAAATAAGTATTTGAACACCTGTCTATCAGCTAGAATTCTGACCCTCAAACACCTGTTAGTCTGCCTTCAAAATGTCCACCTCCACTCCATTTATTATCCTAAATTAGATGTACCTGTTTGAGGTCGTTAGCTGCATAAAGACACCTGTCCACCCCATACAATCAGTAAGAATCCAACTACTAACATGGCCAAGACCAAAGAGCTGTCCAAAGACACTAGAGACAAAATTGTACACCTCCACAAGGCTGGAAAGGGCTACGGGTAAATTGCCAAGCAGCATGGTGAAAAAAGGTCCACTGTTGGAGCAATCATTAGAAAATGGAAGAAGCTAAACATGACTGTCAATCTCCCTCGGACTGGGGCTCCATACAAGATCTCACCTCGTGGGGTCTCAATGATCCTAAGAGAGGTGAGAAATCAGGCCAGAACTACATTGGAGGAGCTGGTCAATGACCTGAAAATAGCTGGGACCACCGTTTCCAAGGTTACTGTTGGTAATACACTAAGACGTCATGGTTTGAAATCACGCATGGCACGGAAGGTTCCCCTGCTTAAACCAGCACATGTCAAGGCCCGTCTTAAGTTTTCCAATGATCATTTGGATGATCCAGAGGAGTCATGGGAGAAAGTCATGTGGTCAGATGAGACCAAAATAGAACTTTTTGGTCATAATTCCACTAACCGTGTTTGGAGGAACAAGAATGATGAGTACCATCCCAAGAACACCATCCCTACTGTGAAGCATGGCGGCGGTAGCATCATGCTTTGGGGCTGTTTTAAGAAGAGGATGACCGGGGCCATGTATTGCGAGATTTTGGGGAACAACCTCCTTCCCTCAGTTAGAGCATTGAAGATGGGTCGAGGCTGGGTCTTCCAACATGACAATGACCCGAAGCACACAGCCAGGATAACCAAGGAGTGGCTCTGTAAGAAGCATATCAAGGTTCTGGCGTGGCCTAGCCAGTCTCCAGACCTAAACCCAATAGAGAATCTTTGGAGGGAGCTCAAACTCCGTGTTTCTCAACGACAACCCAGAAACCTGACTGATCTAGAGAAGATCTGTGTGGAGGAGTGGGTCAAAAACCCTTCTGCAGTGTGTACAAACCTGGTGAAAAACTACAGGAAACGTTTGACCTCTTTAATTGCAAACAAAGGCTACTGTACCAAATATTAACATTGATTTTCTCAGGTGTTCAAATACTTATTTGCAGCTGTATCACACAAATAAATAGTTAAAAAATCATACATTGTAATTCCTGGATATTTTTTTTTCGATTATGTCTCTCACTGTGGACACGCACCTGTGATGACAATTTCAGACCCTCCATGATTTCTAAGTGGGAGAACTTGCAAAATAGCAGGGTGTTCAAATACTTATTTTCCTCACTGTATTGCTATCTGTTGCCTAAAGACTCTGAACATTTTGCTGCTAATGCCTCCGAATGCCTCTATTTTTCATCTCTGGCTTTTCACCACAGTAGAGAGGTTTATTAGTGATGCCATACTGAATCATCACAACAACATTTCAAGCTCCAATGAAATCAGCCATCAGACAAAGTTCAGCCTCTTCATCTGTAACATTAAGCGGTCAGAGGTTGTGAAGGACAACCAAGAAAACAATGATGAAAGTACAAACATTCATCAACAGCTACTTAAGACAGATCTTGGCCATCCACTGGCCAGATATCATCAGTAACAATGATCTCTGGCAGATAATGGGCCAACAGCCAGTGGAAGAAGAGATCATGATAGGGTAGAAGTTGGGGATGGACTCGCCACACACTCCAAAAACCAAATATATGCACCACCAGGCAGGCCCTAAGATGGAAACCCTAAGTCACAAAAAAGAGTCCGGACCAAGAACCTGGCAAAGGGACTTGGAGACAGACATCAAGCAGAGCGGGATGACATGGAAACAGCTGGAAAGGAAAGCCCGGGACAGAAGATTTTGGCAAGCTGTGGCCAATGCTCTATAAAAGGAGCAATGGGCATAAATAATTATGAGTTACTTTTGAGTGTGATTGTCTTTGGGCCTTCTGGGAAAGGTAGTGTGTTAAGATGGTGCCTGGTCAAGTAGTGCACACTTAATGAAGCCAGAGTGCATTATGGGTTGGGTGCATTGGACAACTGCCTTCCAACGACAAAGACTCGTTACACATGGACATTTAGGATTGCCCTTTGAGTCTCACATATGCACACACAAACACAAATTCCCTCTAACATGCACATGTACACACACTTACATAAATACGCAGTTAGGGATAAAGTCACATATGTTCAAATGCAGTCAAGTCATCGAAGCAATATTCGGCGGTCAAAGTTCACAAAACTTGATGCAAAGATTTGCCACTTCACTCGCATTAAATGTATGTATATATATATATATATATATATATATATATATATACAGTACAGGCCAAAAGTGGAATTATGTTCTTAACAAAAAACTGTGAAATAACAGAAAACATGTCTTATATTCTAGTTTCTTTAAAGTAGCCACCCTTTGCTCTGATTACTGCTTTGCACACTCTTGGGATTCTCTTGATGAGCTTCAAGAGGTAGTCATCTGAAATGGTTTCCCAACAGTCTTGAAGGAGTTCCCAAAGATGCTCAGCACTTGTTGGCCCTTCTGCCTTCACTCTGCGGTCCAGCTCACCCCAAATCATCTCAGTTGGGTTCAGGTCCGGTGACTGTGGTGGCGCAGCACTCCATCACTCTCCTTCTTGGTCAAATAGCCCTTACACAGCCTGGAGGTGTGTTTGGGGTCATTGTCCTGGTGAAAAATAAATGATGGTCCAACTAAACGCAAACTGGATGGGATGGCATGTCGCTGCAGGATGCTGTGGTAGCCATGCTGATTCAGTATGCCTTCAATTTTGAATAAATCCCCAACAGTGTCATCATCAAAGCACCCCCACACCATCACACCTCCTCCATGCTTCACAGTGGGAAACAGGCATGTTGAATCCATCCGGTCACCTTTTCTGCGCTGCACAAAGACAAGGCGGTTGGAACCAAAGATCTCAAATTTGGACTCATCAGACCAAAGCACAGATTTCCACTGGTCTAATGTCTATTCCTTGTGTTTCTTAGCCCAGACCGACTGACCTTCATTTCTTAAAGTAATGATGGCCACTCGTTTCTCTTTACTTAGCTGATTAGTTCTTGCCATAATATTAATTCTAAAAGTTGTCTAATAGGGCTGTCGGCTGTGTATCAACCTGACTTCTGCACAACACAACTGATGGTCCCAACTCGATTAATAAGGCAAGAAATTCAACTAATTAACCCTGACAAGGGCCACCTGTGAAGTGAAAACCATTTCAGGTGACTACCTCATGAAGGTCATTGAGAGAACACCAAGGGTTTGCAGCACTATCAAAAAAGCAAAGGGTGGCTACTTTGAAGAAACTAGAATATAAGACATGTTTTCAGTTATTTCACAATTTTTTGTTAAGTACATAATTCTACGTGTTCATTCATAGTTTTGATGCCTTCAGTGAAAATCTACAACATAAATTTAGCCTGTACTGTGTGTGTGTATGTATATATATATATATATATATATATACAGTATAAATATATAATATATACCAGGATCTACAGCAATGACATTGGAATGTCGTTCGGACTGGACAAGTGTGGTCGCATGGTATCAAAAAGAGGGAAGATGATTAGAACTGAGGGGATTGAACTACCAGAAGGCCACATTGCAGATGTTCAGGATAGTTACAAATACCTTGGGGTGCCACAGGCTAACGGAAACCATGAGGAGGCAGCAAGGAAGACACAGCCAAATACCTACAAAGAGTGAGGCAGGTCCTGAAAAGTCAGCTGAACGGGAAAAACAAGATCCGAGCTATCAACACATACGGTCTGCCAGTCATCAGATACCCCGCTGGTATAATAAACTGGCCAAAGGAGGAGATAGAGGCTACTGACATCAAGACGAGAAAGCTCCTCACAATGCATGGAGGGTTTCACCCCAAGTCCAGCACCCTGAGACTGTACACCAAGCGTAGTGAGGGAGGCCGAGGGCTAGTGAGTGTCAAGACCAATGTCCAGGATGAAACGACAAAGATCCAGGAGTACATCAGAAAGATGGCCCCCAAAGATGAAGGGCTTAGTGAATACCTCAGGCAGCAGAAACCCGAAAGTGAGGACAAGGAAGATGAAGAACCATCATGGAGGGACAAGCCGCTGCACGGCGTGTACCACAGACAAATAAAGTAAAGAAGTGGCTGATATCAAGAAATCCTACCAGTGGCTGGAAAAGGCTGGACTGAAGGACAGCACAGAGGCACTAATCATGGCAGCACAAGAACAGGCACTCAGTACAAGAAATCCACCATGGAAAAGGCCGGGGTCTGAAGGACACCAGGCACCATGGCAGCACAAGAACCCCAGTACAAGCAGACTACCACACCAGGCAGGACCTGTGCAAGGATGCCCCTGAGACAGAACAGCACATAACAGCAGGGTGTAAGATGCAGGCAGGAAGTGCGTACATGGAACGCCATAACCAGGTAGCTGTCATAGTGTACAGGAACATCTGCCACGAGTATGGGCTGGAAGTCCCAAGGTCAAAATGGAAGACACCTCCTAAGGTAGTCGAGAATGACCGAGCTAAGATCCTGTGGGACTTCAAGATCCAGACTGACAAACTGGTGATGGCTAACCAACCAGACATCGTGTTGATCGACAAACAGCAGAAGAAGGCAGTAGTGATAGATGTGGCAATCCCAAGCGATTGCAACATCAAGAAGAAGGAACACGAGAAGCTTGAGAAATACCAAGGGCTGAAAGAGGAGCTAGAAAAGATGTGAAAAGTAAGAGCAACAGAGGTGCCAGTGGTAATCGGAGCACTGGGGGCTGTGACCCCCAAACTGGGAGAGTGGCTCCAGCAGATTCCAGGTAAAACATCAGAGGTCTCTGTCCAGAAGAGTGCAGTCCTAGGAACAGCTAAGATACTGCGCAGAACCCTCAAACTCCCAGGCCTCTGGTAGAGGACCCAAGCTTGAGGATGACACATACCACCCCACAAGGGGTGAGAGGGGGAATTTTTAATTTTATATATATATATATATATATATATATATATATATATATATCTTTATATATACACACACACAGTATAAACAAGATTTGTTTTGGGCATTTCAGCTTTTAATGGGAAGGACAGATAGATTTAGAAAGGGGAGAGAGAAAGACATGCAGGAAATCTTAATCGAAATCAAACACTGCACCTTTTGCGATGAGGCACTAGCATTCCAGGATGTGATCCCTCACCAGCTTCCCACTTAAAGACATGGCCAATTTTGTTTGTTGGAATTTATAGCCAATGATGTACTTTATTCTTGATATTAACTCTAGAATTATATTCTGAAAGGGGTTCATTTGTGTTATTGCGAGCTTGATTTGTGTTCACATACAGACAACCTGCCTCAAATAAATTATAATTGGGATTCAAATCTAATCCTTCAGATATCTCTAATGATGTCTGTGTGAAATAATATATGCTAACCAAGCGTAACATTAACTGCTTGGAGTTTTGAATGACATTGTCTAATCCTCTTGCTTTCTTTTACTCTTTCTAATTAAAAGTGACTAGTACAGGGCCCATAAAAACATGCCTGTCTGAAATGGGCAGTTTGCTTGGCCTCCTGTATTGCTGTTTGCAGCTCTCTCGAATGTAACGAAGTACATTCACTCAAGTACTGCACTATACAATTTTGAGCTACTTGTATGTTACTTGAGTATTTCCTTTTTATGCTACTTTATACTTGTACTCCACTACATCTCAGAGGCAAATATTGCACTTTTTTCTCCACCACTTTATTTGACAGCTGTAATTACTTTGCGGATTTAGAATATTGATACAAAATATAATCAAATAATAAATTATGATATATTATTATAGATTTAACTACCCAGCAGTATAGAATGTAATTTATTCCCATCTTTACCAGCTACAACATTTAAGTGATGCATCACTAATCATAATTCTATAATATATATTGTTTTGCAGTATGAATACTTTTAGTACTTTAAGTATATTTTGATGCTGATACTTTTGTACTTTGACTTTGATATGATTTTGAATGTAGGACTTTTACTTGTAACAGAATATTTTGACACAGCAGCGTCTGGTGAGAAGAGGGGTAAATATGTGTTTTTCAAATTACAGGAGATGCTCTGACAAATATAAAAAAATATGGTGAATCCATCTTTATTTGGTTCATTTGGTTGGTAATTAGAGCTTTTCTCATTTCATTGTTTTTGTGAAAAGAGTTCTGCTGTACCAGACTCCAGCTAAGCGGGACTGTATAGCTGCCAAGCAGTTCATACCCTGATCTTATTTTCAACTTCATTTTGTGACACCATCAGCTTATTTTTATAGTTTGACCTCTCGCTCCCACGCAGCAAAGCTGAAACCACAGACAGCCAGGTGATGATGTGCTGGAGTCAGTCTGCAGAGCCCTGAAATCCCGCCCGCAGTGTTATTCAAATCTTATTAATATTGAATGTATTGCAAATCAGTAGTCAATTATTCCTTGTTGTTGATTTTTAATCACATAATTACATTTTCATAACCCTCAAAATTGTGGTGTCAAGGGTTTTGGCAGGGAGTGTATATATATATATATATATATATATATATATACTGTAACATTAAACACACGTTTAACACAATTTGTCAAAATACAGAAATTTTATTTGGGAACCACTCAGTTTTCCTGGGATTTCCTCCAATGACCACCTGTGGCTTGCTGGGACTCGCTACATTGAAACGCTATGAACATCACTATGCTGGTACTAATGTTGTTGCATATAGAAATGTTATAGTTAAAATATAAAATTGTCAGTGCTCTCTTAAGGACAAACGGATATATTTATAAACCAAGGTAGAGCATCTGCGATATTGGCAATACCTTCGCCAGGATCTGTCTGTCAGACTCTGCTATATACAGTATACTTATACAATATACAGTATACTTATACTGTATATTTTTAGGTTTGGACAAGGGTTTTGATTGAAGAGTTATGATTCTATTTGTATTTATTTTATTCAATCAGCGCTTCAGATGCAGCTGGCTTAGTTCCATTTATGTGCTCATTCCTAAAGCTCAGGCTTTAAAGCTATAGTGCGTAGCTTCTGTCGCCCCCATGATGAATTCTAAGTAATGATAACAACATTGTTGGCACATCCAAATGATGCACCACCCCTAATCCTACTCCACACAGTTGCTTGTAGTGTTAACCAGTCAAATCAAGGAGGACACAGAGGATTAAAACAAACATGATGGACTCTTCAGAAGAGGTAATTATTTTATAAGTTTTATCTTCTCCTTACGTCTCCAAAGCTGAACGATGCTGTTGTCCCTTCTTAGCGGTAATGTAAAGGCATCACTTTAGCTTCTGCGTGCGAATGTTGCCAGGCTACATCATTCTGGAAACATGGTCATACTAAGAAATACACATTTATTCTAAAATAGTTGGCACTATAGCTTTAAGTCTTAATGTTTGTGTTTTATAGTTTTCTTCCCATTGGTGATTCTTAAATCTGCTCTTAACTCTTTTACATTTCTGGAGGCTCCCAGCCAAAGACAACAGAATGCCTTTAATTAGCTGGAGTCTTTGCATACAAAGATAATTGTGAATAATGTAGTTGCAGTACCCATGGGTGAATGAACCCAGCATTTGGCTCATGCCTTGGTTTCTCCATAGGGCATTTTAGAATGAAGGTTTAGTGTTATAAGGATCCTGCACAGAGGTGAGAGAAGGCCGCCTGATCATATTGACACAATGATTAATCTTCCCTTCCCCTGATATTTTGTGAATTGGGTTTGGGTGTGCTGTAGCTTTGTTGTAAGTTGGTGGACAAGGTGACCCGTGCTGTAGATCAAACTGCTGAACAACTGCTTGGGGACAGGGTCCTGCCCGGCTGACTGGACATCATTTTTCTCCATTTAGCCCCATCTCACACCTGTTATAGGGTGGTCGTCCACATGAATGCTCACAGCCCCGCTGGGATAGAGTCTGTCATCAACAACAGGATTCAACAGATGTACACCACTTCTCTGCTGGCTTGAAAGGACATTAACTCTTAGCTGTGTAGGTGTTTTTGAGGAAATTGAAAATGAGGGAGTTTTTTGTCATGTTTTGAGCATATAGAATTAGTTTTATGTTAAAATGCTTCAAGATAAAAGAATGAAAAAAATATAGAGAAGTGAAAATAGCCTGCACATGGTGTAGGCTATTGGGAATGCCATTTTAAAGAAATGGTCCCTTGGTATTTCTGTATCTTAAACTTGGTGATATTTCCTTTGCTGTATTGATGCCTGACCCTCTTCCTCTAAAGACCAGTAGCCACACAAAAAGATAGAAAACATAATGGACACACCTGTATTTGTTGGTTGGTGAGGTCGGGTATAGTTATGTTCACAGTGACTTGAAACGTTCCTTAGTCTATCATCTTCACAACAGTACGAAGATTCAGTAAAAAAACTGACAAAGCAAAGTGATCCACAATGTATGTAAATTGATAATTGGAAACTCTGCTGCTCTTTTTTTAATGCATTTTTCTCCTTTGTCTGTCTTGGAAAAGTTGCAACTGATTTATGAGTTCAAAATTGAAGTCATTATATTCAACAAAATGTTTGTCAACCCAAAATGTAGTTTCTGCATAGACAGCCTGCCTTGGCTATCAAACACCACAGGAATTGCAGAATGGTCAAAGGTCAGCATATTTTAAATGGAAAACTCTAGTTCTTTGTAAACATATGGTAGGCTACATATAATCTTTCTTAGTTCACAGTCTATCATGTCAGTGCAGTCATGTCTTTAATAAAAACATCACAAAAAGCAGTAGAAAATCACAGTACATTACGTCCTTAAATGTGTCATATTCTCGCCACTTCAACTCCTGCTTCCATTCACTCCTAAATGTGCTTGCCTTTTTCAGTTTTTTCATAATCCACTTTTGATGTTCTTCTGTAAGAATAACATTGGCAATTAGTAAAGCCTTAAATGATCCTGGCTGTTTTCACTTTTAATGAATTACTGTATATACTGTAGCAATAATGTGTGCAGCCAGCCAGAAAAACACACACACACACATACACACACAGTTAATGACTACTATGATGTGTGAATCATACCAGTTAATGTGTGGGTTGTCAAAGTTCAAGAGCTGCAGGGCTGTGATTAGCATTTTCCAAATTGTCTAAGAAATCCCTAATTATATATTTTTGATACTTTTAATGATACTATGGACTATATACCTGTTATTGACTTATATCAAACTTGAATTTATTTTCCTTTTTTGCTAGTTAAGAGTTCAGCACCGTTAAGTCATGAAAGGACTTTTTATTTAATCTACTGTATTCTGGTCTTGCATCCCAGACCTATCTCCACAGTGCTGGAGAAATGTTTGGCTGCCAGAATTCAACATTCTGGGATAGGGGGAAAAAATGTTATGTCTTGTTGGTATTTCTTTAAACCAATCACAATTGGGCGTCTTGGGAGTCTTGGGTGTTGCTAAGCTTCGGATGCAGTGATGGTGCCCCTGTAAAATAGATAGCAGGGATAGCAGGTGTTATTCCAACAGTCTACATCTGGTGAGTCAGACTAACTGTTCTGTTGTAGAGACAATTATGACAAATCATCATCACCGAAGATGACAAATATTACAGCCAGCAAGCTTATGTGATTTAAAAAGGATTTTCCTCCACTAGGTGGGCCCCCAAAAGACCTTACCATCTCCAACAGAAAACACTGTTTGTTCACAAACTGCTCCAAACAGCTCTATTGTAGTCCAGCCTTTAGTTCCGTGACATCACTTTGTAACACACGTTGTAATGCTCGCTGAGCTGCTAGCTTGGCACGCCCTCATACTCTGCTTCTGATTGGTAGGCCTCACCTAGGTACTGGTCATGTGCGACTCCCAACAAAGATGGTACAGGAGCAGTTCACAGCCAAGAAGACCGACGTTTGCTATTGATTTTTCTTTTTGATAAAATGTAAATAAAGAAATATCACAAAAACATACTGTACTTTCCAATGTTTTGGGCTCACTCTTAGTGAATCACGAGATTATATATGCGTGGTGATAATTTTGCAATGTAGTCTAACGTTAGACAAAGATTACATCACTATATACTGACTATACAGTATATTCACACACAAGACAGCGCCACAGTGAACCGCACGCTCCCTCTTCCTGAAACCGTAATCTCACCAGATCTCATGGGGCGAGATCTCTTCACACCTCTAAAAAACACGGTAGCTCTGTATTCTGAACCAAGGTGGCCTCCCAACTTGTATTAACTCCCATATTGACGCCGCATATCGAACCAAAGCAAGAGACTATATTGTATTAAGTTGCTATGAGCTGTAACCTCTTCTAATTAGGAGGCAGAGTATAACATTATCTCCGAAACTGCTTTTCCTCTCTTCCTCCTTCCTGCATACATTTCACTCACCCTTTGTTGGTTTGCAGCTGCCTGAAACCGTCACTGACATATATACCAAGCGACCGATCATCGGACGTCATAGTAAAAAAGATTTTACCCCGGAGAGCAGTGGGAAAGTTAAGAGCGCTCACTCTACACCTACGTCTGGGGGCCGAAATGTCCTATTTAGCAATGTAACTCTCCGCTAAGTGTGTTTCACTGGTGTTTCTGACCACAAGTTGCCGTATTGTTCAGGGGCGGATTAGCAATAGCAGTTACCTACCTTGCCTAAGTTGTCTTACTCGGCAGTCCAGGGCATGTGCCTGACCATGTTGGAGTATTGATTGAATTGACAATGTAGCCAGAGTTCCACTAAAAACATATAGAGGATTGGCTTATGGGTGCAGTGTTGGGTGGGTGGAAGTGTGGTGGGGCAGTTATGTTTGTCTACACACTTATTTGGTCACTCCCGGTGATCTAAAAGGACAGATGACAATGGAGACAGCATAAGTGCGGTGAAAAGAATTGTCCTCTACTTGAGGGACGTCTCTGAGTGATTGAGATACGTGCTCTATCAAAGGATCAAAGAGAGCTGGAGTTGCTCTGCCATTCAAGTCGAACAGAGTGACTTTGGTGCACACTTGGCATGATGTGTTAGCTGATGATCTTTTAAATTGCTCCTCTTCACTCCAAAGTAGTGGATAATTTTTCCTATTATCTTATTATTATTTTCCTTATGTGCAGTTAGTCTCCTCCCTATGTCACTCCCGCCTGCCCTTTCCCCCCAACTTGTATCACCACTTCCTTCCTTTTCCTCTATCTTTCCCGCGCCCCTGTTTTTTGGGATTTGGTCTCAGAGCAGAATGTCAATGGTGCTTGAAAACGGTGTTTAGGATTCACACTGTGTGCCTGGCATAAGCTCATAAGAGTAATTAGATGTTCTCTCACTGTTGTTCTTCCCTTGAAATGGAGGCTATCGTTTTTTGTCTCTTCTCCTCCCCTATCATTTGACATTCTGACATCTGCATGGCCACAAAGAGAAACTAAATAAAAGCGAGGCAGAGAGAGAGAGGATTACAGATAATGAGAGGAACAGAGAGGACAAGGGAGGGATAGAGACCTGAAGGCAAAGGGAAAAGAAAATGGAAGCCTGATAGCTTCTGATATACAGTACACATAATGATTTATTTAAGGACTTTAAGAACAAATGGCAGGCCTACTGGTGTATACTAGGACAGCTGAAGAAATAAACATGTAGAAGCAGTGGGTCAGTGTTGTATACGTGTGTGTCTGTGTGCACACAAACTGGTTCCTCCACTTTTCCACCACTATCCGAGACACACACACCCAACCACACATACATATACATAGTACATACATAATCATGTACTGTTCATACAAAAATGGCAAATCCTTTATTCAATAATCAAATATAGTCTGATGTGTGTGTCATGTCCTTATCAGTGTCTTTTCTCATCAACAAGACTTTACGCCAACTTGAAGCTTTTCTACACTAGAAGATTTCTAATTCTTAAGTGTTGCTGGATCACGTTTGGCAAACAGACAACCAAAGCACAGCTTATGGCTCAAGGGGCTCAGAGTAAATTTAAAATCTGTCTGCCTTTTTTTCGGCTTTGATAATATAAGCTTTGATAGAACAACTGCATTTAACTAAGCAAGCATACGTGATCAAAAACGTAGGTTTTCAATGCACCAAGCATGCTTAATTAACAGGTCATTAATTTTTCATGTTTAAAGGCTAAACATTAGGCTTTTGTCTCTACCACTGCACAGAAAAGGATAGTTATCACTGTGTGAGTTCTCATTATCAGACCTGTCAATTTTAAAATACATTTCAGCGCAACATTCCCAAACAGAGATACACACAAACCTCAACCTCAGCCCCCAGTGACTATCACTCAGCACCTCCTGTGGAAAGATCTGCAACAACCGCCATACTGTAATTAATAGTCTTTCCTGGAAGGTAACAGTAAGTGTTGAGTTTGCATTAGCAGGATTCTAGTGGTGAAAAATGTTTGTCTTTCATCTATTCAGTGGAACTCTTTACGAGCACTATGTCCCTGTTATGTGTCAGATTTTTTAATGAACCCCTTTCTCGTTAACATACTGAACTAGTGTAAACCCTGAGGCAAGAGAATAGAAGAAAAGGTACTCATTGGCATTAATTATCATCAAATCTCAGTTTTTATTTCTGTTTTCGACTTCAAAGATGACATGTGTGCTGTGTTTGTGCCTACAACTACTTCTGTTAAAATATGTGCTCTGCAAAGTCTTTTTTTTTCTTTTACAACCAGATCACTACAAGGCCCGGCAAAGTTCACCTCAGTGGGTGTGGTAAAGTGACGCAGACTCGGCACCCAGTTTAAAAGATGCAGATGCATGTTATAAATTTGGTGCTGTGGAACCCTTCGAAGGGATTCACCTGAGCACCTTCATATATCAGTATATGCATTAGCCTGATTTTCAGTGATGATTTCGACCACAGTTTCATAATGAACCGAAAATATTTTTTACAGTTCTTAATGGTAGGCAGTCCGCGCAGTCTGCCCGGAGGATTCAACTCAGCAGGTCAAGGTCCCATCGTCTTCCTGCATTTCCTCTGTGGTGGTGCGCCATGACCGACTTTAGGTCAACTTGGAAAACTTGCGTGTGGATGGATTACATAAATTGTACATTGTACATATCTCTCTGAGGAATGCTACAATTCCAATAATTGTCAAAAATGAAGAGTATCGCAGCGGGTCGTCAATTAATCCCTACAGTCATAAATGCTATTATAATATTATTCACTTTGTGCAGATGCAATAAACCCATGGCACATCAAAGGACCATTTGATTTTGAGAACACACCAACAATCCATTTGTTGTTTCAGTGGCCTGAGTTCTCTGTGAGCGATTAGTTGGGATTATTTCACTCCACTTCAATCCAGAAGAGCACTTATTCTTTCCCAGCCTTCTCTAACCTGTCTTTCCTCATTCCGTCTCTCCTCTCTGTCACCCACCAACCCCCCTCTTCTCCTTGACTCAATTATACAAAGCTTACTTAAAAACGGCTATCAACACATTTCCCTCAAAGTTAGATCATCCACATGTCTCAGATTTTCATTATAGATAAACCCCACATATGTAAATGCTGCAAATATACGGTTCTGCTACACTTGCTCCTTAATAAAGCCTGAATTAATCTGAGCAGCAAAATGATCAAAAAGTAAAAGAAAGGGTCTAATCGAGAGAAAAAGAGAGAGCTGAAAATTAGCATTATGGGGAAGTTCTAGGCTGCCACTTCTAATCCCCCACAGTCAGCGCTGCCAATCGGCGTAGCCCAGCTAGTTGCTGCTGATGCTGATGATGTGAATGCGGTGGGAGTGACGGTACACTCCCACAGAGAGGCAATAGCAGCAGCAGTATCCACTGATTAATCCTCATGCTAAAGCCACTAATGATTTATTTATTTGGAAATTACAGAGCCTTGGGAGAGCTGGGCATGATTGATAAGGAAACTCAAGAGGGGGGGATTTACACCTCCTTCCACCTCAGTTCTTTCTTGTCTATGCATACGTGTATGTATGTGTGCGTGTGAGCCAGAGGATCTATACCCAAGGGGTTCATCAAAAGGCTAATTCTCATATTTAAAGGAAAAATGTTTTGATACAACATGTTGCATGGGTCTTTTCTGCCGCAGGCGGGAGTTTAGACTCCTGCTGTGACGATATTGATGTTTGATCATAGGCTGTCTTGCTCTAAACGCGGATATATTCTTTTGTGTGCAAGAAAGGCAATTAGCTCTTTTCATTTTTCATGTTTGGCTCACACTAACATTTCTAATAATCTAAATTATTTAAGTTGAAGTTGGGCAACCGTGTTTTTAAACATCTGCCAGCTGTCTTTGTATGAAGCATACTGTGGCTTTGGAGCCCGGGGTGGTAGATCCTGTTGAGACTCATTATTACACAGACTCTTTACATCCATGAAAGCACAGACAAAACATGCAGCTCAAATACACACTGAACAAAATTAGTTATGATGCTCTCTGAGGAGATTTTTTGGTATATGGTAAGCGATTATAGCAAAGTACGTGTCAACATTAACTGAATGCTATGTTGATGATGAGCTTTCTAGCTCAGTCTGTGTTAAAGGCTCTAGTCAGTGAAACAGCACCAGTGAGCCCTACTAACATGATTCATTTTTGCTCATCAACGTTAATTGAAGTAGCTCTCTTCTTCTCTTACTGAAACTTACATAACCACTGTTGGAATCATGGGGGCTGTAGGAAGGGCACAACTATCTGACTATAGTCTTGAGGCCATGGTGGGCTTTTCTAACTGCAACTTAGTCAGAGATGCTTCTTGCTGGGAAATGTAGGCAGTCTGGCAGTGTAGACATACTATAGGAGAATATGGGAATGCATGTTGGCATTACTGGTTGTGCTCCTGTTTTAATTTGTCAATTTTCTAGGTTGTCTGTCTGCAGAAAATATAAAAAAACTGATGGTACCAAGTTTTATTATTACAGCTTATTAAACATTTGATTTATCCTTTGGGTTGGTTCCTGCAAATGAATCTATGATCTTTAACTCATAGTCACTTTACTGACACTTTGTTCTGAAATGCCAGGTAGTTAACTCATTTTATGACTGTGTATTCAATGAGCTTATTTCTGTACGTAGCATTTTCTTCTTCTTTTTTTAGTACAAATGTTTTGTTTTTAAAGTGTCACTCTGCTTTGCTAAAGAGCTTTAATTGAGATTTAACAGTCCAGGGAACATTTCTCCAGATTTAGATTTGTCTAAGTGATCCTCAAAGATCAGTCGGGCTTTCTTGTGTTTTTCTCTCTGCAGTGGTGTTTTCTTTTTTCAAACCCTTCTTGTTTGAGTGTGTTGTGTGGTTGGGCTGATTGGATACCTTGCAAGGGACATTTACTGTACTTCTCACCAACAAATTGATATCTTAGTTTGGATTTTGTCTTCTTACAGCTCCAAGAGCAGCGACTTCTGGATTATTTCAAAAAGACTCAAGAAGGTTAAAGCTTTTGGTTTCCTTACAGTCTTGTTTACTTACTGATGTCCTAAGACCTCAGAGCAGATAGAAGGAGCAGACAAGCAGAATAAACTCTTTTTCCCTTTGAAGATGTGCTATTTGTTATTTGTAATTGAGACCATGTTACATGCAGACTTTGCAAACAAATTGTAATTATCTTAAACTAAGCTGAAATGTTTCGAAAGGTCATCGGAAGAAGATTAAAAATTAAAGGTTGTTTTCTTTAATTTATGATGTAATTATGTGTTGTAAATCTCAGAGTGTGAGTCAACAGGTGAATGAAGAGTGAATATTGCTTACATTTTCTGTTATTTCAGGCTGCCAAGACCTTACTAAAAACCATATATATAGAATAGGAAATAAGCACACATGGATATACAATTAAAAAATGTATGTTTCTAATTGGCTGGCTGATAAATAAAAAACGAAACATGTTAAAGTTGCAACTAAAGACTATTTTAAATTGATTTAATCTATTGATTACTTATTTGATTAGTCAATTCATCATTAATCGTGTTACAGTCTATTTTGTAGAAAAGTCTGCATCTCTTAATCCATTGTAATCCATTTGTTTACTAGAGGATCTTGACGGCTACAATATGGCAGACATGCAGACGCATGTCAAACTGTATAACTATATGGTTTCTTATACCGACTTACAGCGTGAAGTTAATTTAAAATCTACGTTGTTTAGTTTAATAGGTCTGTATGTGCATAAACAAACTGCTTACAACTTGCAAATGTGCTGGAAAGCAGCACTGATAAAGACTCATATTCAGCATGTCCGGGAAAAGGAGTTGCCATACTGCTTGAATGTAAACAATGCATTCCACGCAAGTCAGTGTATGCACCGGTACGTTATTGACGTAATCAATTACATCAGCGTGTTGTTCCAGCCCTAAAATGTGTATTTGACTGTTACTTGTTAAATCAACCCTCTAAATAAGCCCTCAAAATATAGCCTACTCAACTGTATTGAAACATAGCAGCAATCTCTTTTAAAGCATGTTCACATGTTTTCACAATGACTATACTGGTTGCCTCAGCCACATTGTTGTTCATTTTTTTGCTTTTGTTGTTGAGATGCCTTTCTGATGAACTTTGACTATGTATTTACTGAGAAAAATAGTTTTGCTTTAACCAATATACTTATACATTGCAAGCCAGTATCAGCTTGGATTATTATCTCAAGGTGAGAAAGCAGTTCAAGGTTTTTTGTGCTATTAATCCTGGGAAGTGTTATGAGACAGTTTTAAGTATACTTTACAGTCAAAGGGGCGTTCAGTAGCCTGAGGAAGGTCGTTGAATAAGTTATTGTTGATGAAACTACTAAAAAGAGAGGGAGAGGGAGAGATGGACATCTAATTAGACTGCTCGCGTCATAAGCACAGCTTTAATTGCATGTGGAAGCTTTTAACATTTATAGCCACACAAATTAAACAAGTAAACTTAAACAATACAATTAAAATCATTAATGTTATTTTCAAATGTGATGGATGCATTACACAGTCAGCCCCCAATACTAAGAACCGAAACCCCAACTTGTGTATGTATCTGAGTTTCCGTTGTCCGGTAATTACCATTGACCGGAAAAAAATGGTCTCTGATCCGAATGACCGGTAGATAAAAAAATTCCGTCTGCACAATATGAATTGTGTAAAAATAGGATACAGTGATTTTCATACATTTTTTTTCTATTAAAACAATGAACAATCATATTTTTTCCTTTTGAAATTACTTATCTTAAATGACTGTAGCGTATGTGATAAAGGAAAAACTTTATCACTCGTGTTCTCGCTCTGATTGAATGCAGAAGACTGGCGTAGGTTTACAACAAAAGGCAAAGCAGAAAAAGTCATAGCCCAAGCCCTGGTGAAACCCGTAAATATTGTGAACACCAAGCAGCAGCCGGTCTAACGTATGATGAAATTGGCAGCAAGGACAAGTCGGCACCAGCTACAGCCCCTCTAATTAACGTTAATGCCACAGACGCACATCGAGATGCCAAATATGGTGAAAGCTGTCTGTAAGCTTGACTTTCTGCGAGGTACTTGGGATTATGGTATAATCTATCCTGGGTGGGTCAAACTGGCCAAGGTAGCATGCGTAGAAAGAGCCTTCTCCCTGCAGTTCCGCATCAAGCGCAGCAATGTTGCCTTGGAGAAGGCAGAGGCTTATGTGCATCGCGAGTTGCAGAAAGATACTTGTTTACAATTATTTTGACTCAAGTCTGCACTTGATCATTTTATGAGCCAGTTTGTTTGTACTGTAGTTTGTAGTTTTTTTCCTCAGTCCAGCAAAAAGAAAATAGGTCCCTTTTTAATTCAGATCGGCACAAATATGTGCATTGTTTTAATTCTTTTGCCCTCTCTGCCTGTAGCATGTAGCCTACATTTCAATAGAAATAGTATAAATATACCTCCCTTGATGATATTATTCTTTATAGTCTGCCTATCAGTTGTTTATTTTTTTTTACTTTTCACATTTGACCGGTAAAAGGAAACCTTACAGGACACATGACGGCACCAATTTTTTTCTAGCGGAAACTCTGGTATGTGAGTTATATTACTATACCTCAAGTCAGGGTTTAAAAGATTTTGGGTGGATCCTTAAGCCTGCTGGCGAGTGCAACAGTCTGAACAGGGCTCAACAGAACAGTTGTCCCCTGTGGCACCATGACTCCAGGGACTTTGCTCCTATTCAAAAACACAGAGAGCAG
Organism: Etheostoma perlongum; assembly: GCA_026937815.1. Lineage (NCBI taxonomy): Eukaryota > Metazoa > Chordata > Actinopteri > Perciformes > Percidae > Etheostoma > Etheostoma perlongum. The sequence continues at coordinate 15,305,848 of CM049373.1, forward strand.
AAATACTTCTATCTTCCTCTGCCTAATTCTTTCTCCTCCTTCTGTCCTTTGCTTTCCCTGCACTCTGCACAGGAGATAAGTGTATGTGTCGCATGATTAAGGTGAATCTTCTGTACTGTTTCTTGGTCGTTGGGAGGCCGACTGGACGGTAGCAATCTGCCCAATGGGACGTGACATCTCCTTCAATTAGAATCAGCATGCCTACTTAGGAGTACATAGGTGTTTGGTCAGGGTTCACTGTCTGAGCCTCAGTCCCTTGTCTCTTTTTTTGCAAGTTTCCACAACAGGCGGCAATACTGAAAGCAACTCCAATCAAGCCAGCTTAGCTGGTTGCGTTGATGGCCTTTAATCAGCCCTGTATCTTCCTCTGCAGATTCTTTTCTGAATGGGTGTTATTATTACATGTAAATTGCTCTGTAGCAGTTTACTTTGTCAAAAGAGCGATAATTTGCCACGCCTTCCCCAAGTTGTCTCAGAATTGTTCATAGCAAATCATCCTGATAGTTCTTATGATTGTTCAGCCATTATTAGAGCCTGTATTAAATTAAGATTTGAATTGTGATTGAATCATTTTCCTCACTTGTGTGCCAAGTAATTGTGACTTGCTAGCCAGAAACATTGCAGGCAGACCCCATTAGCACTGAGGGCTAAAACTGACCCTTTTAAATGATTGATTTTGTATCACACTGTATACAAAATGAGGTTACATGTTGTAGATGTTGAATGGTAAAGGATCAGAGTTAGGGCCAGCGAGCGATCATTAGTCTCAACTCTGATCTTTTTATAATCTTCTCTCAAACATATAATTGGCCATGATAATTACTGTGGTATTCATTATGTGGGTGTGTTGTCATTAGATCCACGTATTAAAAAAAGCACAGATAGGGTTCAAGTCTTTGTCAGTGTCACATTTAATTGACTGCCGCAGGGGAATGAATAACTGAGAAAATAAACTCTCGTCATTAATGGTCTCACACACACTTGTGCGCTCTTGGTCAACTGTAAAGTGCTCACATAGCCTTGACCTGCAAAATGCAAAAACATTGTTTCCCACAGAATGACAATAGTCCCTTTCACACAGCATTGTCAAGGTGGGACTGTTGCACCTGTGATCTGCCTTGCCGCCAGTTAAAGCGTTACGAGAACGGAATAGAAGGAAAAAGTTGTTACGCCTTTAAACCTGCTGTGGATGTAGTAACATAACCAAACCGATGTCTGTGTGTAAGGGACAACCAGCATACATGCGGAGTGATGCACGGGTCAACTAGGGGTTTACCTGAATGCCGTTTCCATGGCAATCAATGTTCCAAATAAGTATTCAAAAGCTTTGTTGCTGTTTTTTGTTTTCATGTATACAATTACATATGCACTACCCCAAATTTTCCCATGCATACGGAATAGTAATCACACACAAGCACCGTGGCTTGTGAGAGTTTGTTTAAGCATCATAAAATTATCGGCTTCTCCTTGGCCAAGATCCAGACTAGACACACTATAAAACTAGAGTCATGCACAATTAATTGTAACAAGGCTTAACAAGTTATATGCAAATTGATTGATTTTGACATATACAGTATTTGTAGGATGTAGTATACACAAAACAAGTTAAGGCAAAGAAGAAAACCTGATGACTATAAGGGAACTATTTCTTTTTAACAGAGAAGTACAATTTACATGCGATGATCGCAAGATGGTCTCTACTTGAGTCTGCGGAAATCTCTGCATCAGTGTTGCCAACCCAGAACACATAGAGTCAGTCAAACTATTCTCTTGCATTGAATGACTTGACCCTGATCGAGATGAATGCTTTCAAGGGTGTGCATCATGTGGAGTGTGTTTTTGAGTTTTCAAACCTGTCAGACGATCAAATTTTTCATCGCTCTGGCCTGTCACCTGCCTGCCACCATAAGACACACCGCTCTGAATTAGACATGCTCACTGACTCCACCCGCTTGCTTTTAAATCCAGAAGACAAGTAGAGTTGGGGGCTGAAAGGGTCATTGGGCCCCAGAGATGTGCGAGATATTTAATCATGCATTGATATGTGTAATATAATAATTCTTAAATTTGATTTGAGCTTGGTATAAAACAGTGTGCACCAGTAAGTAGGTAACAGGATTGGCCTGATTTCTGTAGGCCACTGGTTACCATGCCCTCTGCTTTGACTTGCACCATAATATGAAAAGTAGCCAATTGTGCTTTTCCTAACTTTTGTGAGAGCCTGTAATCGTTTTGTGCTGTGTCCTTTATGTCTTGTTTTATTCCTCTACAGCCTATCGGACTCATCCTGTGCGATGTACTATGCTGTCTCTGTCTTTGACGTGACTCTACAACTCTTCCCTTGCTTTGGTCTCACCTTAATTACTCAAGTGCATCATTCCTTACTCCCTCCGGTGTCGTTTTGACCTAACTACCCCCCTTGGTTTGTCTTACTTTAGTACCTCTGAATGGCATTCGACTGCACCTGTGTTGCCACCCTGCAGAGAGATTGATCTTTTCAGCCTAAATGTCACCCTCGCCCTATTTGATTAGCAAAAGTAGCTGGAGTGTCTCAGTGGGGGGTTCGAGATCAGTGCAGGGTGCGGGCAATGGAGCGAACTCATTAGGGCAGTTTAATCGTTACATTGCAAAATAACAGAAGAGAAGAAAATGGCCCTAATTTGATTACACTGTTGTTGTTAATTACAAAAATCTGGAGAGGTTTCTTATGTTCCATAATGATGCCACATGTGTATTTGTGAGACATAGAAAAACAGGACGAGAAAGAAGGTAAGAGAGGCCACACAAAGATTTGTTCCATTGGACAAGGAAGGCTGTGAATAGAGATGACAGCCTTATCTATCAGACTCCAAATAAAGAGAGCTGTTTTACTGTTTAATGGCCACTCCACTGTGCTTTTATCACCCAAATGAGTCCTGCTGACATTTCCTCTAAAATCCCATTTAACACCAGGGCTGGCCTTATCTTTCAATGGAGATTTAAGCCAGTAATTCTTATTTTGTATGTTACGTAGAGTTGTCATAGGCAGGTGAACCATCGTGGAGTTGTGATGTGGAAATGCAATAAAATGTATCATCCTTTTACACATGTAAATATTAGTTATGTGTGACCCCACTCATTTATTTTATTCCACTGCTAATATGTAGAGAAAATCAAATATCACGATATTCTTGACCAAATACTTTGATGTCAATATTGTATGGTTGACTATTGGTGCTTTAACAAAATGTTATTTACACAATGAGTTTTTTTATAAATATTCTCCAGAAATGATTTAATGACTTAGTGGGTAAAGGTAAAAATTAGAAGAGCTAGAACAGTCTGGTAAGTTCAGAATATTACATCACTTTACTGTAATGCAGCCAGTAAAACCAGGTAAAGACAACACCTACCATATTACAATACAATATTTTCAAAATCTAAGACGATATCTAGTCTCATATTGCAATATTGTTACAACATTGATATATTGCCCAGCCCTAATTGTATGCTAAGTGGCATCAATTTTATTTATTTTTTCCAAAAGCTTGTTTTAAAAAATACTTGCTAGGATCCCGCTAGGTTTACAGTTTCAGCCTATTTATCCAGAATAGGACTCCTGACCACTGGGATGCCTTTTCGTAGTCTAATTAATGAATGTCGAGTAATGTAAATTGTGTTGCTCGGTCAAGAAGCAACAAGACCCCTCAAGGTCCTCAGTTTTAATTATTTGGTGTTGACTTGTTTTGGGTATACTACATACTAAAACTACTTGATAGGTCAAAAGCAATAGTATTGTCTGTAGTTTACAGGTGACTTGTTAGGCCTTGTTATAATTCATTTTGCATGACTAGTTTTATTGTGTCTCTGGACTGTGTTTCGGCCCAGGAGAAGCCGATCGTTTTTAGATGCTTAAACCAACTGAGCAGCACAGGAATTGTTGTACATTTGAAAGAAAACAGCCTCTTGGCTTCTGTCTGCCAGCGGTCTCCATGACCCAAATGTACACATGGCATTAATTTCCTCTTTTGATGGAGAACGTACTGCAACTATCTCTTCTGGCAGAAATGTTTGGCTATTCTTTCAGTTTTGTCTTAAAACAAAGGCTTTTATAAAGAAATTGCCTTATCAGACAGCTTTATTTTTTTTTACATGTTACTACATGTTACACAATAGGTATGTTAATTCTTTGGATGCAATATATGTTGTATTTATACAAACAGTAAGATTGTTGTTTTAACCTAACTTTTTGCCAATAGACATACGTTTGCAACGGTTTTATACATACATTAATTAAGAATATATTAACTTACAATGCCCGATGTTAATGCAACACTGTTTTTCATTCCACAGGAAATGTGCTCATATTCCCAAGAGATCAGGACAATGTATTTGATAATTTGATAATTATAGACGTTTCTACAGTATATGGGATTAGCTTTGTTTTAACTGCTCTCCAATTAAACCTTTGAGTTATGCAGATTAATGTATGTGCCGAATTGATCTTATCTAATCTTTATCACACCCACTTAAACACAAACATACAACTTTATCTTATTCTCATTTGTCAGTGTTGTAATTGTGTTCAACTGCAGAAATTCTGGTGGGAATGAAGATAGTTTGCATGTGTAGATTAGTAAAATCTGGGCCTGTTATACAGTTAATGTAGGTTTCAGACACTCACAGCAGAACATATAGTGTAATCAGTTTAATATACTTTTCATTCAAGCTGAAAGGTTAAGCAGATTTGCCCTGGATAAACAGCTGAGGATGTTAGTTTTTTTTTGTGCCATTTTAATTCAGATGTTTGACCTTTTAAAAACTCAGCAATAAATGTTATCTAACAGGATCACAGAAATATTGCGCTCATTCCTCATACTGATCTTCAACATGTTTTTTTTGCTCTAGTACACGCAAAGCTTATTCATTCATTGAGTCATTTGTCTTTAACACACACACACACACACACACACATACACACACACACACAATTTGAGGTTTGTTTTAATTGTCGCTGTGGAGCTTGTTGACATTCACACAGTCACGTTAATCCAATAGACATGCGACTATTCAACCAGGCACATGTTGCAAGAAGCTGAAGGGGCTTTCTTTAGGAAATGAGGTGTGTGTGTGTGTGTGTGTGTGTGTGTGTGTGTGTGTGTGTGTGTGTGTGTGTTAAATGGGCAATAGTACTTTATCTTTCCTCTTGTGTTGCATTAATGAGCTAATTGCTGTTAGCATGTAACTGCAACGTTAAATACAGCCTATCAGCGGTGGCACTATCAATCGATTAAATGTAATTCTGGTCCCCTTCCCTATTTAATGGCTGTAGCAACTTATCACTCCATGCATCTCGTTCAATGAAAACAAGGATAACTGCAATGGACAGGGAAAGAATGGATTAGAGGTTTTGGTATTGGCTCCTCCTCCTTGCAACCCTGTTCCCTGTCTTTAGGGTAGAAAACCCAAACCACAGGGGTAAGATGTGCTTTTTCTGCTTGCAATCCTGTGTCAAAACAATAAATCAAAATTAAAGCTGCAAGCAGCGATGACGGGCCGACGCCCCTCCCTACACGTTGGGGTGTACTAGCAGGATGCCGGTTGCCATTTGCCAGTAACACTTCCTCTGTCCATTATGTGGCGCTAGAGCACATACATTAATTATTGTCATCTTTCTGTATTTCACTTGTAGACCACACCATGAAAACGTGTCAATCGGATGATGCTTGTCACATCAGGCTGACATCCTGCCTTATCAGTACGTGGTGCTATGACCCTGACTCAAAATGGACGTGGAGATATCTCCAGGTCTGGACTCTTATTATGCATGTGAAGTGTCAGGCAGATTATACAATGTAAAGTGAAGTTACAAGTACAACAGCTTCCTGTGTTATGGTGAAACATGCATTTTTCTGCCTCGCCACGCCAACACTGTTCTATGAAAATACAAAAGCGTTGCAATTTGGCATCGGGAAATTCTTGACAGGCTGCTGTGCTGACCCAATTTGAGAAGAATCTGTTGAGTCTTCTTGGAAGAGTTTCAAAATGTCCCATACCTGTAAATAGCCCAAAATGGCGAGTTGTCACATGATTTGTGACGTCATTGTTCAAGCTATTGAATATTCCTTTGCAATTTAGGGCCACATTAGTCGGAGGATTACACCATCCCAATTACTGCGGAACTTTTCAATTTTTGCCAGGTCTGACATGTTTGCCAATGTAGTGTGTTTTCGATCATCCCAACCCCCTCGAAAAAATAATCCTCTTATAAACAATAGCTTCCTGGCACTTTCCTGGCACTTTTGTGCTCGGGCCCTAAATGTTATTCCTGTAGTTTCCCAAAATCTGATGTGATAATGTTTCTGTGTAAATGGGAGTCTTATGAGTTATTGTACTAGCAGATTGTGGGTATGGTTTTAAAATTGTGTACAATATGTGCTGCAGCAACAGCAGCAGCAGCCGCACCTGCCACTTACAAGATGGGAGCTGCAGGTTTCTACATGTCCCAGCAGTCCCCATCTCCAACAGTACTGTAGCTCATTTATAACTCTTCTGCTGTAATGACACTCTGATTAATGTGCCCAGACATCAGCAAGCTGCCTATGCAAGGAAGAAGCAATGCACAGAGTGTGTTTAACAAACCCCAAGAACTGCCATATCACTGTCCATGACACCCTGTATCAGCTCTCATCTACTGTAGACCACAGGTTTCATTTCACCTGGGCTGAGTTGCACAGCAGCATTGTTACTTTTAAGGAAACAGCCCCGTTTGGAGTCATTATGGTTGGTATGTACTCAATCTTATTACGGGTAGTTTCTCATACTGGTAAGCCTCCTGCAGGCATTTATTCTTACACAAGTTTAATGAGAACACACATTGGAACTGTAGATCACATTTTCAGTCTGCCTTGATCTCAGAGTGTTTTCTGACTGCTAATCATCACCCAAAACTCTCATAAAACCCATGTATAAAATTAAATTTAATAAAATGTGCTCCCTTTCTAGAATCTCTGAACACTATAATGTAGAACTAATGAGAATCGTGGGTCCCTAATGATATAATTTAATTCAGCTCAGAGGTTTAAATAGGCGTATTTGCATGCTTTGAATGACTTTGGATGATCACTTTACATTGTAGCTCAGTAGAGTGATCACCACTTGTTTTCCTTTTTTTTCCCCCAACACATTGAAGAGCCTCATTGAGCAACTGGCACACATGCACACTGCTCTCTTTACTGCCATTAACCACATACCTGGGGCGCTTGGCCTCAGTAATGATGCTTGACTCCAGCACCCACAGACTACCTTCCAGTGTCAACCATCAATCTAGCCAACAAGAGTGCAGCCATAGCTCTTGTAGACACACAGGTGAGTCCTCTACTCACCACTGGATCAGCCAGCTCTTTTGTTAAATGATACCTTATGTGATGCTTTTTTGAGTGTGTGTGTGTGTGTTACATTCTCTGCACGTGTGAAATGGTTGTTGATTCAACAGCAGGTTAGCTTACTCATCTCGCTGTTGGTAAACAGAGAGCGTGGGTGGGATTTATCCATAGACAGTAACAGAAATGGACAATGTGACCCTATTCATTTCAACGGAGACCAGTGAAGTCTATTAGAAACACTTTTCCAGTGATGGCTGAGCGGTACTGTGCACCCTCTAACCGAGTTTGACGACGTAGATGTGACGTGAGCAGCCTGTCTGAAAGGTTGTAAGTCTTCTGGTAGCTGTGCCAAGAGAAATCTCAATCACTCTGAATCTTGCAGAGACGGAGAGCTTAGACTTCTCTTTATTAATTCTTTTGGGATAACTCCCCCAAGGAAATTGGAAAAAGCGTAGTATTTGTTAGGAGATAACATAGGCACAGGCTAATTATTGCTAACTAAAAGGCTAGTTAACATTTGTAATTAAATCCAAACAGCTAATGTAAGTCCAAACTGCCTTCAAGCTTGTCCTGTACTGTTCGGTAATTCCACTACTTGCGACAGTAAGTTGCGTGGTTATGACACAATCATTAGCCTAATTTACAGAAACGTCTGCTACGGAGCCATAATGTGAGGTATAAGGTAATGGAGCCTTTTATACATTGTAATGTTTCTTTAGAAAAAAAACAATGGACAAATAGTCTTTAAACGCTTCACATGTAAAGTCATTTGCTGTTAATGTGACTTTAAAATGAATGACAGTAAATGGTATGCTAACAGTGGGGGAGTGCTTGGTAGCATAGAAATAGCACCATAGGAGCTACGCTTAGTGGAGGCTTGCTTATCCCCTTGGAAGCATCACTGAAATTAGTTTGGTAACAAATGCTTATAGTGAAAGCCCTTGCCAGTAAATAAGTGGAAAACAAAGAGGCCAGCGGGGCTTACAAAGGTAATTTATTCATCCCCCTCGAATTCTCCTCAGATTCTGCTTGGTCATGTCCTCATCTCATTTCCTTGGAGTTGATTGGATCACAACGGTGGTGGCTGGCTGTCAGCAGCTAACATGATTGAGAAGGAAAGTGATGCTGCCGTTTATACCCTAATAAAGTAGATTGTGTTTAATAACTCCATTCCTTTGACTGTCAAACTTCATGCGTTCACTTAATCATTCTATTTTCACGGCTCTGTCTGTACCATTTCATCGCTCTTTTTCTTTGACAACATCAATCGATTTTATTTTATATTTAAAAAAGAAAGGTGGTTCTGTGTAAGGTAATAGAGCCATTTTTATGTCCATCAAATTACTCCTGTCTGCCTTCACCGCTCAGTTTTATATTTATTTGGTAGGTGTGATCAATTCACAGATCTGTTGTGTTATAAAAACTGTGAGATATACCAATAACGACAGAGGCAGGTAATATATCAAAGTCATTGTAAAAGATAGAATATCACCTATATTCATGATGTTTACATGTGAAATTTCACAGGCCTTGGCACCGTCTCTCCCTGTCAGAGAGTGAACAGGTATTCATCTCCCCAGCAGTACAATCTCACTATGAATTATTTTTAGAGCAAAGGAAGCAAATGATGTGAATATTGAGAGCAATGCTTTTGCATGAGATATTACATGTGGCAGGGCAATTTCTATCCCGAGCAGGAGCAGCCCTTCTAGTGCAGCATTTAATTTTCACGTGTGATTGCAAAAGATTTTTCGGAGAGCTGGCTGGTGCTCTGACTCTGTCAGATTAGCTTCAGTAGAATTTTCACCTTTCCCATAAATAATCTGATAAATATGGAACAGTCAGCACAATCATACTCAGGTTGCATTTTATTCCTCCTCACATAATTTGAAACCATCTCCGCACCAATCACATTTGACATGAAAGACAAGTATTAGACCCAATAAATATTTGTAGATTGCTTTAAACACATCAATGTCATGAGCGTGTGATGTTTGAGTGATGAGCGGTGTTCTCAGAGCAGGTAAATGTTGGCAAGTAAATATCCTAGCCATCTGTACACCGACACCTGCAGCAGCCACCATGCTGCAGTACGGCTCTATTGCATCCTTTCTTTCCCACCTCCTCCCCTCCTTCTCCTCCTTGCTCTGACGGAGACAGGAAACAAGTCTCTGGGAAGTGAAGCTGCACAAAACCCACGACAGCATCTCATTATCCACTAAATAGCACCAGATTAATTACAATGACAATGACAGATGGCTTGTTACTGGATCATTGAGAAGGGACCCAGGGGAGGGACAGAAACATGCAGGTACAGAACACTGACACTACAGCAGCCACACACATGCAACATTCACTGTTGGACACATTTGAGGAGAGATGCAACATTATCAAGGATACTCTTCACAATTTTTTTCTGCAGAGCATGTGAAAACTGTATCAAAATTGTGGATTTACTCCTATTAAAATATAGAGTATGTTTAGAGCTCATTATTTTTCATTAACTTCTGTACTTTTCAAATTTTACTTTTGGATTACTTAGGGACTGATCTGCAGCATTACCAGCAACGCTTTTGTGTTTCCCAAAATTGTAATCAACTTTTATCATTGGAAGCATATTCAGGGATGTCCTTGCCACAAAAAGATCAAGTTTACTATGAATCTCTAAACATGTTTTAGTACAATGTAGTTTGCACTACACAAAATAATGTTCATTTGACAGTATTCATCTGATATCTCCTACACCCTGACCCTTCTTGACATTCTACACCGTCGTACTAAGCAGTTAACTCACTCACCACTGTAGACTCACAGTGGTGCTCTACAAAGTGCCCTACATGTATTCACCTGCTGCTGCATAGCACTTGGCAGAAAGAGTAGAGGGTCAGATAAACGAGAGCGAGGGAGGAGATTTTTTGTTTTACTTCAGAACATAATTGCAGAATCCTTGGCTGAGAAGTATCACATTCAACAAAACAGTGAAACATTACATCAAAGCTTTATACAGAATCATCTCATTCCATAGATTTGATGTTGCTTTTGAGTTTTGCAACGCTGAATAATTTTTTTTTTTAATTCACAATAACTATTGTCCTTTGGTTAAATCCCCAACTTGTGATAACATTTTGATCATTGCTAAGAGCATTGACAACCTGACACACTGCAAGACCCGCCCTTCAATAGCATTTACACTACTATTGGCCAGGCGTATATGCTTACATATACAGGTCCTATACCCTGACCAATCCCCTAACCCTAATCTTAACCACTCAAGGTCAAATGTCTAACCCCACCCAATCAAGCTGCTTCGAAGGGCGGGTCTTGGCGTGGCCATATTGGGATTTTGCGTGCAGGATTGGCGATGTAATGGAAATGATTGAGGAGTGCTGTTGAGAGATCTGTTATGTGTTCAACCAGTAAGGTGTATTTACTCAATCTCAAGGGCTAATGCTCATGTTTACAGTTGTTGCTCAATCAGTGATGAACCTACAAAGGCTTTGGCATGAATGAAAGTCATTTTGTCCTTCAACATGGCTACCTGTGACCAATGGTAACTTATTTTAAAAGGAACTGCCTACTTTGTATACAGCAATAAAGCTCCGGAAATGCATACAATTATTGTTCCACCCTGACCTGTTTACAATATCCCATAGTAACGCACCATTATATTACTTTTGATTGTGAATTTCAAGTTCATGAACACAGAGCAAGTGTTGTTCGGCACACAGCAACTCTTTTCCCTTTCAACATGTACTGTAGGAAAAATACACATTCCACACCTTTGTTTATTTGATTTTGTTTTTGCCACGTTAATTTCTTAAAGCTACAGTGCGTTCGGCCCCCCCCCATGAGGAATTCTAAGTAATTCTTGAAAACAAAACTGTCGGCGCGTCCACATGATACAAGCCTTTCGTGACTGTGCAATGCCCACCCCCCTCCTCCACGCAGTTGCTACTAGCCAAGGAGGACACGGAGGATTAAAAAAACACAAAGGACTTTTTAGAAGAGCTAATTATCTTCACTTGAGTTTCTGTGCGGGAAAGTCAATGGGCGCCAACATCTTTTGAACATAGCCATACTGAGAAATACAGAAAGTTGTGTGGAGCTGATAGTCTTAATTAGCTTTGTAGCAACTCATTTGGCAATGGCTTGAATGTAATGTGTTGAATGTGTGTTCATTAATATCAAAACGGTATGCACTAAAGCTTTAAGCATGAAGCAACTTCTAAACACCAATTGATAGGAGGTAAAAGTAATAGAGTTTTTTTGCAACTATTTTGTCAGTGTAAGTGTACACAAATACGTGAATAAAGACGGTGTTGAGAGAGAAAGCAAAGCATTGAAAGAACCCTTCAGCATGTTTGCAGAAATTAAATGTCCCGGCATTGTGTGAATGTAGCTTTTGCAAGGACAGAGTAGTCACGATACAAACCCCAAAGAGCAGCTGGCAGGAATCTGTACAGGCTTAGAGATGAGACGTTGTCTTTAAACTGCATCACTGTACTAGCGCTTGTTCCACTCCTTGCCAAATTTATATGACAACATTTATATGTGGCTAAATTTAAACTAGAAGAGACCACACATGAACATGACATGCACTTGATTTACTGTGGTAGGTTTTTGAAGCTACCAAGCTTCAGTAGATCCTGGCATAGAGTTCTACAGGTGGGCGTCTGAGCTGGCCCAAGCAATCAGTCCTGGGCTCTGTGGTCAAAGGTTGATTTGGGTTTGTGGTGAGTGTCGCGAGCAACACAGTGAATGTGTGTGAGGGCCTGTTAATGAAATAAAAGGGATACAATAGAATCTCTGAACACACAAGAGAAAGATAATATAAAAAATATACAAATAAACCTGTCTCTTCACCCGGTTTTAACATTGTCCTGAGATATCTGATCAGATATCTGTTTGTACTTTCACATATGTGCTTTATTTTACATTTCATGTTTGCCTATAGGACTCGTGTGTTAAGTTACTGCTGCTCAAGACACAATATCCTGATTTTGCAGTTTGCTAATTAAAGTTTTTAAATAATATAATGGGGACTTCTATTTAAAAAAAAAAAAAAAAAAGACCAAAACATTGTTTTACTAAATACCAACAGCAGACGTTGCGACTTAAGAACAGGAATGTCTGTAGCCTAATAACCTACATATTTGTGAATTTTGGTACATTTTATAAAACTTTAAATAAAGAAGAACCGAAGAAACCGAAAGAACAATGCTGACACATTGCATCCAACCAACAATCCAAAACCCATAATTCACTCTCAGTGGTTTCTGTGACATAAGAAATATCCCAGTACTAATGTTTAAACCTACAAATACAGCCACTGTACACAGCTACCCATAGTCGTACAGCTGAGTAGGCGCCGGTCCTTTTGTGTGGCCCAGGCCGCATTCACAAAAACACGCACTGCTAAAAGAATGTGGTCAAAGAATATGGAAAGGGGCCTTAAGTCATTGTTGAACTGAACAACAGGGTGTGAGGAAAATTCAGTCATATTTCAGTATTAGTGTTTCGCAACTGAAAAATAAATCCCAACAAGTTAAAGAATTTTGCTATAGATTGAAAAGAGCCAGAGGTCAGTCACTTCTAGGCATTCAGTTAATTGATGACAAACACCTATTACAAAAATTTAATTTGAATTATATTAAATATTAATGTTTTTTTGTCTGGTTGTGACAGCAGTTGTATTGAAGCAAGTAATGCAACATTGGAAAAGTACATAGTACACCAATTTGTGTTTAAGTTGAGAAATAGACAGAGCTACAGAAGCTATCATCACATAATGCGTTTTAAACAACAATGTTGCAAAGCAAATATGTAGAATACTGTCTGTATTTTATTCATATTCATCTTAATATTGCTTTAGGAGCTTGGCCTTATTACAATTTCTTCCAATCTTACAAATAAATGCACCACACTGCTTTACTTATTACCAACCATTGTTCCCTGGGCAGCCACTGTTCTGAGTTCTGGAAATGCAAAAAAACACCGAAGACAATCATAACAGTTATTGTACTGAGGCTGTCATAAAGTTTAAGTACAAAAAAAAATCACAGGTGAGATTTACTTGCAAAATCTCTCTATCATTGGGGATTATTTATCAAGTATGTATGTATGTAAGTATGACTGCTTTGATGCATTTTCCCTGTAGCATTTACTTTGCATTAAGTCCATATTCTGTTGTAACTGTAATGCTATATAAACACGGATAAGAGATAAAACATGTCTCAATTCAGTCCTTCACACTTCATTGGTGCTTGTGTTCTGTAAATGAAAAATGAACACACAGTGATTAAGAAGATTCTTGTTAGATGACACGGGGGGTGTTGTGCTATGTCTCTTTCTGTTATGTCTTTATCTCCCCCCCAAGTTGGCTCTTTCTGTCTTCCTTTGTCTTTATCTCTGTGTTACCTGCTGTGTTAAGGTGAAATGCTGAGTTTAGTAGATGGAAGTGTTTATTGACTTTGACCAGTTGTTGCAGCAGAAGTGTAATCCTGTCCATTTTAAGACTTCCTTTTCATAGGGGAGTGTGAGCATTTTCCACTCTATTACATTGTGAACCTCCAAATACTGTCGTTCTGGAGCTTACACTAAATCCAGTTGGATATAGATTCAGTTTATGTTTCCGGAGACCCACTTAGCTGTGACATCAAGTCCTCAACTGCCCCACAATCATTTGACAAGCACGTAATAGTCATATTCTAGAGGTCCAGAGTCCATCTAGAGTCCAGACAGGCTTTTCAGCATTCAGCAGCTGTACCAAAAGCTCTGTACGCTAAGCTAAGACATGACACTTTCTTAATGCTGTCACCATCTCTGGCAGCAGCAGGCTGTTTAAATGATGTTCAAACCAGAGCATAGCTGCATTGTTGTAGAAAGTTGTGTCAAAGAAAATAAACATCATTTATTTGAAACAACCACTGTGATACAGTGCTACTGTGCTTCTACTGTCAATTTCAGTATGTTAAAATACAAACGTGAAGTTAAACGCATCACTTCCAGTATACTCACTCTGTCTTGAAGAGTTATTTGACAATGTCAACCTGGACAGGTGCAATTCGATATGGGCATCAACTTTTAGGAGAGTTTAGAGATTATCTCAAGCAACAGTAACAGTGCTAGTTTTATGGTGTACATGACTCAACAACATAATTTAATTTAATATAGTTATGTCAATAAAAAACACTATAAATACCACATTGATTCATTCACATTCATGATACGATGAAACTTGAAAACTAAATCTGACAACATGCATCACCTAAAGACACACACACACACACACACACACACACACACACACACACACACACACACTCACTCACTCACTCATTCTCACACACTCACTCATTCTCACACACTCATATGGCATAGCTATTTAAAGCGGTATTGAGCAACAACTTACTGACATATACTGACATAAAATAACTGTTAACATTAACATGAAATATAGCCACAAGCGGCAATTTGCGGGTTCTAACCCCTCGCTCATTACTGGAATTACAGTAATGTGTTGTGGAATGGGATACTGGAAAAAGTATAAAAAAAAAAAGGTAACCTATTCACTCTGTGTACATTTCATTATCGGCAATATGAAAGGCAAATGACAATGAATCAATTTTCAAAGGTTAAGTAACAGCAAATTTCCCTTTGCCACACCATATATTCAATGACATTGTTTGCGTTATAAGCAACTGTACATCCAACACTAGTTTACCAATGTTTGGTTTAATGTGACAACACACCTTTACTATGAACACAACGCCGACAGAACATATACAGTATTCCTTTGAGGTTAAAACCCTAATTAGGCTGTCAGTAATACAATAGTGGGATCTGTACCACATAAAAAACAAAGTCCAAGTATTATTTACACAGAATGAAACATTTTTTTATAATTGTGTTATAGCTTTATACATTGTTTATGAACAACAAAAAAATGTTATGTGCAGGTATACACTTGTAGAGCTATGATTCTGCTTTCTGAGGCTGAAGAGACCGTTGTAAATCAGTCCCAAATGCATCATGCAAAATGAATCACTACATCTCTGACTTTAGCTTACAAGTAGATCTCTATTCAGCCCAGCACAAAGCATCCACATTAGAACACTCAATTTGGCTCCAAGTTCAACTTTCATATTTTGTGGTGACTTTAGAGATGGCTACTGTACCGCCGTCCTTCAGACATCTTCTTCTTTTCTGTCGCAGTCTGAATAATAGTCCCGCATTCAAATTGTCATAAAATAGCATGCAGTATTGGCGAGGGCATGTGAAACTCAACTCTGGAGTGCAGATTTGTCAAGGCATAGCACTATTTGAGAGGCAATGGTTCCATTTATAATAGATGATCATTATGCTCTCAGAAAGTAGGGTTTCGCATGATTATAACTGTGCTGTTATTTACAGCCACAGTACTTTATGCAATCAGTTTCCATCACAACATTATAAATGTTTAGCAAAGCATATAATCATTCCAATAAAATATTAACTAAATGTAAGTGTATGTTGATTGTTGTTTATCATTGTATTTCTTATCTTGTCTGTGTCCCCTTTAAGCATTTTTGTAGTTAATATTTTAGCAGTAGTAGTTTTTTTGGCATGTAAAAGCTTTACTGCTGATGCAATTTCACCTGAATTATGAGCCATTTTAAAATCACAGATTTATTCTCTGACAGGCTGGACAGCTGTGGTTCGCCTCTGTTGTTTCCTCTACAGTAACATCAGGTAATGGCTTTTTAAGGCGAAAGCGGCTCTCTGGGTAAACAAAACAGGACCTGAAATATGTCAAGACTTGAAAACGTGTGGTGTTTGCTTCTGCTGCAGTCTGCTATTGGATGCTTTTTTTATCGTATTTAGTCAGGTGCGCTTTGTGTTGAGGCCATTGCTGTGACGATATATTTGTTTCAGAGGCACCTGGGGATTGGGTATTTGGGCATGTGTTTGTCTGTGTAGACTCATGCATGTTCGTTACCGTCTCGGTCAGTTACCTCCCTGTAGAATGTTCATTTACATTTGGCCTACAACCTGTAGGCAATTTAATTTACTTTCCCTTTATCTACTTGTCACTCCACTTTTTCATTAACCTCCATTGGTTGAGAAACCGGTACAGATCTCATATGTTATCACTGCTGGTCATCTCCTCATTAACACTGTGTTTAGTGTGTTTGAAGATGGATAGGTACAGTGAACCTACCACTGCATCTATGGCAGGATAAAAGAAGGCTGTCTTTTTGTATTTTCAGCAGTTACACAAGTAAAACAAGACTTCAACCCAAAGAAATCCAATGCATTACTTATTGTGACCAATTAAATAGTAAGTCAAAAATGGGACATAATTCCTTACATTTTGTTTACATGAAATTGAAATTTATTTTTACACCCGAACGGTCTATCAGGAATATGGCTTAGTATAAGATTGTCATCACTAAATCATTAGTTGGACTGAATAACACTAAGATCATAGCCAAAATATTGCACAGTCTTGTTGATGATGCCATAACTTTTAATCTCAAGATGGCAGCCAGCTCCTAGTAATAGAAAATATTACTACATGCTCTTTGAGGGCAGTGCTGCTGCAGTCTACAGTTCAGTCCTGTTCCAGCAGCAGCAGATTGGACAGCGTCCAATATTATAGATATTAATGGGCACTTTAAGTACAGAGAGAGTATGAATGACACGATGAAAGTGAAGAAGACTGTAGAAGAGAGCCAAGTGTGTGTGTGTGTGTGTGTGTGAGACACAGAAGGTTGTGATGACCCATTTTGAATGCAATATTTGACCTGCCTGTGAACAATAAATGTTCCCTATGTAATGTAAATAGGGAAGAGTAAGGTGTATGGCCATCTTTTACATGTAGTTATGAAAGCACTGTTTATTTCCCTACTTTGAGTTCTATATGTTAAGCTTCCCTAATGGATTTGAAGCTTCAAACAGGAAGTACAATATTAATTACAGAGCAACTGTGTGTGCTAATGAGGTACAGGGACAAACAAGATTTATTTGTGTTCTGCCACTGATCTTTTACTTAACATGTACATAAACATCAATGGATGATATTACACACACATACACCCACACACACGTACAAGTACACAATCTTTTTCATGTCATATTTCTTTTTGATTTCAGATTATTAAGTATTGAGTTGATTAGACTGTATTAATTCACCCACTGAGCACAAATGATGTAAAATATGTTCCATAATGTTTTTGTCAGATAATGAAAACCTTGAAAGATTGTAAATACAGCTATTTCAGATTGTTTCAGCACATAGCGGCTCATGAGTTTATCCCAACCTCTATCAAAATGCTGAACTCCGTTAGTAAATGTTAGCACAACAGAGCTAAGTGCAATAAGCACACACACTTTAATTATTATAGTCACTTTTTAAGATGTCGTATTGGCTGTAAAGTCATGTGTCCTTCATTTATGTCCTAAGATGCTTTATTGATCTTGTGATCTTATGTTTGTTTTTATATTGATATTATGTCAATTTTAGAATGTTTTTTTCTGTTACATGTTGGTGTTGTGAAGCAACATATCGTAGCACTATGCCCCAGACAAATTTCCCCTCAGGGACAATAAAGTGGATTAGATTCTGTTCTATCTCTTTCAAATAAATTGTGGTCCAATGTAGAAATAGCTTTTAGTCAAATACGTTATCCTGACCTTCTGGGCTGGCATTTGGGGATGGCAAAGAATGACAGTGGGTGGGTAGATGAGGTGGGGTGCAAAGAGTTTACTGGAGCTGTGGCCGATCATAGAAAACTCTGTGAATGTTACCGTGCAATCTCACCCACTGTTTTGATAACTGACAGCCGTGATGGCCCTATTTCAATAATGGCATCCATCTACTTGAGCTTATGCAAATGCAGGAAAATGAAACCTAGGACATTTCAGGAAAATAATTATTTGTTCTGCAGAGTGGGACCATTTATCACATATAATGTGATCGAGTGGCTGTGAAAAACTTGAAGAGGTGGAGATTCCAATGAATTTCATTTGTGGGGCAGTCAGCAGAACGCCTCCACATCCAAGGTTGAAAAGTTCGGAGATTCAACATTCAACTGTTTTTAAATTTCAAACAGGATGGAAAAGGCGGAGCGCCATTATCTTCTTCAATGCAATTACTGTGGTGGATTTGCTCAGGGAAGATTTTCTTTTATCATGTTTATTCAAATGTTTATGTTAATTTTCTGGTTTAAGCGTGCAGGTTTTTCTCTTTCTCGGTTTGTGTGTGTTGATGTCTTTTCTGTGTAGGTGGATGGTTGAAGTCTGCAGACAGATTTCAAAGGAACATGCTTTTTAATGAACGCTGCCTTGGAAGTTATAGGTTTTGATTGATTTTGAAAGCTTTCACATGAATTCCTGTGCTTTCAATTTCAAAAAGCTATATATATATAATGTGTGTAACACGGACCTAGTTAAGGGAAATGTACAGTATATGAAAATATGAAAGGTGTACAAGAAATGTGGCACTGGGCATTATCATTTAATGAGAGGCTGAAGGGTAGGAAGTAGACAGTGGGACTCTGGTGTTGCAAACATTGGGTTGCTTGTGTTTGCTGGACAGTATATTGTTTCAGCGTGAAATAATAGTCTGTTAAATTAGAGAGATGATATCAGTTCCAGTCTCTTGATTTGTTCCTTTCTTCCATCATCAGCACTTCAAATGTAAGATGGACTGGCCTTGGTCTCCCACTCACTCACTCACTCACTCTCTCACACACACAGAAACCCTGGGTGAGGTTGCCCATTACAACAATGTTAGCACTGTCTGTCTCACAGTGCCTTCATAATTAGAAACCGGACCATGCTCCTCGTTCACTAATTCCCCACTCTACCAATGTTGCTTGGGGCCACCTCTCTGTTTGGATGAAGGCTGATTAAATTCAAGTCACTGACTAGTCGCAACGGCTGGAACAGAGGAAAGGAAAGAAGAGCAGAGTAGACGAGGGAAGGGGTTGTTGCTGGGGGAACAGGCTGGGAGTGTGATGGCTGTCTCTCTGGGTGTCATCCTCTATAATCACTGAAGCAAACACCGCTGTTTCAGTCAGCAGAGAAAGCACTTGATTCATATTTTGTGGATATGATTTTATGCTGTTTACAAAGTGTATTGAGGAAGTCATGCCTGTTTGAAGCTGTTACAAGTGATGCCCTCCGGATCTAGAGCTCCATGTGTTTGAGTAATAGCAGGTGTTTTCAGTTGTCCTGCTGTATCGAGGGCGCACAGCAGACGTCACAGCGTGCCACAGCTAACTCTGTGGTGAACAGGAAAGGCGCCGCTGGTACATAGATTTGTTGACTGTTTAAATAGTTGGTTTCTTATGGAATTGTGTTGAGAAAAACTCATGTATAATAAACTGGACAGTACATCAGTACCTAACTCTGAGTTAAATATTTCATGGTGACCCTGCTGATAAATCTCACCTTGATTAATGGATGTCAGCTATTAGAAGATGGTGGTTGACAGATCTACAGCTAAGGGAGTTGTTTTGATTGAGCCTGACATTTTGTACTTACAGTACAAGGTCAAAGTGGTGGATCAACCTACTGGCAGATGAACATTGCCATGTCTAGAATAGGGCTGCCACTGTGAGGACATTTTCCCACCCTTTAATAAACTTCTGACAACACCTGTTTTATATATTACACCACAAACGCACCCCGGCTGTGTCTGGCCCTATGTCATGGCCTCTCCTGTATTTGCCATGCAGCCCATTTTGGCATCTGCTGGGTTGAGACAGGAGGCTGCCAACTTCCGTTCTGCGCCAATGTTAACCATAGACTTTATATAAATATCATTTTAACCAAGTGGGCTGTTTAGACCGTAGCGGCATGGAGCTCTGCAACCAGCTCAGTGTCTAGTTTCTTGTCTATTATCTATCATAAACACTATTAATTTGTTATGATATAAATGATCTGATTCTTGATCCCCCCCCCATCGTCCTGTCTGTCTCCTCACGTTATGAGCAAAATCCTGCTACTCTGTGCTGCTGTTGTAGAGAGTGGACACTTTCACATGGGCACTGATACTGAAAAATGTCTATAAAAAAGCAAAATGATGGTGGATACGGTGTGCAAGAAATGTAATCGGTGATGACCGAACACCGTGTAACACCGGTAACACAGCAAGTCTAGCCTAGAGCACTGCTGCTGGCATTGCAAAGCGGCTCAGGAAGCCATGGTGATGAAATCACTGGGTGGCCCAGTGTGTGGCTGATCTGCTTGAGGCCTCAGATCAGGCCTACCCTGGAGCCAGAGATGACTGGCTATCTCAGGGAGAAGGTGATCAATGGAGACAACCACACTCTAACTTGGAAAGCAAACGAAGGGCATATTCCTCTCATGTCAGATTACACAGATATAGCTCAACAGCCACCAGCAGGGCATCAGAAAGTACCTTTTGCACAGCATTTTATACGGTTATGTGCTTGCGTTTTGCTCTAGAGTCCTGTCTTAGAGAGTAAAAGCTGAAACAAATAACAATTTAAAGCTAGATCAAGCTGTTAGGTGTAGGCTACTGGCCAAATTTATTTCAGCAACAAAATCTGTTGGTCTGTATTTCCCAGTCTACTTACCTTGGTAACAGGTTCACTGTAGTTAGGTGTTACAGATCAAATCTAGGGAAAACACAAAGAATGACATGCCTCCTAAACCCAAACCCCTTCACACTCTAAGGTAACAAACAATTTTGTAATTTAAAATAAATTATCACTACTCCTAAAAGAAACAACCCATGAACACCCCCTAATAGGTGTGTCTACTTTCTATATTTTCTTCAAAATGTATAATTAAAACATGCTCTTGTACGTATCCACCAGGTTTAAAATTTGGTGCACATCTATTATCACTTGTTGATCAAATGTATCATTCATGCCTGCTACCATGGTTTTGATCTTTGTCTGTCAGCCTTTGACAGTAGTCTGACTGTGGATATTAAACACTGCTTCTACATTCCCGATTGAATCAGTGACGCGTCTTGAAGAGATGTCAAGAAGTGTTTGTAGTGTAAAATGAAACATTTATTAACTTTGTGTTGAGTTTTATCCGTTGCTCCAACACTAATTTCCTGGTCCACAGTTTGCCCATACAAATTTCCTGGCCCTTAGCCTTTATATGTATTTTGGGTCCCTCAGTAACAGGGTATCAGTTACAAGTTGACCAAAAAAGGAAATGAGCTGTCTTTACTCATTAATTTTTGTTTGTTTGTGTTGTAGGCACCAACATGCATTATGCTAACTTTGAGCTGCAGATCACAGGCTTCTCTTGTGAATTCAGACTTCATTTTCCAGGAGATAATTCAATTACTGCCAGACAATACGCAGTTGGGATGATCAAATTAGTGGGGAGCCTAAGGAAGGATAGGCGGGATAGAAAGAGATACAGTACATGAGAATATGAAACTGGAAGCCAGAATAGAAGCGGGGTGGCAGTAGGAAAGGGTCCAGGTAGGAAGAAGGAAAGCGAAAACACAGAACATATAATGTGGGTTGTTGTTTAAAGTCTGTGGCACTTATGTTGTGTAGCAGGCTGCTTAGAGTGACCTTCTGCTCTGCCTATGTTAGAACGCTGACCTTACTGCGCACAGTGCAGGGATAATGCCTGACATTCGTTGCATAAGGCATTCTCCTCTTGTTGCGCTATCTTCGCTATCTATTTTGAAAGGACACTGTCGCTGCATCCTGAGCTTAGCTTACAGTAGCACCGCCCCAGACAATTGTGATGATTCAAAGAAATGCTAACAAGCTACTGATACCAACAAACAAGTGTCACTCCCCGATGTAAGTCGAGTGCAGATTTGAGTTGCACATGCGTCACTTTGCGACAAGTAGCATACAAGATGCTAACGAGAGACTTCTGTAATGTCAGTACAGTAAAAATGGACCTACTACAAGTTCAAAACATAACAAAATTTTCAGTTGAATGGCATTTTGAGCTAACGTTAGCAATCAAACAACCATAGATAGCTAAAACATTTTTGAAATGATTCCCATCTCTTGTTGTTGTTTGTAATGAGAAGTTTATTATTTCATGCATTTCACAAATTAGTATTACACATTATGCCATAAACCGTCTGAGCATAAGCAACTCACATCTGCACTCAACCAGAGCCGGTCCTACTCAACTCTCCATCGGGTATGACACGTTATGCCGTAAACCATCTAAATCTGAGCATGCGCGACTCAAATCTGTACTCGACTCAGAGTGACAGATGTTTAAGAAAGCCTTGATCATTTAAAACATAGCGCACCTTGACCTGCTGCAGTATGTGTACTTTTATCTGCAGTATCTTACAGAGAGCCGGACATTATTATGCAATCAATTACACCACTTGCACAATCTGGATCAATACGTTTGCAACGTCATGCAGAGAGAAACAAGCCCTTTTTTACTACTTTCCATAAAACCAAGGGATCAAGAAGTCACATGGAGAGCAAAACAGCCTGAAGTATGAATCAAACAGATGTTCCGTCTCATGCAAATTCATGATCTTAATGGATCAAAGGCATGGATATAGGAACATCAGTGGAACAACAGATGCATAATTGCGCTTAAAAACACATTTTCACTAACACACTTCATCAGCGCCATTGTTTTTAGTGAAAATTAGGCCATAAAATGTAAGCCTGCAGGTTCAAATCATAATTGAGATGATGGTTCGTGGTGGTAAGAAGACAATTTTACCAAAAAGATAATGTTCATAAAAATTTTATGAAATAAATAGATGAAATATTATGCCCTAAAGCCTCTATGATATTGTCTTTCTTCACAGTGGTCATTGATTCCTCTGTAATATTTGAAGTAAATGGAGGAAATATTTGATTTAACACTTTAAATGCCAGCATGCTTTTTGTTTTTGTTTAAATCTCAAATGTTTTCTATCACGTATGTAATTTTTTTGCGCCATGCGTTAAGTCATTGTGCACATGCAACTTGTGACCTCCAAACTTTGAAAACAAATATTGCACTATTGCATTTGCTCACAAATGTAGAATTAACCACTGTAAGTACACATAAAATTAAGATTAAAATGTTAATCAGTATGAAGTTATTACTGCTTCTGACCTTGTCCTTGACCTAACACATGCCATGATGGTGCAATAATACATGTGTTGACTAGATTTACAACCTTACACCCAAGCAAATGCAAGGGCCCTTTTGACATGCTGTGCGTCTCTTAAGGCCCTTCCTCGGTATCAGCTAGTGTTCACATCTCATCAAAGAGCCATTACTGTCGTTGTCTGTCACACTCCGGCTGGCTTTGGTTGGCAAACAGGTTCAAAAGGAAAACCGACTGCAAAACCGGAAGCACCTGGAGACTTTAATACAAGACAGACTTGGATCAATAGAGGGGATGGATACTTCATGAAGTGCTGAGTGTGCGTGGCTCATAATAACCCCATGACTGTGTAAATTAGCTTATGGCACGCAAAGACGCTAATGAGTCGAGAGATGAGGCTGGGAGGAAGAGAGGAAGAAGATAATGAAATATATTCACCATAGCCATTGAAATTAACTCCAGTTACAATTGAATTCTTGTATCGTTGGTGTATATTCGACTATGAATAAATAGTCTCTCAATATAATAACATAATATAATTAATCTAGAATAATTTTCTTATTTCCAGAATGAACAAATTGGACTTTTGACTGGGACTACTGTTACAAACCCGACCTTATCTGCCTGCTGTTGGTTTCTCTGGCTTTGCCGGCTGAGCTGGCCGTTTGGGAGGGTTTGTTAGTTGATTGGTGGTATATAGTCTTGATTGGCGTCCTCAATCAAGACTATATATACAAGTCATGTCTGATTGTTCCCTCTCTGACTTCTTCTTCTCCTAGTCTCCACACCTCCTGCTTTGGGTTTGTTTCTTATCTACTGTTGCAGTTCATCCACACATCTTTCACTCACCCACACACCACCTACACTACTGATACCATTGATTCCATACATGTTTTTATTCTTTTGTTAATAGGTTTCAAGTTTAGTTTACAATAAACAGTTACTTGGCATTTTAACCTGTCTGGTCTCCCTATTTGGCACAGGCGTAAAGTCGGTTTGTGACACTACTCATACACTTGTTCACAAAATGGCAAATAAAACACTATTGACATTGGGACACATGAAAAAGAAAATATTAGTTCTTACAGCTCTAAATTATTCTCTTGATATTAGACAAATTAGTCATATTGGAGTGATAAGATGCCTCGTTTTGTTGAGAATACATTGTATATGATGGATGCTGTGGCATAGAGGTGGTAGTGAATGACGTGTCTACTGTCTGAGGAAGATTTTCCATGATGCATGTAAGATGTTGAATATAATACAGTACCTACAACTAGGTCAGAGACATTTTGGAGTAAAAACTCTGTCAAGCTAAGCCTTAAGTTGATATGGCATATTGATAGGAGAACAAAATGTCTGGACCTTTGTGTCAGTGAGCAGAATACAAAAATTTCTAGTTTGTGAAACACAATTGCTTTAGTGTGGTGCTCATATCACTGCTGTCTATGTTCTCGTCTGTGATGGGTTTAAGAAGGAATTTGAATCTTGTTGAAATTATAAAGTATGCATTCTTGGATTGCCCCCGCCAGGATTTCCTTATAAACCACATTCCTCCAAAAGTAGTGCTGTGTGATGTCTGCTTTCATGGAATCTGTGGTGAATTATGCAAATACCTGTGTACCCTCAGGGAGGACTTTCGTACTCCAGGTCATGCATTATAAATGAACATGAACAACTTTAGGAGACAAAAACACCTGGTGTCCTCAGGTAAGGTTAAAACCCAACAGGATTCAAAGTCATGTTACTTTCGTAATTCTGGCCACCCAGGGGATAGAGGCAAGGACACACCAGCAGTGTTGATTCCTGCCTTCGCTATTGCTCAGTATCGCTTGCATGCTGCCTGGGTCGAATACATTTGTCTGAAATCCTTCCCTTCTGACAGGACAGTATACCTCAGGCCTACAGTTTCTTGAATCTCTATAGCACTGCATTAGTTGGAGCTTTGTGAGAAACCTCTCTAACTCTTTAGCACTCTCATATCTGGATGTCTTTCTAGGGTTCCCCACTGGCAGGAACCTCTCCACACTGTCCCATTAGCCAATCTGTTAAGGAAATGTTTTTCTTCTCTTGGATGTAGTCACGTTCAAGGTCAATATTGTCTTCTAAAGTCACACCCAGGGGTCACAGTGAGGAAATGGGGAATCTCTGTTGACCATGACCAGAGACAGAGTATGAGAGAGAAACAGTGGAAGTGTGTGTGTGTGTGTGTGTGTGTGTGTGTGTATGTGTGTGTGTGTGTGCGCAGCTGCTCGTTGGTGTGTCTAGTGCAGAACTGATTTAAGGCCCCAGGCCACAGGAAGAAGGCTACTCTACACTCCAGGCACGTCCCTGAAACCAGCAGCAGAGGAAGCACTATTGCCATTCAGCAGTGTCGGCTGCAGACGCCTAAATGAGTCTGTTCTGTCCTGCAATGCCCAACGTTGCAGTCCGCCACTTACTCAACTTCTCTAGCTCCTAAGATGCCCTCCCCCTCCTGCTACTACTTCTCTATTCTCTCTTTCAGCTCATCCTTTTCTTTCTCTGCCTCATTAAGTCAATCAGTCTCACATCTCCACCTATAATCTTACGGTTTCTCTCCTCCACCTTGCCTGCCCATGCATTTTTATCTTTCTGTCACCTTCTTCACATTCACAGTCCATCATGACCAGCTGCTATGTCATGATTGGTTACTGTTGTTTTATTGCAAACAATAAATATGGTCAGAAACTATTACAAGACCAGCAGATGTGTAGCTTGTCACCAAAATGTTTACCTTTCACGATGCCGCGTGTTGAACGTGTTAGTAAAGAAGCTCTTCTTTTAGCCCATTAATAATCTTTACACCATTACATGACTGTGGCTTGATTTTGTAGTAAGGTAACACTGGTCAATCATATGCCACAGAAGGACATAACACACAACCTGAATTAGTTGTAGCTCTCATAGTGTAGCGTTAACTGTAGTCTAACCCAATGTCCTATAAACCATCTGAAAATGCTGCCATTTTTGTGTTTTACTCATTGGTCATACACTTTCCATATGCACTGCTGTCTGCCTTTCTATTTTCTTTTGTTGTATTCTCTGCACACATTTTTTGTCCTATGCAAATCTGGTTGTGACCATTTTAAGATCAAGGATTTTTTCTTTCACTGTTGGTTTTTTAAATGTTCCTGCAGATATACGGTAGTAGTACACAGTAATGGGATTAGGGCTTTGTTTTGGTTAAATTATTTACTTTCATGGAAATCATATTTAACGTAAAAATTCTGTGTGGGTTAGTCGAGAAACT
Organism: Etheostoma perlongum; assembly: GCA_026937815.1. Classification (NCBI taxonomy): domain Eukaryota; kingdom Metazoa; phylum Chordata; class Actinopteri; order Perciformes; family Percidae; genus Etheostoma; species Etheostoma perlongum. The sequence goes on from CM049373.1 coordinate 15,332,552, forward strand.
GGCAAGGAATTGTTTTCTCATGCCTGCATATTTGTCGCCTGACGTTGCCAGACTAATTAGCAAAAGCTTAGAACCTCTCAGTTCATTTTCAATTTTCCAAGTGGCGTTAACAACGACCCAGAACAATTGAATTGATCCACAACCAATCAGAGCAACAAAACGATGTAGCGATGAGCAACACATGCAAGTTGGAGTGGTGCTTGGTCCGTTTTGAAGCATGAACATTTTTTTTCCCCCAAATTACAGCTAAACAGCACACTAAAATGTGTTTCTAAAAGCATCTAAGGCAAAACAATATGCAATACAAAACCAAAACGTGATTCATATTCCATCAGCATAGGCTTTCCATCGCCTAGTTTTTTGTGAGCCTGGTGCGTTGCACTGGACGCAGTATGCCAGTTACATGTTACAGTAACTACTTTTGGTAAGCATGACGCTCCTCCACCAGATATCCTCTTAATCTGTCTGCCAGAGCAAATAAACATGAGCTCTGTCTGGTTTCCAGGATACCATATTTGTGGTGTCACTGTACACAACTTATCACCTAATGTCCCTTTTGCTACCTGGGGGTTGATGGGGGAGGAGCGAGGTGGGTCAGTGTCAGGGACGGTGTGATGACAGCTCCTACATTTTTAAAAGCTTTATCGTTCCCCAACAGCCTGCCTGGGCAGCTCACTGCTGCCTCTCATCTCGCCTGTGTGTTGCATTGAATATGGCTCTCCAATTGGGGTCACGGCAATGACTGATAGGAAGCTATATTCCTTCATAACTGGAGGCAAAGAGCTCAGCTTTATGATCAGCAGCAGAGGGAAGGAATGTCTTAACATAAGCCGACTGATCGACCAAGACCCACCACATACAAAATATTAGAAAACAAGAAATGCATAATTCTCCAAATAATCTTCTTTTTAATTTAATCTACGATGTGTCAATTTTAGAGCAATGCTCTCTTGTGGACAAGGCTCTCCTAAATAGGCAGACACTTTTACCTTAAAAGATATTAAAAATAAGATTAGTAATCCATTTTCTGTTTTGGCATTTAAGGCTTCAATGTAAGCTCAACCCAGCATTTTTAACCCAAGTGTGTGAGAACTTTTCTCTACAATCTTACCTTGAGATCAATCATGTTGCTGTTCTGGATCGGATCCTCCAAGGATTATCAATATTCAAATAATTGCAGAATCATTTTTGATTGACTAGTCAATTAATGGGCTCATTTCAGCATTCCAACCCAATATACTGTTGTGACTCTGGGAGAAAGAGGGAAAGACACATTGACAACACTAGGGGTGTATATGACCATATATATTTTGATAAGATATTACATTGATAATCTTTTGGACAAAGATATGATATTTATGATATGATAATGTCTGCCGCAATACAATTTGATTCAGTTCAATTTAGGGGCCAGCGATTGATATGAGACAATATGTTACACCTATTTAACACAATCAGTTACATGTATATCAACTCACAAAAACTGTTATTACAGAGCTCTTCTAGACATTTAAATAATAACAAACTAGACCAGTATATGTTATTTTATTAGCTTATCAAACTTTCATATTAAATCAGCATTTACCGTAAATGCAACATTGGACAGTTCAGGGGCTGACATAGTAGGTAGACGTATGGTCACAGGTTGGTGATGATCTGTAGCTTCAATGATCAAATTGTGAACATCATAACTCTAAGTTTGGAATCGGTGGTAATGAGTGCCTGTCAGATTCAATATATTTACATCCTATTAGAGGATAGTCGAAGCTTCTACTGGATGTGCAAGTAAAAAAATCATCACTTGAAGTTGCAGTGATGAGCAAATATATGCAAAAATGTCTTGGAATGGTGGGTTGCTATACCGTGCGAAAAGGGCAAACCAATCAAAACGTTCCTAACTCGTCATCTCAGCTGCATTTAGCGGCTGTCTTACTTGTTTGCCCCTGTTTGTCCCTTCTCCCAGGTTACCTAAAGGGATTGATGGCTATGCCAAAGCAAAAACTGAAAAATCCATACCACTCTCCTGCCCTTTCCATATTCCATTGATTTCATGGTGAAATATCAATCTGCATGTGTCATGTACTTTTGCAGCGCTCACAATAGAACAACACATGTTTAGAAGTAAATCAACATAAATCTGCTTCAAGACAGCATTTTATCAAGTTGCTTTAGGACTTTCTATTTCTCTCTCGCTCGCTTTTACAGAGGCAAATGAAGAGGAAAATCAAATGAAAAATCCATCCAATCCAAGAGATGATGGATTTTATTCATAGAGTAAAAGCAAAATTTATGAGTGCACTTTTCATTTGCCTGCACATATAAACAAGCACACACATGCATACAGTGCGAGTTACATTATACACGCACAAGCTCATTAAGGAAGTCACTGACAGCTATGACAAGCAGCACACATGAGAATACGTTATCAGTTCACAATTTTAATTTATAATTAGGAAATGTTTTCAGTTGAGGCGTGTTTTTTGTTAAGCTATTCAACTATTATTTTCAACTGCAGTTTTAAATAGACCAATATTTACTAAAAAGTTGGCCAGTAAGTTGTTTTTACAACTTTCTATGTTATCATCATGTATGTCTTTATGATAATATTTGTGAGTACAATTCTTGGTATTGGTATCCTTTTCTTAACAGGCACGATTTGGAAAGGGCTATTCATGCCTTTATTAGTTCACGGCTAGATTATTGCAACGCTCTTTATGTTGGTCTAAATCAAAAATCCATCTCACGTCTGCAGCTTGTGCAAAATGCTGCTGCTCGCTTTCTGACAAATGCTTCTCAGAGTGCACACATCACTCCCGTTCTTTTTACACTACACTGGCTTCCGGTGCGTTGTAGAATTGATTTTAAAATTGCATTGTTTGTTTTCAAAGCCTTAAATGGCCTTGCCCCGGAGTATTTGTCCGAGCTTTTAATTTTGGGTGGGCAAAATCGGCTGTTGCGGTCTTCCGATCTACGGACTTTAGAAGTCCCAAGGTCGAGGTACAAGCAGTGGGGCGATCGGGCCTTCGCTGTTGCTGGCCCAAAACTCTGGAACAAGCTCCCACCAGACATTCACACTGTAACGGATGTTGTTCATTTTAAATCAAAACTTAAAACTTATTTATTTAGATTGGCTTTTAATACGCAGTAGTGGTGCAACAACTCTTCTTCTGATAATTATTGGCAACTTTATCTGTTTTACTGTTTTCTATGCTTCATGTGTTTTTTTCTCTTGTCTTTTATTGAATGTTGTGTTTGTTTATTCTTGGTTGATGTAAAGCACTTTGGACACCTGTTGGTTGCTGTAAAGTGCTATATAAATACATTTTGGTTGATTGATTGATTGGTAAAGAGTTAACATGTGCATCTGAAACATACATCAATATTACCTGGTCTGCCTAAGGCTATTAATTTCTCAGTGCAAATGGTCCAAGATACATGAGAATAATTTCATGAGGTCTTTTCATAATATAGCTTTTGTAGTGTGGTGGTTGTGTATATTTTAAAATGTGCCCGTCAGTTTTTTTACTACGTCACAAACAATAGCAGATATATTTCAACCAAAACACAATTCTCTTTCCATACAAACTGAGATGCACATATTGTGGATGTATTTGCAAACATGTTTAGCACCTAGGCTTAAGTCAGTGGATTAATAGCCAAGGGGAATTTGCAAACCATCATGAAAACATTGAATTCAACGTGTTGTCTTAAAACAAATTGAATGCCCAGAAACTAAGTAGCATTTCTACCTTACTCTACTTACTCTAGCTTCTACATTACTCCGAATATGATTCTCATTATTGCATTTCTACATCTTAAAATCCCAATGAGAGTCTACATGATGTGAAACGGTGACATTTAAAATAACACGGCGCCGTTTATTTGATGCATTAAGGCTGTAATTGAGGCTTTCCATTCAATGCCAATACTTAATATATGTAAAGGTTATTGTGTTTTTTTAATGGTAATGGCAGGCAGTACAATAGGGATTTTAGTCCTTTGGGCAGTGTTTGACAGGAAACAGATACTGTACGTTTGGCTGGTATGCGGCAGCATGAGGCTGTAAGGCAGAGAGAAGAATGGAAAAAGGAGGAGGAAAGAGGAAGACAGAGGGGAAATGAAGAGAGTAAGCTTCAGCAACAATATCTTTTCTGCTGAAACTTTACATATGTCAGCACTTCAAAAGTTCCCCCATTATTATTTATCCCACATCCCCTCCAAGAGCTTAAAGTATTCATTTGATCTAACCTTTTATTCTGTGCCTACTGTAAATCGTTTCAAGCTGGATGCAGTACATACGTTCTTTAAAACATATTGTAAGTAATTGCAGACAAGAAGATTTCCCAACCGAATAAAACAGTGCTTTGAATGAAACAATTAATTCATCTCTGCAAATGTACTTGAGCCACTGGAGGACTTTAAAGACAAATCTAAGTTAGTAAAGTAGCAGTGCTAGCAGAGTCTCTGTTTTCCTTGTGCCATGATAAAGTCACAGCATAAATGTGTTTTACAGTCTGTCGACAGAGGAGTCAGACAAACATCAGATAAAAACTGCAAAGACAAATCCCTAGAACGAAGCCATTGTTTATCAACAATATAATAGCATGCGGTTTTGCCTAGATGACCCAACATGAGACTTGGATAGTGATGAAACTATGATTTGTCTGCTGCAGTGATGCAGATGATTCATCAATTGCGTTCATAAAGGACAATCATTTATGTAATCCACTAAGCCACTATGTGATTTATGTGATTATAACATCTTTGAAATGATTCTGATAGCCCAAGTGGTTTGTAGAAAAATGAACCCTAGTGTGGTGGAGTCTGTGTTGTGCTTTCAGCCCTTCGTTCTTAAACCCCTTTCATACCGGAGATGTGTTTGGGCTCACTTGTACACAACACCTGTCACAGGTTAATCTCTGGTTGTCACCATTAGCAGAGAATTTAGTCTACAATCTATTTTAATATACTGCACTGCTAAACTAGAGAATTGCATTAAATGATTACTAATTCAAGTCATCAGTCATGTCTTCACCTGAACACCTTGACCACAGATGCTTTCTCTTACTCTCTCGTTCTTTCCCCTTTTCTGTCTTTTTCTTTTTGCTTTCTTTCTCACTCCCTTTTTGAGTAGCTGTTTGAATAATGTTTTATGATCACTATGATTTAATGTCCATCCCCAGTGGAAATGCCAGTAAAAGACTGCCCATGCTTCATACTACTCTACTTGTTTGTTGCAAAACCTCACCTTAGTGAGTCGGCAAGTCGGTTTATGTGGAAGTTAGCCCGCTACAATATTCACAGTTCTTTGCCATGGAAACAGTACACATAAAAATAACACTGCTCGGACCATCCTGCTATGTTGATTTGAATGGGAATGTCCGTTATACTCTCATTCTATTTCTATGGTTTACTCATTCAGACCACAGACGTCACAATGTTGGTCTGAATGGGGTAGGAAGGTGTAGGTTTTCTTGAAACGAACTTATGTGTACAATGTGTTTTCCGATCACGTAAAGGTTAAAGTGCTTGAATTTGGGGTGAAAAGCCAGCTGTCATAGAGAAGTGCACGGCTGCACAATTAATCACAATTGTATCAAAATAACAATATGGACTAGTGCAATATCCAAATCGCAGGGGGGCACAAGTTTTGTTAAAGGAGAATTCCGGTTGATTTCAACACATAGCTCTGTTGTTTGTAAATTTGGAGTGCTGTCAGTAGAGAGACAAATTAAAACAATCAGTGCTGCCTACACTGTGTTATCCTCCTGCTAGAGTTAGCACCCAACAGGCTTAAACAGGGCAAGTTTTAAACGTGTTTTTAACCTCTAAACATGTTCAAAATGTCATTAATTATCAAGTGCCTACCCATGTGCAGTGATTCCTCACGAGGGAACACACTGAATCTCACTGCTGTAGATGTGAAAAAAATTAATGAAGGTTGGGCTAATTCAGCTGTGTTTAGTTCCTGTGTTGATACTGCAAGGAGCGCTTCAGGACCATCTAAAACTACAACACAGAGATACAAACAAGATAAAAAAATAAAAGTAAGTGCTGTAGTACAACTAGCAGGAGACAGGTTATAATTGAGGTATGTTTGGAGACACTACTTTTATTTATTGATAGCATACATATTTTTGTTGTATCTCTTTTTGGTGTTGTAGTTTGTAGACGGTCCCTAAGCACTCTAACTGCTATCTAAACACAGGAACTAAACAGATCCGAATTACATATGCATAACATAACATACACTACAATACTGATACAAAAACGATCATTCCCTCCAATACCGTGAATCATATCGCAAGCGCCATATCAGTCAAAATAATCGCAATTCAATATTTTCCTCATATCATTTTGAGCATGCCAACACAGTGTCTCCAGGTGAGATCAGTGGAACAAAGGTGGTTGCAATGCAAAGCCAGAAAGTTTCAAATTGTACACATAGCTGCTTTATTATTCATAGAAAACCATCCTTTGTTCAGTCTTTGACCATCATGTTGAGAATCAATAATTAAGATGGTGTGACAATAGTTACGAGAACCTGTTTATGACTGTAGCACTTAACAAAGTCACTGGGGCATGTGTATGTGCATGCTTGTGTTTAGTATCTGTGTAGTTCATATGTGCTAACAGTTGGTGGCATGACAGGTTGTGCATCTGCTGTGATGCAGGAGGGCAATTTCACCATGGTGCTAAGTAATTCGGTTCATCTCTGGGGAGAAGTTTAACTCCTCTTAGTAAGGGTGCCAGTAAAAGGCAATGACATGAGATTAATGCTCATCTTGTAAGTGACATTTACGTTCTCATTCACCATGGAAATTGTCTTGCAATATTTGTGTGCTAGGCTTTGTTTTGAATGCTGATGAGTATGTGTAGTGACATTATGAAAAATGTTGAATACACTTACAGTGGGGCTCGAAAGTTTGGGCACCCCAGGTAAAAATTTGTATTATTGTGCATAAAGAAGCCAAGAAAAGATGGAAAAATCTCCAAAAGGCATCAAACATGACAGATTAGACATTCGTATAATATGTCACAAAAATTTAGATTTTATTTCAATCATTTACGCTTTCAAAATAATAGAACAAAAAAATGGCGTCTGCAAAAGTTTGGGCACCCTGCAGAGTTAATACCTTGTACTGCCCCCTTTGGCAAGTATCACAGCTTGGAAACGTTTCTTGTAGCCAGCCAAGAATCTTTCAATTCTTGTTTGAGGTAACTTTGCCCATTCGTCCTTACAAAAGTCTTCCAGTTCTTTGAGATTTCTGGGCTGTCTGTCACGCAATGCTCTTTTAAGGTCTATCCATAGATTTTCAATTATGTTGAGGTCAGGAGATTGTGAACCTTCAGTTTACGCCTCTTGATGTGATCCACCGTGGATTTTGAGGTGTGTTTAGGATCATTATCCATTTGTAGAAGCCATCCTCTCTTTAATTTCAGCTTTTCACAGATGGCATCAAGTTAGCGTCCAAAATTTGCTGAAATTCTTTTGAATCCATTTTTCCTTCTAAATGTTCTCTGTGCCACTGGCTACAATATAACCCAAAAGCATGATTGATCCACCCCATGCTTAACAGTTGGACAGAGGTTATTTTCATTAAATTCTGTGCCCTTTCTTCTCCAAACGTACCTTTGCTCATTCAGGCCAAAAAGTTCTATTTTAACCTCATCGGTCCACAGAACTTGTTTCCACAATGCATCAGTAATGTCTATATGTTCATTTGAAAACTTCATTTGCTGAATTTTGTGGTGAGGATGTCGAAGAGGTTTTCTTCTGATGACTCTTCCATGAAGACCGTATCTCTACAAGTATCTCTTTATAGTGGAATGGTGTACCACAACTCCAGTGTCTACCAGGTCTTTCTGGATGGATTGTGCAGTCAAACGTGGGTTTTGACTTGCTTTTCTCACAATCCTGCGAGCGGTTCTGTCTGATATTTTTCTTGGTCTTCCAGATCGTGCTTTAACTTCCACTGTTCCTGATGACTGCCATTTCTTAATTACATTCGAACAGAGGATATTGGCATCTGAAAACGCTTTGCTATCTTCTTATAGCCTTCTCCTGCTTTGTGAGCGTCAACTATTTTCAGTTTCAGTTTTCTAGACAACTGCTTAGAAGAACCCATGGTGCTGATTGTTGGGGCAATGTCAGATGAGTCTGGGCATTTAAAACCTTAAGATTGAAATCACCTGGTCTTTCCAGACAATGATTGAGAACAATCTATGACGCTGTCAGGTCTCAGCTTTCCAAAGGGGCGGTGCATGCTAGAATCTGTGCAGGGTGCCCAAACTTTTGCAGACGCCATTTTTTTGTTTTCTGTTACTTTGAAAGTGTCAATGATGGAAATAAAATCTAACTTTTTGTGACATAGTATACGAAATTCTAATCTATCATTTGATGCCTTTTGGAAATTTTCCCATCTTTTCTTGGCTTCTTTATGCACATTAATACAAATTTGTACCTGGGTTGCCCAAACATTTGTACCCCACTTTATAAAGAGGAAGGGTATCTAGCTAAGGGACAAACAGTAAAACAAGACCATCAGCAAAATGGTATCGTGAGCTTTGAAACTGCAGTGCAGATTCCAAACTGTTTGCTGTTTAAATGGCTGTCCTCAGCATTAGTAGGACTGCAGAAGCTGATACCTGACCAGAAATATGATTTAATACAATACCATTGTTCTGAAGTTGCTTTTGAAAATGTATAGTTTACTGTCAAAGAATTCCTTTTATGCATAATTTACGCTCCCCTAATGGGATCTACAACAATAGAATGTCTTCATGTCTCAGGATTACTAAAGCCCTGGGCAACCCTTGATTGCTCTCCCTGATAACATGTCAATGTCCGCGACTCATAAAATCCTATTCATCCTCTTTTTATGTTTTGTGACTCTGAAATTTCTTTTTCTCTTATAGCGTGTGTACGCAGCAGTCAAAGCCCAAACTGTGTATGTGTATACACACTTGTGCGAGAGCCCGGGGCACACACTCTGTGTGTATGTGAGATGAGGAGAAGCTAAGTGGCTACCACAACCACCCAGATCAGACCGCCTCCTGGGCTGCAAGATGGATTAGAGCCCCACACCTCAGTAGATCAAAGGTAGGACGAGATGTTTGGTAATCAGCCGTCACTCACCTGCCCTATTCAATGACCGCATGGAGAGAGTGAAGAGTGAAGGAAGGAGAGGCCATAATGATCACAATGAGTTTAGGCTAACGTCTCTCATCCTGTCACTCCCATAAATCTCATTAAGAAAGCGTGAAAGTGAGTATAACAACAAAGCTATTGGTGATATACCCTGCTTTACTGAGTGCATTTTGTAATCAGTAAGCAAATTTAGAAATATATACAGTATGTAATATCATGCCAAATCTTTTCAGTGTTATTTAAACTCATTTACCACTCGAGTCATCATTACAAACACATTTAGTTTTTTTATTTTGTTAAATATAATTGAATTCTATTTTAGCGACGATCTGAAAGTGTCCAGAGATACTAAATATGCCATGCTGAATTTAAAGAAAATATGTAGACATAATTCAGTGGTATCTAAATGTTTTCTTCATTTGATGTGATACTACATACATAGCTTATCAGATTTGAATATTTCACTCAAAATAAAGATCGTACACGGTTTAGTAGCATCACTATAATGAAGCAGTGGTACAGGAGAAGCAGAGAGAGAATCTGAAAAAAGTGTTATGATATTGACGCTAATGAAGAGGGAATATCTGGGTTCAAGAGATTAATTTAAGTATAGAAATGTCTAATCTAAAACATCAGGGTGGCCTCTGTATTGCAGCTCATGTGTCCAGTTTTGGTCAGCGGTTCAAAATGGTCTTGCATTGATCTTGTGAGTTTTGTGGGCGAAACAACCGAGCCAAGGAAAACACACACTTTTGCTCTTACTATTGTGATTAGTATTCTACATTGCTCACTCCCATCTATTATATAAATAAAAGCATTGGTGAATGTGACAAGTCCAGGCAAGTTCTCTGGGAATTGTTGAAAGTAATTCTGGAAAATGCAGAAAAACCCTAACTGAATTAGAGGCAGATAAGGCATTCAGGTTAAAGTAAAAATGAGGACGCAACAAGAAGGTGAATCATTTTGACACCACAAAATTACCACCGTCCCCTGGACACACTGAACATCACAGACTGATAATATATTAACTGTAACATTATAACAGCTTGCAGGGTTTTCCTTTAAGCTGCTTAAGAAGTACTTGCTGTTATAGAAAGTGTGGTCACTGTAATTTAATGGCTAAAAAGATCTTTTCTTCAAGGCCAATTTAGGTCCCTACTGTAATTGGGGAAAAAAAAAAATCGCTCACAGCAACCGGTGACAAGCGCTCCCTTCTTCTCTGTAAACTTATTTTTCACCGTCACAAAATATTTTTACAACACTTACATGTGACAACAAAAGCTGCTTATTGGACTATAATTCCACACTGTTTGCGTGAAAGGGGATTATTTTATTGAAATTTCTTCAGCTAACAGGTTTTTGGCCATCCATGTAAAATGGATCTATAACTGTATTTTTTTTAGGGTTCTCCCCCTGAGTGGTCTCAACAAGCCTGGCAGATGAACTTGTATCTTTTAGTATCCTTGCTTATTTTCTCAACAAATCAAATAAGACTCAGTTTTACCAGAAAATGATACATTTTTTTTAAAGACGCACATTTTCTGGATTTCTCTTTTTTTGTGACAGCCAGTTTGAGTGTCAATCATTCTACATTTTGCATAGCTCCTGTGCAAAAGACCCTCTTTGGCTTCTCTTTAGCCCTATGGTTTAGAGGAAGAGCTTCTCAACAATGGAAACAGACTTATTTGTAGTCATAACATTACTTTTTTCATCAACAAACTCACCAAATGCTTTAATTATGAGCAAAACAGGGAAAAACTCTCAGCCATTTTTTTGTCAAATGAATCCTAATCATAAAATTAAAGTCAGAATCAAGTTCCAAAGAAAGGCGACTAATAAACAACTAACAAATCAATACACTTTGAGTGCTGTTACTGCATGGATTGGTTAGAACTGATGAAATAGTATATAGTAAAGTTTTAGGATAAAGTGTTTGCATATCAAGCTACACTACATGTAGTTTTAAGATTCCAAAGTATTTTTTTGTATGAAGTAGGTATGCACAGATATGAAAATTTTGGCCAATACCAATAATAAAGAGTTTGGAGCATAAAACCATCACCTGGCTTCTCTCATGCTAATCTCTGTTCTGTCAAGTATGCAACCTTTTTATGCTACATTCTGACTGCATACAAACAGGCAGAAAGTGTCAGCATGCAATGGTTTTCTGTCCTTTTTCCATCTCTACTTTCTCTGTGACATCCCGTACGTATTTATTTGGTTTCTGACAAATCCAGCTCACAAAAGCTGCAGAAATTGTGTATTTTTAGATAAAAGTGCCAGACTGTACCCTTTAGCAAATGACTGAGTGTGTCAGAGTTTTTGCCAGTGTTGTTTATTACAGGACAGGATATGTTGTTGTCTGGAGGCTTCCTTGCAACTGCTACCTGCGGTGCAGTGTTTAGATCAGAAAGAATCGCAGGAGGCTTATAGGTGAAGGAGAGGATCTGGATTTGCACAAACCATCAACAATCAACTCAACTTGTTTTTATAGAACAGGGTGTTAGAAGCACAAGGTAGAATACATATCATCAGTTCAGATTTTCACTGTGAATTCCTCTCTTTGACAAAAGTCTGCTTTTAAATCCACATCAAATCGATTTGAAAGCTAACAGATTACACATATCAGTGCTGGTGTTACACAAGATATATATGTTCAGTGTGTACAAACAATGATGGGAACTTTTCAATTAGGCCTACTGTAACAAAAGATATCTTTTAAAACACGCACAGACTCCTTGGAATGTAATGCCACTTATTTAGCCTATGTAATATTACAAACTCTTAAATTTGCCAGTGACAGAAAAAAAACAAATTCAAATGCAGGATAACACTCTTTTCATATTTTTTAAGCCACCACATCCCCCACAGGCAGCTCCAGTATGCTGTGAATACAAATGCCAGAACACACAGTATGCTGTGAAGACATTGAATTTCTCTGAGGCACCAGTGCCCTGTGAAATCTACTACTAACAGAATTTGACTTTTTCTGATGTTGGCTCAAGGAAAGTGGTTTGAGGAGATGGTTTCAATTTCATTGCCCACATGTGCAATCTTGCATGAGATGCAAGTATTGAATATCACTTTGGAGCAGATGGTGTATTATAGCCCCTCAGTGTGTGTCAACTGCAGCATTCAATATTGCCACTGGGTAAATCCTACTCCCCAGCTGTACTGGAAATGTTGAACTGGTTCTGGTGTGACACGCTCAGAAAATAATCTTTTTAAATGCACTTTGTTTACTGAATCATTGATGCCTGTAGCAACTTCTTCTTTACCTGCTTAGCAGAAACACAGTGCATGTCTGATGAACTCAGTTCCCTCTTTCCAGAATAATTTTAGTTTGTGTGTGTGTGTGTGTGTTTAATGAGCTCTTTGTATGTGTATGTTGTCTGAATGCATGAGTCTGCCTTAGTCTGCTCCTGTCTGTGTTGCCCCTGGGCCACCTGCCTTTTCCCTGCCTCTTTTGCGGGCTGCTCCTGAGAAGTAGAGATAAGACCCTCTGATGTTTGTCTGCTCCATGGAAGATTACTGAGGCAGACAGTTACAAGGACTCTGGCTGGCAGACAGCTACTGTATACTGGAGGCCAAAGAAGAAGTTGTTTGGGATGCCTAAGCTGACCACAGCACCAATCCAGCTTGACTGCCATCTGGCCTCTTTCAGTGTGCTGTGCTAGTCAGCTAATTACTGTTCAAAGAGAAACACAGAGTCAATGACGGACATACTGTATATGGGAACGTTCTTTGACCTAGGAACTTTAAATGATAATGAATAATCAAACATAATGTTGCTGATATTATTTTGATTAATATTGATTGAAATGTAATTAGTAAATCATAATTGCATAAATGAGGATTGAAGTCACTAGTTCATCAGCATAGCAGAGACCTACTGGAGACACAGTAAATACACTGGGGAACTCTTTATCATAATATAATAATCAAATAATTCGGACGTTTCATATTCTTAAAATATGAGATCTCAAATCTTTCTCTTTGTACTAAAAAGGTAAGTGGGATGGATATATGTATGTCACATGACAATAGCATACATATCAACTTATTTAAAAGAAATTTCAGGAAAGGGTGATTTTTCTCAATTGTATATGTTCTGTCTTGTTTCCAAGAGACATTCAAAATAATCTTTTTTCTTTTATTTTTTTTTAAAGTAAATACATTTCTATATTCAATAATAAACAAGGAATAAAGCATTGACAAAATGCACAAAGATCAGATTTGTTTTTAGTTATCAATGCTAAAATGGTGTGCATCACTGTCAATCAGTATAACTAAGGGTTACAGCTGTCTGTTTTGTGATAGACAGTAAAAGCTATAATTGTGGCTCTACAAGCCGCACTGGATGCTCATTACTCGTGAAAAGTTGCTAATGGGATGCTGATGGGGTTTCTCACTATGATGTCTTTCAATGATGTTATGAGCAGGCATTAAACAAAAGGAATACAGTTTTTTATTATGATCAATTAGCAAAAGGTTTCATAAGTGAGGACTTGAGTGTGTGTGTCTGTGTGTCTGTGTCTTTTGTATGTTTACTCTTGGAGCACCAGGCTGTGAACATTTCATTTATGATTAAAGCACAAGGTCAGTGTGGAAATGCCTAATTAGGCCTTTTCTGCTTCTGTGAAGAACATTTCAGTGATTTCACAGGCTTCTTGAACATACAATTACTGTACCTCCATTTGCAGAGCTCAGGGCAGAGAGGGTAAGGAAGAGAAGTCTGATAAAATGGTGTGACTGCGAGGTTTGGTCTGGGTGCTGAAGAGATCAGGAAAATCATCTGCATCATACCTTTATGCCTCTATACAACACAGAAGTGTGTTTCCATAGCTGTCCTGCTTGAAGGTTATGTTCAGAAAAGAGTTGTTGAAAGTTTAAAAAAAAGCGTGAAAAAGGTTGATGAACAAATGAGTCATACGGAAGGGAGATCATGTAGGAGATAGGGTTTTGAGCACTTCTCTTTTCTTCACAAGTATGATGTATACATTACAGACAAGGCTATCACCATGCTTAGTCTTTTTTATCAGACATTATGAGCTTATGTCATAAGCGTCCAACTCCCTTTTGTGTTATTTAGATCACTGCAGTCTTGCTTTGCTGTCTGCATCCCTCTCATGCAGGCACATTTTTCTGTCTTTGTGTTGATTTATTCTGTTTGATTGACTCCTGTTTGATCAAAGCTGTTTAAATAGTTGTCTCAATATTTATGTGACCAATTGTGAAGATGCTGTGTGATTGCCGCTCTACTGACAGAATTTAAATTGTTCATTGCTTTCCACATTGTGTAGTAGACAGTCCATCCACATTCCTGACAGCCCTACTTGAAAATGAAATTAGTGGAAAGGAGAGACGTACAAGCAGGAGCAGAGGACAAGGGATAATACGTGATTCACACGCAGTAAGCCTTGGCTGTGTAGCACATCGAATATACATGGGGGAGAAAGTGTAGAGGGGATCTTAGGGTTTAGAAACAGTTAGGAAGCAGACTTTTACAAGGTGAAGTGCAGCTTATGAAGGGAGCTCAGAATGAATTAGACAGTGTAACTGCTTTTGAGGCACAGACTCAAATCTTTTATTTAAGAATACCTCTGAAATAGCAGCACAGCTCCCTGTATTTGGATTTTAAAAGTTGTAAAACATACTGTAGTACATAAGGAACATCTGCGTAACTATGCTTAACTCTAGCCTTCACACACAAACAGTACTGTAGACAGACCACATACTGTATCATATAGCGGAAAAATACCTGGTTTATTGTGTGATAAATGTACTGTTAATAATTAATAGTCAACCAGTGTGACTGTTGTGGCTTGTTGCGCTTTTCAACTTGCAATCAGTGGCAGCATCTGGCCAGTGAATAGCAGTATATCAATAGCAGGAAGTAACAATAGCAGTTAGAATTATAGAGCTGTGAATATTTCAATAGACAGCCCTCTTATGGGTATGAGATATTAGCTATTGAAGTGCATATTCATTTAAAAATGATTTGAATAAATGTTACAAAAATGTTTTTAATATAAAAAAGTGTGTGACAAAGTAGTTGAGATGGGTTTGTTTTTAGTTGTTGCAGCAAGAGAGGAAGTGAAAAAAAATATCAAACACAGCAGTTTACTGTTGGCTGGCTTTGCATGGCTTTCATTTACGCATACTTTTTTTTTGTTAAAAAGGACTAAGCAGCATTTCTTCAACACTTCACCTTTGGCTGTTACACTGTATCCTGTTGTGCAGCCTGTGAACATGGAGCAACAATTTTTGTCAGCATTATTTACTGCTGTCGGGCTTTATCGGGGCACAACGGTGCATAATTGGAAAATCTAAACCCATGAAACATAACCATAAGGTCTTCTCTGACACTTGCATCACTGTTATTTATGAATTTGCACCGTAATTTCTGTTATCTAGGCTTGGCAAGTATATAAAAGATTCACAGTTAAACTCTGTTGCACAAATCTTCTGTCAATTCACGAGTTTTGTTAGTTTACCAGCCGTATTTCTCTAAGCTGAGTCAATGACCATGTCTTGCTTTACTGTCAGCGACCAGTACTGCCAGTAGAATGGCAATGAATATCCTACAGGTACTTTGTCTGAGATCAGAGACAAAGAAGGACAGGGAGAGATGGAGAAGTGTCAAGGAAGTAAAATTAAAGATAGGACCAAGTGAGAGGAAAATGAAAGGCCGTAGGATAAGAGATAATGAGTAGAGAGAGGGGTCCAGAGAAAGACAGAAGAGGAGACTGTCGGGGGATTTAGCAAGAGGAACTGAGGCAGGGAGAGAGTCATGATACCTCAGATATTAGAAACAGTATGAGCGGTAGAGAAGGAGTTTGATGAGTGAGTGCAGTGTATAGTCACCGCAGCATCTCCAGATACAATCAGCACGAGAATGGGCAGCGGCGGGTTGAAAAGTTAGATGCGACAGCTGGCTCCAGTGGTGTGTGTTGAGGGGTGGTATTGTTTCAGCCTTTTGTAGACATGCTCCAATCCCATTTACAAATTGAAAAGCCCACCAGTCACAGTCACCCAGAAACTGGCTGCTGTCACTGGGTAAGCTGACTGATGGATGGGACCACTTTGCTCGGTGGATCTAATGATAAAGGGGCGGAAGAGGTCAGAGTTGGATTATGACTGCCTGGTGGCACGAAGACAGTGGTGCAGACCGTACTCCGTCTCGTTGATAAAACCACTGTGTTCCATTTGATTCTGCTGGTAATTGACTGGTTATGGCTGGTTAGAGGTATTAATGGGTCCAAAAATTGGACACACGTCCTAAGTCCACATTTTTTTCTGAAATGTCTAAAGGGTACACTGAGTATGCTTTGTATGTGTGACGCAATAATGCCTTTTCAACACTGGGTTTAATTTATTTAATCTCCAGTCTTTGTGGAAAATACCGTCTGTATTTGTAAGTTGCATAACACATTACAAAAGAAGTGCAGGATTAGGGAAGGACTGCAACGCCGTTAAATAATGGTTTGCTTTAATAACACATTTTTGAAAAGTACTATCTACTATGTCTGTTTTATTCAATGAGACAACTGTGAACAGAAGATTTCAGGCGGCTGTGCTCCTTGCCATATAGGGAATGGAGCACACACACAGAGTAGCCAGGCACAGCCGAGTACACACAGAGAAGCAAGAGGATTTGTCTTGCGACTTTGGTTCTGTCTCAGTCTGAGTACGCCTGAAATGCATACTGTTAAAACTAGACTAAACTGTTGAGATCTAGAGCTATACAGCTGATTCCTCTGGTGTTTTAGTGCAGAGGCTCTCATTCTTTTTTCAGCCATTGACGCCATACAAGATAAAGAATATAACAGCGGATGTCCCTGTGAATAATTTGAATTTAGCCTATTATTTACACTTGTAAATATTAGTTATGGAAAAGAACAACACAAGAAAATGTATTAAAAAGACATTAGACGTGCATTAAACTTTTGCAGGATCTAAAAGTAATAGATTTGTTTATCAATATTATTTGTTAAACTATAAGCCTTTTGTGAAAAAAATAACATTTTTTTTTATTTATTGATAATTCAAATGAATGAATCCAAACACTTTTCACAGTCCTCCTGGCAGAATGCAACGAACCACACTTTGAGGATCATTGATTTAGAGAACAGGTACTCCAAAGACCCGTAGCCTGATGTAATGTGACACAGGAATGATAACTGCTATATTCAGTTTCAATTTTTGACAGGCAATTCAAAAGTTTTGCTTAAGTTTTAATCTCATTCGACAGGGGGTTCTAAACTGAAAAAAGTTGTGAAACAAATCATAACATCATATACCCAGAGAAAGTCATTTCCGTACTTTTTATTGTACTGTATCTTTTGCTTTCAGCTGGCTCCCATAAAGCCCAAGGCTCATGCCATTTTAAGACTAAATTAAACACAATGATTGCTTTTGGAGCTGTAAGCTAACACTGTTATCCATTAACAATCAAGAAGTGCATTTGTATTCAACCCTGTCACAGTCCACGCTGCAGATAATGGAGAGTTGGGATGAGTGAGCAAAGCTCACGTGCCATATATTCGTTCTCGTTGGGCTTTTAGTTTTCACTGAGCCGTGAACAGCTCTCCCATGACAGCACAGGTACAGAGCATCTGCAAATGGCAAAGAGACAATTTGCTGTTGAATAACTCCGGTGTTTGCCTGTGAGGGACAGGTTCTTATCAGAGCTCCCGCTCGTTGATCAAAGTTGAAAGGGGGTCAGGCTGAATTAAAGACTTACTAATTAAAATGTCCAGGGAAAAGGCCAGGGCTCATTTAATTTATCTCCTCAAGTTCAGTTGGGGAGAGAACAAGAGAGGTGAGGAAAATGAATAATAGTGCACTATCCCACAAGTTGAAGTTAATCTGATACTAGAGGAAATATTGTTAAACAGGCTCTCTGTGTGTTAGGTAACAATCAGAAATGTGTTGTTCCGTGGTATCCGGGTTTAAAGGTCCCACCTGTGTGTGAGTTGATAGGGAGATGTAGCTTTAAGCAGATGTTTGTGAGTTTGGTGAGAGTGTGTTCACCGGAAAGCAGATGGATGTGGATGGATGGATTGAGGCCCCAGGCAAAGAAGCAAATCATGTAATGGGACACCCATAAAAGGCCTATTTTATCTTCAGCCTGCTCTACTTTTGTCTTTGTGGCATAGCCTTTTTTAATTCTTCTGTTAGGGAATTACTCAAACCCTGCTGTGTGTGTGTGTGTGTGTGTGTGTGTGTGTGTGTGTGTGTGTGTGTGTGTGTGTGTGTGTAGGGGGGTTGTTTCTATAGGCCATTACGCACTTTCTTAGGTGGTATAAAGACTACAACAATTACTGTATAGTCTCTACCCCTGTACCTGAGGTTTTCTCTCAGGAGGGTATGCATTCACACACATTCAAAAAAAAATGGTTTTGGGTATAAGGGTATTGCTGACTGTGTTAGAAGAACCATATATAAAATATATTTTTGTGTTCTGTGGCATATATCGATTTTTTTTTTTCTCCCCTGTTAACTAAATATTAGAATTTAAAAGGAATATCTCCCCTATCACAGCCATTTGAGAGCCAGGTACTATTGTATTTGTCTGAAGATATGAAATGAGTTGATTTACTAACTAGTTGTCAGAAAAGTTGTTGTTTATGTATTACTGGACTATTTACTACTAATTGTCAAATTGGAAAATATTCAGCTGATTAACTGACAACAAAAGTAATTGTTAGTTGCCATTTCAAACAACTTTGAAATCCACCATTGTGATTAAGAGGATTGTGCTAAGCACTCAGCACATGAAACGCTGCTCCAAAATAGAAAATAGCACTTAAGCGATAATACCAATGTACTGTAGGTGTGAGAGCATTTGCCATCAGATTGTCTAATATTCTAAGTGTTTGTCTTCTTTGGCACCAGAGTTCTTTTTGTGAAGGTGCCTGAGGCTGACTCTCACTGAGAGCAAGTCAGCTTAATGAGATGCCATGTTGCTCTGTGGAAATGATTACCTCAGGAGGAGAGGCATTAGATTGATAAGGGAAGGCTTTGCCTCTGTCCCTGCGATGCCCCAGCGCCTCCACCACCACCACCGTTTAGACAGAGACAAGACGCTCCCTCTCAGCGCAAATGACCCATAACATTACTTAAAAAATTTAAAAAAGAAGGGACATGTATACCCTACTAATCAAGATTTATGTAAGACTAAAATATTTTATTTGCAAAAAAGTCAACTTATTTGTCATCTAAGTTTTTGTTCCATAGTCTTCACAATACTTTTGCATTGCCATGGACTATTACTGCATTGGGTGGCAGTGTGAAAATATATATTTTTTTGCCAAATAGCACATTTTACACTGGTAATAGTATACCATATGTTCAAGGTGTTAGATAAGCTACCTGGCTGTGTATGGTTTGTGGGGGCTGCGTATCGATTGATGTCATTGCTGCTATAGAGATGTAACCACTGAGCTGTAGAGATGGAAACTGATGACGCGTTAATGGCCCATCAGCGCGAACAAAAGGATACAGATGCTCTTGCATGCCAGATTTAGAGGAAATTGTACCCCCAACGAGTCTGGCAGTTCTAGTTTTAAGTAATGATAAATCTATTTAAATATTGTTCTGCTTACCTAGAAGCTCAATTTCTTAATCTCATTAGTCAAAGATTGCATCTGTATACTGATCCCCATGGTTACCCCATACTCCTGGGTTAACATCTGTATAGATCTTCACTCTGGGAGCCTAGTTATCTGAAATGGAATAAAAGGTTGTTGTTTTTTTCATTATGTTTCTGAAAAAGCAAGCAGGAAATTTTAGGTGTGAAATCGAGACGTGTCACGCCACCAATCAAGGCATGTTTCTCCTTTGAAAGTGTAATGCTGATTAATTGATAACTAAGGTTATTGATGCAATAAAGGATGATTGCTGAATGTACCATTTGTTACTGTTAGGCTCAGCTTTCTCAGTGTGATTGCTTCCAAGGAGGCAAAGAGATCCATTAATCAGGACTTGGTTGATCGCTTCTCGGGTCAGCAGTGATCTGAGGGGGATGCTCCTCGAGGTGAATGCAGCAGCAGTTTAATAGCTCACAGTGGACAATCCGTGAAGCCGGCAGATAGTGGTAGTGGTATTAGTAGTAGTTGTGTGCTGCGCTGGAGGACTTATCTGAATGCAGCCAGTGCACACAGATTTCTAATGAGATTTTGGATCTCATTTTCACACCTCACTCCATCCATCCTTTTCTCTTTTCTAATTTTTTTACTTTTCCCAAATTTTCCTCAAGACCTAGCTCACCACAAAATCTCTTATACAACCAGGAGAGACAAGTCAGTAGATAGGAAACAATAATGAAAGCATCAAACCCATCATATCCTGATACAAAATAAGCACTGAAAATAATGGATCAGAAACCAACAATGTGGCACCACTGTTTGATTGTACAGAAATATAAGCTTCTCAATTTGGATAGCTTTATTAAGTTTTCTTTTCTTAAACTTGTTTTTAAATGTGTCAAATATCTTGCTCCAACTGTACGCTGTCATCTTGTGACAAAACAAATACAAGAAGAGTGGCCACTAGGGGAGGAGTGGGTGGCAACTGCGTAGCAGAGGGGCGCAAAACCATTTTCAGCCAGTCATGTTTTTCAGTGATAGGGACACATTTTTGGAATGAATTACCAACTGAAATAAAAACACAAACTGAACTGAAAACATTTAATAGAAAGGTGAAATACTGGCTGAAGGAAAACCAAACATGTAACCACTGAATCAGTTGTATAGTTGTAATGTATTGTCTGTGCTAAATGCCTGGCTGTTTGGGCATGGCTTCTATGGAAATAAAGACCTAAAATGCCCGGGAAAAAAAATCATCTTTAAACATTAGTTGTGGTCTTAATTTTTAATAACCAGTGAACTGTTGATCCTCCCACAGGCAGATCGTAGTGTCAGCCTTGCAGAGATCAATCTGGCTAAGTGTTTAGGCTTACTCAGTGGTGTGAAGTGAAGCTGTAAGGAGTTGCCTTGTAGATTTTAAAGTGATAGGATAATAGAGGGAAGTATATGACTGGATACAAGCCAAGAGGTGTGGCTGAGAGAAAGTAATGAATGAAGGTGCTGAGGAGAGTGAATGAAAATGTCTTTCTGATTGGACTTTTGCTAAGCGCCATTTAACTGCTATTCCTAGCTCTGGAAAAGCATCAACAAATCATACACAAATGACCCGATCACTCTAGAGTCTAAGTGCAGTGACTTCAGGCCACGGTAATAAATTGCCACCCTGCTCCATAATTTCACAAACAGTGTATAAACTCAATCTTTAATTAAGAACATGCTACAAACAAACGCTTAAACAAACGTTTTCTTTAACCTACATGATTTGATTGTTTGTATTTACATGTGTAATAATCAATTAACTCAAACATCTTGATTTGGTATTACAGTGTACCTCACGTTAATGTGATCTGAAAAGTTAGATTGTATCATTAAATTGACTGTAGCAGCTATTTTAATAAGTTATGAAATACATAAATTAATTATCTTTTGCTTGACCGATTAGTGGTTGAGTAGGAACTGAAGTTGATCCCCCGGTGTTGGCTGTTCACAGTGGAGTGGACACTTACGCTGCCTGTGTTCTAGTGGTTTCTATTCTGACTGTACAGGATATCACTTAGCATGCGGCTCCAGCTCTAGAATGGCTCCTCAAGGAGACGGGAGGCGTTGCTCTGAGGCCAAGGCTTAACTCTGGGATTGTATATTTCACCTTCGCTCAAGTGTGCTCACTCTCTATTGATACTCCAGTAAATGTTTTGAAACATTCTGCTCGAGGCTCTTATTAGTGTCAACATCTTAAGAAATGTGCTAATATATCAGCCACAATCTTCTTTCTGCATATCCAAATTAGATCAGTGGTATAGTAATCCTCGAAAAGGGCCTTATCTTTCCAGGTTCCTACTATATCTTATATTTAATCACAGCACATTTAAGTGCGTGACTTTTTTTTAAAGTAATTCAATGACATAGGTAGCATCATGTTTTGTATGGAAACATTAAGATTCAGATTCAAAGGTTTGTCAATACAGCGGTCATAGCTGAGCTTAAAATACACATGAATTAAAATGTGCTTGTTTTTTAAGAAGACTAGACTCATGCCATGACTCTGGCAAGGACATTGTGTTTGTGTTGTTTGGCAGGAAACATACTAGTAATGTACATGGATGTAGTAATAGATAACCACAATTGCTATCAGTACTAGTCAAGTGACTTTGGGTCCTTGAATCTATACAAATTCATTTTATTATTAGTAGAAGTACTAACCCACTTTACTTAAACAGCTTTTCATCCACGCTCAGGAGTACTGGCTCTTCTCAAGTCAAACTAAATGAGTGTGCAGCTAATGGTTTTTGACTCTATGAATGGCAGTATTTGTCTAATGTTCTGTCTGTCGGTGGGTTGGTTGGTCCATCCAATAGCATGTTAACACTGTCATTTTGAGCATGTTAACATTAACATTTATCTCAAAGCACCATTGTGCCAAAGTATAGCCTCATAGAGGAGCTAGCATAGCTGTAGACAACTATAATATGGCGCAGAAAAGATTACCAAAGTATTTACACAATGGATTAATATTGGTAGAAAGAACTATGGGGTACATTATTGTCTTAGTCATTTTATATATATTCTGGTGTAAACCAGAGAGAGATTTGACTTAGATTCTAAACTAATAGTATTATAGAGGTAAATGGGAAATTGCATGAATGGAGAGCAGCCAAGAAGTGTTGCTTACAGGGAGTAATAAAGTAGTAGCAGTAGTGACAAAGAATTGGTCTGCCAATTGTAAGTTTTTTTTTTTAAAGTCCCATCAATGAGTATTTTTTAATTAAAACAGACAACTGATAAATATACATCATTTTTCAAACTTCTATTTCTTCCATCAGCTGCTCATTTTGTACGTGATAGATAACAGGGACTTTTTCACTCCAACTCTAAAATTGAATGAGTCAATCTACAATGCTGCATGGTGACAGACAGATTTGAGTGTTTTCAGAAGTCATCTCTTAAAGTACTTTCCCTGCTGTATGTTTCTGCCAAACAACACAGACACGATGTCCTTGAGCTCCAAAGTTTCTCAGGTGAACACATGTAAGAGATCTCTCTCTGATACAGTAGCCTTTGTTTCCCCTCTTCACTTTTGTTGCCTCTCTCTATCTAACTCTGACACTCTGGGTCTTTTTTCTTTGTCTCTCCTACGCAAACACATAAACTTAGTGCTTTGTTTCGAAATCCCAGTGCTATTTATAGGGCATATGTGTTCCCAAAAAGTTTCTCCAGTATGTTAGGCAAGGTTTAAAGGTTTCACTGTCACTGTGAGCATAATACAAATCTAGCTAACAATCAACATCACTGCTTGAGCTCCCAACAGTTGATAGCGTTCTACATATAATTGTGTAATTTGAATCTACCTTAGGTGACATTTTATATAGTGCTTTAAGTTCTACCTGCAGTTTACTTTAGTATATATTGGCACAAAGATCTGCCATTAATTCACCACACTGAGAGGATTTCTAATCCTTCATTACGTGTCTCCATTTCTTTACTACCACTTTTTTTTTAATATCACACAACGTGAGAAGAACTTTGCCTTATTTTGTTTAATATAACATTTGTCTCCATAACAACCAACACTGCTTTGTTCAGCCTTTTTTGTGTGGTTGTTTGTCTACATTGCTAAATGAACATACATGAAAATATATTTACACGTTGCTAAACACTAACAAAGGTGAGTGTCTGTGCTGGCAGGTGATGTCAACTGCATTGCAAAGGTTTTTTTCTCCTATTTTAGAGACATCTAAAATATTAGAGTAAACTTCTTTTCTGTCTCAAAAATAGAAACTTTCTTCTTATCAAAAGAAAAGAGGGCTATGACCTTTAGCTATGATGCCTTAGACACCCAGAGTAAAATGTGTTTGTTTAACGTTGGTCTGATTTTTTTATTTATTACTTTTTTATAGTTTTAGCCATCATTTCTATTGGTTATAACATTTCACCCATCAAATCTAATAGCAGAGATCTAAGGACATGGTGACACCACTAGAGACTTAATTTTGGATTCCCCTCAGGAGAGTAACCCGACGCTGTCAGACAACCAGACAGGGTTTGAACAAATTCCCTGTTCAATCCAATTATCCCAATCTTATTATTTGTAAATAAAAACCTTACCAAACAAAAGTTTATTATAAAATTACTACAGGAAGGACAAAAACGTTTACAAAAGAGGTAGATGTGCAAAATGTAATAGAAAACTACGATGGACAGTTTGGATAATACACCTTAAAAGTTTACCTTCTTTTGGTCGTTCAAAAGGTTATGTTATACAATATGGTTAAAATATGGACTTGTTTAAATCTGATTGTGAGCATCTTCCTCTAATGATGTGTGTAGTGTTATTGTGCTACAATAATAATAATCCTGTAAGCAAAATGGTATCTCAACAAAATAGAACCAACATCCTAACCTATGAATATAAAGAACCTATGTGTAAGTGGGAGTTTATTGAATTCGCTTTTTATTGAATTCAGTCTTAATAGTGAGATGTCATTCCACACAATGAAAGCATCTCCCTGCCATTTGTTTTCATGAAAGAATAGACATGTCACTGACACCACTTCATAGGTCCATAAATATATTTTTTTCTTTCGCCCAGTTAAGAAATCCTGCATGATGAATGTGACACTGTGGAATTAATCAGAGCCTCTAAATGATGGCATCCACAGAGTGAACCTGTTTAATGAAGACTGCCCATTGTCGTTAGCTCCAGGTTCGATGAAATCTGCAAGTTCAATCTAGACCCAATTTAAAAAGGGATTGACTTCCCTTTCCTCTGTATGTGAGTCAGCGTTTGTCGTCTGTTTCAGACAGGTCATCTCTCTTCTGAGTACATGTCAGGCTGCCACTGACCTTCAGATACGAAGAAGTGCATGACACATTGAACAGGCGTTGCCATTAAACAGATGGTGTCCTGAAAGAAATGAAGCCATAAAAATAGAGTATGGAAGCAAGTACGGTGGCACAGTGAAGGGACACGTGGAGAGACAGAGGGACACAAATGGAGAACGATCTCTTTTCTCTGTGGCAAATAGATCCCATTCTCCCTCTCGCTAAGTAACAGTGTCCATGCTGTTGCCAACAAACTGCCATCTTTTGGTTCCTCCGTCTCTATGTAATTGCACCCCTGCCTCTTTTTCACAGCAGCCAGATTTAGCCTGACTGTAAGTCTCACCAATGCAGCACTATCCTCGAGTCTCTCTCGCTCCCCTGACATGACTCAATCCACCATCAGCATGACCGTGGCAGTTCACTGCTTGGTCTCAGTTCCTACACACAGATAGAAGCAAATGTTAACATGCACGCAAGCACACTACACTGACAGCTACTTCCATTGCTACCTTAAATTTATTTTTAATAATTCATACTGTATATTGTTACCCAGTGGGGAAATTACAATTTACACTCTGTTTTGTTAGAAATCACTACACATGGGCCTGAAAAAAAAAAAATATATATATATATACACACACACACACAGGACCTGTTCATGCACAAACGGAGAGCTCTCAGAGTGAGTGGGCTGCCAGTGCTTTTTACCAGTTCCCTGAGCAGTTGGGGGGGCTACGGTGCCTTGCTCAAGAGCAATTGGCAGCACCCAAGAGGTGAACTGGCATCTCTCCAGTTACCAATCCACACTCTGTACTTTGGTTCATACTGGTATTCCCCTGACCACAGGGACTTGAACCAGCAACCCTCCGGTTCCCAATTCAACTGTGTACGGACTGAGCTACTGCCACTCCCAAAAGGACCAGTATGAAGGATTTAGGGGGATCTTTCAGCAGAAATTGAATATAATCTTCATAACTCTTTTTTTATTAATGTATACATCACCTGAAACTAAGAATGGTTGCATTTTTCTTAGCTAAGAATGAGCCTTTCATATCTACAAAGGGAGTGGGCCTCTTCCACTGAGTACGCCATGTTGCACTGTCTCCAAATACAGGCTCTAGAAAAGGCCTTTTGCGTTTTTACTGAAGGCTACAGTGGTTTGGAAATGCTGAAAGGAGTTACCAAAAGTCAACACGATCATACTGCGCAGACCTAAGACGGATATTTGAACCCTGCTACAATGCAACCTTGTAGTGAGTAAATATTAGGCCAAACGCAGCATTAATCTACTAGATGTGAGTCACCTTCTAAGTAACAAGATGCAACCAGTTTGGTTCGGCACCTATAGGTAAGCGGGTGAGCTGGGGCGGGGGCTGTAGTGAGAGGTTGGGCTTGTCCCTGCAGTGTGTCTGTTTACTCTGCTGTTATAGTTGAGGAAAATGATGGAGGAGTGCTGTTTGACAGAGCACTGTCATGCTTCAGTTAGCACTTTGGGAACCTAACAGCCACTGCACTGCAGAATACCCGCTGACGGGCGGTGCACACTTGTTTTGAATTATCTTATTTAAACATGTTTAGATTTTGTTTACATTTATCTTGTGTTTAGTTTTTAAACACAAACTAAAATATCTATTTGATTGATTGCCATGAAATTTTGTATACACATTGCTGGTGCCCGGAGGATAAGTCCCACTGACTTTGGTGATCCTCCAACTCATTATTTAGTGCCAACAGCACTAAATGTGAAATATTTCAACATTACTAAATGGATTGGCACACAATTTTGCACAGGCATTCATGGTTTCCAGATGATGAACCCTTTAGACTTTCTTCATTGATACACACATTCAAGTTCCACTTTGGATTGACTCTAATTTCTTTGGTATTCCCCTGACTTCTCATTAAGCACTACCATCAGACCATCAGGCATTTAAATTATGGGAATACTATATAATATAAATCCATATTTTACTATTTTACAGGATGCTACAGTAGCCTGTCTGCTGGCTTCTGTAAGTTGTTTGCTAGAAAGACTATTGAAGTCTAGCTATGACTTCACAAGGTTTCTATCATCAGTCTGAATGTCCCCTGGAGTGAAACCAGCCTGTATTATACCATTACTGTAGTCCATTCCCCCATTTCTTTACCTGTTGGTTCTATACTTAATCTTTTGACAGAACTACTTTACAGCTCCAGTGCACCTAATTTATATAGTCAGTGACATGGCATTCATACATTTTCCATCCAAGTCTTTGCCAATATTCCAAACTGATTTCCATGCTGCCCAGCAGAAACCTGCGCTACAAAGAAAGCACCAGGAGCTAGACCAAGCCGCTTCGAGAAAATGAGTGTTCTATTATTTATGCTTCCCTCACTAACTTTATGATGCCGTTAGGTGGTCATTCTGTTGTCCTCTGTATCCTTTTATTAGCTGTGGTTCACTGCTGCATTTTAATAGATACGTCAAAGAATGAAGTTTCCTTGTGGTAATGTAGCAAAAAGCCCGAGATAGATGGAAAAAAAGAGATAGATGGTGTAATCCTAAGATGAGCGCACAGCCTTAATGAGTTTGGTTTGTCTGCCTGCCAGAGTCCAACACTGAAAGTGTACTATTTTACCAGCTAAGCACTTTTTACCAGTATTGGTGTGAAGGCGGTAGTGACCTGTATTTTAGAGGCATCGACTGTATGTATAATGATTCAACTGTAGCTGCCTTCTTTTATTTTATTTCAATATCCAATTTTCTCAAAAACGTGTTTTTATTTTTTTATGGGTTCTCTGTTTACTTTGTGAAGTATTGATGTTAATTTATTTTTCCTATATCCTTTTGTTTAAAGTACAGCAATTTATATTGTAGTCTTAGTGAATACTGTTTATAAAGTGGCCAGAGGGTGCAATACACAGATAGTTTGGTTCAAGTGTGATTGCTGTTGTGCTGTGCTGCTCTGAGTTCCTGTCCCAATGGATATTATATGAGGCCAAAGTAGCAGCTAGTCCAGTGAGACCTCCTCTCTCTACACATTGCTGTGTTTGGCCTTTTGACTTGTTGTTGACTTATCCTTTCTATTGCCACACAACACAAATGCAGCACACCTTAACTCGTAGACTCACGTCTACAAATTGGTAACAACCTGTGTAATCCTAACTTGTTTCATAAATTTCATTCTGATACAAATGCTTTAACGAAAGTAACTAAGCAAACCACCCAGCGTAAAGGAGTAGATAATTGCCTGTATTAATAGACCCCACTGTGTATTATCTCTTACAGGTGAAATTGAGCTAAAGCTTTTTTTTCTTATAATAATTTCTTTTCTCTGTTAGGTTGATATATGTAGCACTAAACCCAAAAAGGAATGTGAGGTCTGGTTGGTCTTTATGTGGCACACTAATGTACAGTAGTTAATAAAGACTGAAAACACATGACAAAGTGAGAAATTGCATTACATCCCCATGGCCTTTAACAAGTACATAAAGGATGGAGTCTCTTTAATTTTTGTGCGCTATATTGATGATACAATTTAAGATCATATTAAAGTGATGTGAATCATACCCACCCTTTTAAGGACGGGTATGTTCGTCCTGTCAAAAAATTTTTTTGTTTAACTAGATGTAGAGATGGCACGTACTACATTACCGTACAGAGTCATCATACAATGACATAGTTACTGCGGGTATTTAAGATCACATAACAATCAGAGGTGCAATTTTGACATAGTCTTGCTTATTATCAAATAAAAGAATGTCTTTGTACACGTTTTAGTAGCTGTGCTGGCTGTCTTTAGCAAAAGGAGTTTCATACCTCGGCACAAACCAAGATCCCTAATTAGAGCTGTCAGATAATCTGCCAATAACCTGCGTCTTTGTTAACTGCTGCTTGGAAATGAAGTGTGACAGTCATTTTCACCATTCATGGCAGTAGCTCAGTGGTGTACTGGTAAACTTTAACTTTCATTTTCAACACATCTGCTCCATGTCACATGACATCTGTGACATGCACAACACTTTGAGTAGAAGGACATTACCCCCCCCCCCCACGCCCCCCTCCCTTACACAGTTTACAAGCCAGCTCTTGATATTTAAGTAGGATTATAGTAATATTATGCCCTGAACCCTTTAGCTTATTTGGCTTATGTTTCAGTCAAAGTGTAAAAGAGCAGTAACCTTTGCAGCAGCTGACTTCTTCTTTTGGCTCCAGTTCAAACAGCAATATTGAATGTGTCTTTATCCTAGCTGTCATAAGTAAGCCCATGACTGAATCCCATATTAATGTCTCTGATTTTTGAACAGGTACTGGGCATTAGTCATTAAAAATAGATCATCTTCCAACAAGTTGAGAAAGAAATGCTTCCGTATTGCCAATGTAGTTTTTCTCTCATGCTAGGGTGTAATTGTGCTGTTGATGACAAAGCCAAAAGGGGTGAGGATGCTCTCCGGTGATCTAAATGCCACGCTGGGGCAGTGTTGACTCGGGCAAAATGCCATGGCTCTCTATTGACACTGTCATTGGTGTCATTCTCTACTCTTTTCACAATTCTGTGTTTCTATTGTAACACCACAAAGGCCAAGGAGGGAGTAGAATATAAAAGGATGATATAGGAAGTGTCATAGACTGGCTAATGTCTCCGGACTATGTTCCAATTCACATATGTAATCTTTACATTTCCTTGCATACTATGCAAATAAAGGAACAACTGATTTTTTTCTGCTGCCGGTTTGTATCCCCAGTGGCTGGTTTGGCTAAGGTGGCGTCACAGACAATATTTAAAAAAACTGCACACTATTTATTTTTTTATTTTTGGGGGATTCTGGTAATGTGTCAGAAGATTTGAATCATTAATTAAGGTACCTGCTGTGTGAGCCAATGCGTAAAATTGTGCACTGTGCATCAAATTCTGGAGATAGCAGATATACTGTACCATCCTACTCTGGGTATTACAGTAAGTTGATTGGCAGGTAACACTATGTATTCAAATAGGAGAACACCTCAAATTGTTAATGCCTAAGCATGTAAAAAGTGCACCGAATGCTGACTTTCCACACTGTAGTGGGTACAACTTACTGATACACAGTCTTTCTTTCCCTTTACTAAAGCCCACCCTTGAAAGCAGTCATTGTTTTGCTTACACTCTATATTTCTTCAGATGAGATTGGCTGAAAAATGTAGCAAACAAATAAATAGCAGTATGAGAAAGCAATATGCAGAGGAGTACATGTGCAAACACTCCCACATAATGTGGGAAAATAGTGTTTGAAGTAGGACTTCAATTGGACACCCCTGAACAGCCTGCAACTCGGTATCCCACACAGAACATCCTTGCTCCCTCAGATCAGCATTCAACCATTCTCCCATGTGGCCAAAGCTTGGAAGAAATGCAGAACATTGATGTATCAATACAGAAGGGGCAAAGCTAACTGGTTTGGTTGCCACAACAGGATGGTTTCAGAGAATAACATGTGCTTAATCTCTTAGTATTTGTAATATTCTCGATCCTTAATAATTTCTCAATCCTCTGATTATATGTTAAAACTTTCATACACTTTAGACATTATTTTTCATGTTGTTTAAAAGTGTGTCATGTCACAAAAATGAATTTTGACTGACAATTGTCAAAAATAGCCATAAGTGGCAGTCTGTAAGATATATATATATATATATATATATATATATATATATATATATATATATATATATATATATATAATGTGTGTAAGGATCCCTTTAAATTCCTAATACATTATTGTTGTTGGACGAAGCTGATTGCAAATAAATCATACGTACAATATTTACAGCAACGTACATAAGATAATGTGGTACAACTTTACAATAAGTCTACCTTTATGAAGGGTTTAAGAATGATTTGTAATTAGTTTATTAAGTTATGAACCCTTTATAAATCATTAATAAGATATAACTCATTAGATTAAACTACTACAACTACTATTTCGAGTCACTGTTCCATTATCTTTTATCGTGACTGTTATTGCCATTATTCATCCCACCCCCAACCGGCACCCTCAGACAGCGCCTACCAACAGCCTGGGTCTGTCCGATGTTTCTTCCTAAAAGGAAGTTTTTCCTCGTCACTGTCGCACTAAATGCTTGCTCTTGGTGAAATTACTAGAATTGTTGGGTCTTTGTAAATTATAGAGTGTGGTCTATACCTACTCTCTCTGTAAAGTGTCTTGAGATAACTCTTGTTATGATTTGATACTATGAATAAAATTGAATTGAATTAAAAAAGGTAACAGTCACCTGTTGCTTGCCAAATAGTGCCCATGTGTCTATACCGCTAAGCTTCAGATTGGTTCCTTACCTTGGTCTTCTCACCATCCTTGGTCTTAGTTCACTGAGTTGATTCATCTTGATGTTTCCTCTCATTTTTCAGGGCCATTTATTTTTGAGTTTATTTATTTTTACAAGTGTAAAACATCTAATAAAATACTAATGTGTTACAATGGTCAATAACTGTCACAATGGACCCTTATTGTAAAGTGTAAAACACATTACCATTTATTAATGATTTACTAAATAAATTGTGAGGTGTTTTACACTTTACAATAAGGCTACCTTTTACCAGTTATAAATGTTAGTCCCCCATTAATAGGCTAATTAGTAGGATGGTTTACACTTTACTATAAGGTTCCATTATGCCAATTAAAAATGTTAGTCGCTCATTAGTAAATAGTGATGTTTTACATTTTACCACACACACTTTACCTTTTTCATCTAATGAGTTATAATATCTTATTTATGACTTTAAAGTGTTCACAACCTAATGAATAAACTAATACAAACTGTTCTTTAACCCTTTATAAGGTAGCGTTATTAGAAAGTGGTACCAGGGGGAGCCAGAAAGTGGGAGCCAGTTGCTATTTTCTGAACTGTAACTAATAATTCAAGGTGAAAGGATGGGGACTAAGAAACGAATGAATGTCGACAACATCTCACTGAAATTGGCTTCAGTTTGATAAGTTGAGAAGATTTATAGGTCTTCATGGGCTCTTTCCTTTCCTCTGTGGAGTGAAGAAATTGCCTGGTTGTTCAGGTAACGTCAAACACATTTTGAATAGAAAGTGTTTTGGTGGAATAAGACAAGCGAAAATGATGAGGGAGATGAGAGAATTGTACATGATGAGATATTAAGTTAGATTTTAGAGGTAGAGGTAGACCCATCATTGCGGGAAGTGCTGCTTCTTATGTAGGCCTATTGTAGTCTGGCTATCACCAGACCAAGCCAAGCTCAATAGATTTGAGATTGAACATTGGTCTGGGAAGTCTGCTTTGTATTTTCTCTGCACCAGAGGTGTAACCAACGGGCATAGTTCAAATTGGATTAGTGGATAGTTAATTGGATAGTGTTTAACCAATCAGACCAACGACCTCAGTGACGTAGAATCGACAGCGGCTTGCGGGTTGCTGCTGTTCTCTTAATACATCCATGGTTGCTGCGCTTCAGTGGCGTTCGGTGGCCGCTATGTTGAATGGAAACAAGAAGCTGCTTGGTCGCTTCTCTATTGTCATTGTGTTAAACCCGCCAATAGCGCGCCATGTAGATAAGACAGTTTATGATTCGTTCCCGCAAAGTTGTGAACTGAAGCAGGAGAATCCAGACTGAGCTGCAGTCAAATTGCAATAAAATTGCCGGCAGAGTGGTCAGGGTTTACCCAGTCTAGTCTATATTGTTTAACTGTAGTAGAAATTCAAAATTCAAAGTATAAATTATTAAAATAGTTATACTGGGATATTTTTTTTATTTTGGGGTTTTGTGTAGGTTTAACCTGGATCAACATTTGCTGTATCTGTCACCTGCGTCAAACCAAGTTGTTGTAGTCTGGCACTCTGCTCTCTCTCTCTCTCTCTCTCTCTCTCTCACTCCTCTCCTGTGCATAATTTCTGTGGTTGCTCTGGGGCCTCACGCAAATTAGCGTCAGAAGTGGCGTACGGACAAAACATAGGTTGTGAGTATGCACAGAAATATTTGGAAAGAAAACGTGCGAACACACATCCTATGCCGGATTCCCTTTATAAATCACAATCAACTCTAAATGTGGTGCAGCTAATGGTGCAGCCTTTAAGTAGGCAGTGAAATGCACCAAATTAATATTCATTCATACTGACATCATGCGCACAGAGGAAAACAAAGCAAAGGACTTTCACTCAATGTAAAGTTGTAGTTTTTGATATAGGGCTAGAAAAGTGGAAAATATGTTTGGAGGACACAGTGTGGGCATTACTAATGCCAAAGAAGCTGTAGAGTGACAACATGTTGCAGACACAGTTAATGCCACAGCCTCAGAGGCCGGACGTGGCCCAAATTAAAAATAAATCGTCTGATATTAAAGTTGATGCAAAAACACGCATAGCACTACCCAGAGAAAGTGTTTCTGCCACGGGACGCCGGAGCTGACCCCTCCTTGAAGTGGGACAGGTGTCGGCACAGCACCGGTACGGCGTGTTTTTTTCAAGTGCTTCTATCTGTAATGCTGGGCCCAAAACAGCACAGAGATCCAACAGGACAGCGCAAGGCAGTCAGAAAAAGCTCTCCGCCACTCGACCCCGTCTGTCAGCAAGTCTTCTTGCTGTCGGACTCCATTTGCCACATCTCCCAACAATGCAAAGCCAGATGCTGTGCGTCATTACGCATGGCCGGCTTTTTTCTACCCATCAATTTGATTGTATCAAAAAAGCTAAAGGTGAATTAATCTAATTGTAAATGACAAATAGTAGAGCATGAAATTAGTAAAATGTTCTATTGTACCTTTCACAATGGTTAAAACAGTTAAATCTACAGTAAAAATATTTAAAACAAAAATGAAACGATCTAAAGCCATAAAAAAAAAAAAAACACTTGCTGCATGGAACTGTCCGGCCTCATGACAACAACGCGAAGGAGGCTTTCTTTGTACCGTTTGTGTCCAGTGTGTGCATTATCACAGTATGTTTACGCACAGCGGACATCAGGCACACACAACAGCTGTTTGTGCACTATAGGGAACACTCCCAAAGAGCATCCCTTTCAAAACAGCGTCGGTCTCACTCACTGTGCGACGCCATCACCATGGCTTATAACTCCTTATAAGGGAATCCGGGCACATTATACGAGGGCACTGTCGGGTCTGCAGCCTTGTTCAGGGGCGTGACAGTGGCCGACATCTGCGTAGCAGCCTCCTGGGCATTCCCAATCCCATGCATCTGTTTCTATCTATGTGAAATGTCTGAGCCCACCATGACCCATTCGGTCCTTACCACACTCAACGTTGCATGTGTGTTCTGCCTGCTGTCCCATAAATTGTCAGGCATGATGCAATTTCTCACCAATCATGCACGCTTATATTCATGGAATAATTCACCGTTGCATGTGTGTTCTGTCTGCTATACTCACCCCTTCTGCACTGTGCTAAGAGAAAAGTGGGTGTCCCATAACTTATCATGTCAAATCATGACAAATTTTTCCACTAACCATGCACACCTGCAATCATAACCTGGGCCGTGCAACAGTTAGGCCAAGTTATTACCATGGAAGGCCTTTTTATCAGAATAACAGAATCTCCTGTCAGCTTTGCCCTAACCCAATAGCGTCAGATCTTAGAGGGTGAAGCCTATACGAAATAAAATGGTAGTTACGAAAAAGAACTCCAGATATCTATGCATATAGGTGTAGCCCTCTAAGATCCGGGTCACCTGCTCCTCTAACATATAACCCAACAGACATGGGTCTGCTCATATTGTAAGAAAGAAAATCTTCACAACTGTGCATGCACAAAGGGATGAACCCAATAGCGTCTGCTCTTAGAGGGCAACGCCTGTACTCATAGAATCTGGAGGTACAATTTGTAACTATTGTTCGCTAAGCTCTTGTTAGCTAAAATTCTTGTTAACAAAATAAACGAGCAAAATGTCAAGTAAGAAATATTCTTCCACCTAAAATGAAAAATACAACGTACACCTTCAGATTTCAAGATTTTTTCTTTCACTGAACCAAGACTGGATTATTCAGCTAAAAAACTGTAGTGGGCGAAGTGACAGACACAAGGTAAAGAATAAGAAATTGTATAATGTATAAAGTTGTTGTTTTTGAGCTCTGATGAGGCTACATGTACTATATATAGAAATATGAACTTGTTCTACAATTTTGCTTTTCTCTTTACCTGCAAACTGGCTTATCGATCAGATTGATTCCCTGTTGCAATTGCTGAATTCAGAATTGTGACTGTTAATTTGATGCGTCATTCATTAGCTTAATGACAGCCCAGTGCATGTTAGGTGTACTATCATTTGGTTTGTTAAGAATAAAATGAGCAATGTGCCCAGGTCTTTCAAAAAAAAACTAAAATCATTTTTAAACTGTGTTGTCAGTATAGGATCCTCCTAAGGATAGAAGTACAATAATGTGTGTGAGCATATGAGTGCAGGTGTGCGTGTGTGGGTGAGAGAGAGAGACAGAGACAGCGATGCGATGTAGACAAGCATTCAGCCAGATGCTGGAGAAATCAATCCCAGTGTAACAGATGGCAAGATCACTAGGAGCATGATTCTCTCACCTCTTTGCGCTGCGCTTCCCCATGGGATATTCAAGATGCCCGTCTTCTATAATGAGTGTAGCCTGAAGTACACACACATTATTTTTGCAGACACTTTCACACTTAGAAATGAGATCTTTGTTTTAAAATGTGGAGGTTTTGGTGGCATACTATTCAGCATTCAGTAGGCAGTGAAATCAATGGGAAAGATTTAACAGGATCCTTTCTTTTTAAAATTTAACATTTCCTTGAAAATATGCATTTTAGGGAATGAATTGTACTGAATTGTAAGTTTGAGTTTAGCATTCTTAAGTTTTGCTTGGAATTGACATCAAGGTCTTTGAGAAATGCACATCTGTCATATTCATGCGTATTTATTTATGAATCTGTAGAGACAATTTTGTCTCTAGTGTCTTTGGACAGCTCTTTGGTCTTGGCCATGTTAGTAGTTGGATTCTTACTGATTGTATGGGGTGGACAGGTGTCTTTATGCAGCTAACGACCTCAAACAGGTGCATCTAATTTAGGAAATTAATTGGAGTGGAGGTGGACATTTTGAAGGCAGACTAACAGGTCTTTGAGGGTCAGAATTCTAGCTGATAGACAGGTGTTCAAATACTTATTTGCAGCTGTATTATACAAATAAATAGTTAAAAAATCATACATTGTGATTTCTGGATTTTTCTTTTTAGATTATGTCTCTCACAGTGGACATGCACCTACGATGACAATTTCAGACCCCTCCATGATTTCTAAGTGGGAGAACTTGCAAAATAGCAGGGTGTTCAAATACTTCTTTTCCTCACTGTAAATGTTCTGAACCCCTGTGAAAAGAAGGCCTGATATATTCAGAAAATGCAGCAGCTGCATTTTTCTGTTGGATGAAAAAAATTATTTACTGGGTAGCCTTTTCCCAGCAGCTCTCAGATTTTCATATTGACTCAATCTGTACACCAAGATTGGGTCTGGTTTCCCCCCCACTGTGCAAACCTTTTCTTAAATTGTCTAACACAGACAATTGCACAGGTGTATTTTCAGAAACACACACCGCTGTTTTTCTCTTGCTCTCTATCGCTCACACACTTTCACAAGCACCTTTTAATGGTTGTCTAGGAGCTTAGCAACTGTCTGGGCTGTTGGAGCAGCCAGTTGGCCTCGACGTTGAGATGTCATTACCCGCGCTCTCTGTCACTTTCTTGGCACAGCTTATGATTATGTCAAAATAAGTGATAAATGTAATTCACACTGTGGAACATGTTGCCAAGGTTGTTTTTTATGAATTAGCTTGCCTTCTCATAATGATGAATTTAATTTTTAATTACCAAAAGTTGGTATTTCCTCTGTGTGCATACAATATATCAAATAGGGTCTTAGCCCACATACACTGATAGCAATTTGTATTTCTGTGACTGCCTTAGCAACAGTGTATTTTATGTGAATTCATACATTGTCTTTTCTATGTGACATAATATTCAAAGTCCCAGAACAAGTATAATACCATCAACCCATCAATATTGTATCTCAAAAAATGGCTTTGTTCTTTAGACAAAAGAAAGTGTCTTGTAGGAAACTGTTATGTTAAGTTGCTTCTCCTTTTTTCTCTGAGCAATATCTAATAATGGTGCTGTAGCTGCTGTGAATTCCCCAAACTCCTTCTACAC
Source organism: Etheostoma perlongum (assembly GCA_026937815.1). Classification (NCBI taxonomy): domain Eukaryota; kingdom Metazoa; phylum Chordata; class Actinopteri; order Perciformes; family Percidae; genus Etheostoma; species Etheostoma perlongum. The sequence continues at coordinate 15,369,796 of CM049373.1, forward strand.
TACAATGCTACTGTACATCATCTCATGGGGAAAGGAAGCTGGTAGACAAATCAAGTCACCCCTGGAGAGTTTGGAAATAGGAGAGAAAACAGATAGATATGTGTGCCTTCAGACTCACTCATATGTATACACACTGACACACACAGAGGCACAAATTCCACCTTAGTAAACACTATCTACAAAAGAAACAGCGTTAGGGTAAAGATACAGAATTTTTACACATGGCCACCTCTCACTGCAGACCGGGGATGGATGGATTAAATCAGAAGCTTAACTTGTTCTCAATTAAAATGTAGCTAGAGCACAGCTAGCCTCAACCTTCTGTCTCATTTTGCGGTACAGTCATGCTTTAGTATGTTCCATGCCTTTCACCCTCCACATTCCCCTCTTTTTTCTTATTATAAACACATTTATTGGCTGTACAGAAGGCTTACACTGCACAAGTGGTTACTCAAGAGCAATAATGGGCATTAGTTATCAGTTATGTTGCAGCAGCAGAGAGTTGCTACTTTAGTATGTCTGGTAAATGATGCATTGTTTGCAATTTACAAAGTATGCCTCACATTAGCTACCCCAATTTGTTAATTCCTGCAAAATGTTAAGCTAAGATAAGTCAAATTATTGTCATTGCCAGGAATTATGTGGCACAGCTGGAGGACTGCCACAACCCTGCTGCTACAATCTACTTGTACCAAACTTGGCCACCAGGCTGCAATCTGGAGTCAGTGCCAGATACCGTCTCATGTCACCAAATTATCTTATTATTATTATAATTATTATATAATTATTATTAATATTAGCTTCATAAAAGATCCCCATTAACACTGTTTAAGTCATCAGACACAATGTATCATGTGTTGTAGAATACTGAATGCAGTAACCTACGGAAAAAAATTCAAAGGTTGTAGCCTGCACCGTGATCGCTCATTACAAAGTGACCGCTTGTGCCTGCCCCCGGCCTCGGAAAAGAACTCACGTCAGCATCTCCCTTTGGTCTCATGGGACCTGAATGCCGACGTGCCTTGGGGAGACTTCTACTTCATCAGCAAGGTCACAGCAGAACAAATGACCACATACCTAACCCTGAATTGTCTCAGGGGTTGGTTAAAAAGGACAATAAACAACAATTATTTAAGATCAGTGTCCAAAATATAGACCTAATATTCAAGCAGGGCAAAATAGTGACATATTCTGAGATGAGGCTTAGCACTTAGTGTTGGAAGCTGTGAGGAGGTGTGGAAGCGAGGCTGAAAGAAATGGAGACAGAAAGCTGCAGTGTGTAGGTGGCACCCACACAGCTCAGCTTGGCTTAGGCGGCGCTGCATTAGCTAGAAAGCTCAGGCCTGTTTGTCTGAAATTTCTTTGGAAGGGACAGATCAAAGGCAAGGGGTCTTAGTACAGCTTACACACTTTCTGAGGCAGCATCACACATGTACATCAATGCCACAAATACAAATAAACACAGAACACACGTTGCTCCTTTGGCACCTATTGATTACTTTCTATATATCTCCCCTTCTCCAGTTTCAGAGTCCCCGCAGTAAAGGTCTGTGTTCACTGGCAAAGCATTTAGCAGTTGGAAAGGTCAACTCCAGCCTGCAGCCAAATGCTGTGCTCAGTAAGCAACAAGACACAGTGTACAGGCTTTTATAACAAAGACATGTTTGAATGGCAAATATAGTTTTTTTCCCCCCATGCAAAGCGCTGTTCTTGGCCCAAACACACTGAAAGCTTCTGACACTCAGGTTTTGAAGTACACCCATTGTTTTAAATGGCCTAACATGCACCATAAGCGTAAATAAGGTTGGAGTAGACGCGTCAAAGCAGTTTGACGCGTCTACTCCAACCTTGTCTTGATTTTGGAGCGTCAAAATGAGAAACCAGCGGGACTAAAGCTGTTTTTTTCTGCAGCTGCACTACAGGTTTGGTAAAAGTTATGTAATATGCTACGTAATGATGTGATCTGGATCTAAATTCCACGAAAGTGGTTTGCTGTGCTGGAAACCAGCTGTTCATATAATATTTAATGTGTATGAGAGTGTCCTAATAGCGTACTTTTATCAGAGAGAGAGAGAGAGAGAGAGGTGTGGATGCTTTCAGAGCACACACACACACACACACACACACACACACACACACACAGCTGTCAGCGAGCCTGTACGGAGATAATGATCTCTCTGTGCGTGATCTAAACATCATGTCCTGAATGTGTTAAAAACAGGGCCGCAATATTCATGTTAACACACATGATTCAAACACCATGCTAGCTCCGTCCGTGGGTCTAGTGATAGTCAGTGTCCAGCCAGTTTATCTATGGATCAAGTCATAAACATGAAGATTGTGATTGATAATGGATGGGTTGTTGGTAAAATAATGTATAATTAATGAGAAAATTATTACTGTGAACAGAGCTGCTGTCGGCGGCTGTTCTTTGTTAAACAGTGAAACTGGCCACACCAGGCGGGGGAGAGCAGCGCGATAGTGGTGTTTATATACGCCACGGAGATCCACTCAGCAAACTGTCTTCTATTTACGGTGAGATGCGAGAACATGGTGTTAATGATCGTGTTATTCATGCTCATAATTTGACACCATTGCCAAATGTCACGGTAGCTGAGTTTGTGAAAGTTTCTTTAAAAAGCCCAATAGATTAATAATTGTGGTGGCATTTATAAATGAGTTGAAATGATGAGTGATTAAAGCTGGTGGAAGATGAAGAACGCTGTCACTGCAAAAAAAAATCAATCATCTGTTTAGTGATGAAACGTGATTGCCGGGTTGACCGAGGTTTTACAACCCCCACTGATATAGAGGGATCTGTAACATGCAAACCCTTTGCCTAAATAGCAACCTTTTCTAAAAAATACTGCCGGTTATGTGGTTTTGGTGCTTTAAATCTGATGCTTGCAGTCTGCCATAGAAGCATCAAATGAGGCGAGTCAATCGTGGCGCGTCACTCAGCGCTTTCAGTGCGTTCGGGCCTTATGGTTGGTTTGACAAACAACAAACTTGCATTCTTGAAAGAAAACAGCTACTACACACACCATTATTGTATTTATGGAAGAAACCTGCCTTTGGTTGCCACTGGAAGGGGAGAAAAAAATACTTCTATACAGTGGCTCCTTTAGCCAAGCAATTTTTTGGGCCCAAGAGATCGCAATAGCGCTCAGTCGGTCGGTCATCTGGTTGGTCTTCACTGTGGTTCAGACTGAAATATCTCAACAATTATTGGATGGATTGAAATTTTGGGCAAACATTCATGGTAATAAGTGGATGAAGCCAAATAACTGTGGGGTTTTTCTCACATTTTGTCAAGCCCCATCATTGGTACAACATTTAGCTCATATGTCCAATACTTTGGTTAATTTATTAACTGTTAACTGTTTTTTAACGGTTTAATTTTTGTTTCACAATGAGTATTACAGCCTCACAGAGCCAATAGCATAGCTGTAGACTCTTGGTGATCAAAGAGACAATCAAGGCTCCTAGGGATCACATATTATCATGTCACAACCTGGCACATCTTGAGCCTTTTAGCACACCCATTCCTCTTGATTGGCTCTTGATCTCGACACAGATGAAACAAAATAGATGATAACCGGCAAGATGTGATTTTGTATTGTCCGTTATTAAACTTAGGTCACTGGGTCTTATTGCATCATCTACATGGACTGTGGGATCATCCTGTGTCAATACATTTTGATTGCTTAATTTGTTCGTGGTAATATGAACACTCATGCACAGTTCTTTGTTTGTTATTGCTTTTTGTCAGTGATTTTATAATTGCTGCATGCTAAATGTCAAAATTTGACAGCTGGTTTTTAAGATCAACTGTGGAGTATTGATTGTGGACAATGGCGCCAAGGGAGTGCAATTTGTGTTTTTTTTCTCACGAGGTTTTATTTACACAACATGTAAGGGTGGAGTTTAAAATGTAATAATCTCTGACTAAGATATGGCAGTTCATATGGTGTTTTTGATTATGTATGCATGCATCTGCATGCTCCTGCCCGCCAACTGTGTCACATGTAATGAGGCAGCATGCCTCCTTCATGACCCTCCCTGCCTTGTCATCTCCTCTAAACCCTGACAAACATTAGGCTGACAGAATGGTAGCAAAACATGTCAAATCCAATGATTAATATTGTTCCTCCTCCATCCTTCAGACTCTGTCCATTGAGCCTCTAATCATGTTTTGTCTTGCGTCAGGCCTGTGTGTGAGTTTGTGTCTGTGTTCAGCACATGTGTGGGTTTGAGTCCTGTCATTTAACTACTCTATAATGGTCTTCAAAATGTCCATCGGTCAAATATGATTGGTGGGTCACAAGATGAAAAGCAAATTGACCCAGAGATGGAATGTCAGTTTGCCTTTTAAAAACATGGCCCATCATTTAAAACTGATTCTCTTTCAGTGTCACATTCAGCACAGCATACATTGACATACATTTAAATTTACTAAATGAAAAATGACTACTCATTATACTACACAATATTGTATGCAGATTCTGTCTCTGTACCAAAGGTGAACTAACAAAGATTGCGTTGCTGTTGTGGTACAAATGGAACACAAGTGGATTTAAAATGAATGACAATTTCTGTTGCAATAGCATTAAATGGTTTTAATTAAAGAAGAAAAGAAAAAAAGTTTGACAAGCTGCATGAGCTGAATGTAGTGTTCCTGTTATAACTATAAGGTGTTCAATGAAAACCCTTTTTTCATTCATAAACACATTTGACATTTTTATTTGGTGTAAGTAATAACTAATGCATATTGTGTAATAAAAAACAGTGTGGGGTACATTATAAACAAAAAAAATATTTCTTTTGGAGATTTTATTCAGAACTTCTGATCAGCTTGAATACAAAGTGGTATGAAAGATTATGCACACAGGTTTGAAATAAATACTTTCTAGTTTGCTTTTCTTCCAATATTTCCCTTATAACTTGAGTGAATACAATGTGAAGGTAAAGTATTTACATAAGGAAAGTAAATACTTTAACTTCACACTGCATTCGCTCAGTATAAGGCAATGAGTTGGCATGGGCAGTTGCCTAGCAACTACTTTTGCTTTCCTGAAAATAGTGCAACCTTCAATTACTTTAATGCATTAAGACTTTTACCACTGTAACAGCATCTCTATGTTATACTGTACATGAGAGCTTTTTGTATGGTGGAGGAGATACGTGTGCCCTTTCATTGTTCTGAAAAAGCAAAACGCAAATTTTTTTTTTTTTATAATGGCATTATAGGCACTAGTACAAATGGAGAAACATAAAATCAATCAATTAATTGTGATGCATGCCACTAAATCCATCTGTGTTCCTCAGGCCATCTTGTATATTATCTCCCTCACTTGCTGGGATGCCAGCATTGTATATGAAGGAATGATAAAGAACAAAGTAAAGATTATAGTCTCTTACTGTATACGCAAGTGCTTTGATTTTCTGATGCCAGTCACTTTCAAATGCCATCAAACACTAAGATCAGAAGCATGGTGTCTTCTAAGCTGAGAAATGTAGGAAAATTAGGAGCTCTGTTTGTTTTCTCTCTAACATTCATACCCTGTAACCGCAAAGACACATACAGTTTGGGCGATACACTTTGTGTAAATTAATAAGTATTCTTTTTCTATTCTATTGATTGAACCCGCCACCCATTTGCTAATATTAGTGGGAGGTGCTGAATTTAATAAAAGCTAAGTAGGTACATCAGGAAATGGTACATTACACAAACCAGGACCCACTGATTAAAGGCAGGGGTGGTACTTTTATGGTGGTAAATGTATACGAGCATCCCCCTCTCTCTCTCCTCTATTACTACATACTGTTTGGGCCCCCTTGTACAAGGCACGTAACCCCAAACTGAAGCACTTGGAAATTTGTCAGTTTGGATTGTGTGGACCTACTTATAAAGCTTTTTCTTGCTGCAAAATAGCCTGCATGTCCAGTAAACGATAACATTTCTTGGAAAGAAATACAAGTGTTAGGAAACAGCATTAAAGTGCTATCTTAAGGCTGAGACAACAGTGTTCAAAATAATATTGAACCATCAATCTGTCTTTTCAACAGCTCAGTATTGAACCATTGTTAGGTTTGTAGTGTGTGTGTGTGTGTGTGTGTGTGTGTGTGTGAGAGAGAGAGAGAGTTTGTGTGTGAGAGCTTGTGTGTGTGAGAGCTTGTGTGTGTGTGTGAGAGAGAGCTTGTGTACTTTTGGCTGCCTCGTGTTTACTGTACAAGCTGTGTTCAAGATCAGCTTCCAGACTGACACACTGACGGTCGTTGACCGCTGTTATCCTAACAGCTTGAAAACTTCTGTCTTCTGTGGGCTGTTGAAATGAGCAACTCCACATTGTTTGTAGGTGGGTAGCAGTGCTCAGACCAGTCAGTGAATGTTACTTATATTTTTGGCGGCTCAAACAAAGTGGTTTATGATACAAAAATGTTTTAAAGACAAATGTATCATGAATGAGCATTGAACTGGAGACACTGATTGCGAGGACACCTCTGGAGTGTTTTTGAGTCACAGAGTTAGTAAGTCATTCAGTTCATTGAAGCCATAGTATTTACTGTATAATGTGGAGTTTTTATTCTGAATTAGATATCCACCTTTTTAGGAAAAGGACACAGACTCTCCTGTATTTACGACTGGCAATCATTTATATTTGTGTAATACATTGAGATAAAACTGAAACTAGGGCTGCAAGTAGGGATTATTTCCATTATCGTGGAGCAGCACAGGTAGTACAAGTAACATGATTTGGTTTAGGGGATTTAGATAACACTAAGCTTAATGGCTGTAGCTACACCAGAAACAGCTCACAACATACATTGAGAGCCTTTGGTTACCAACAACAAGAAAGGATACAGGCTTTACCTTTTAATCTCCGCAATCACCAACTGGGTACTGAGCTTGATGATGTCTGAACAAACGAATGCAGAAAAAAACTAAAAACAAAATACTTTAGGAAAGAGGATGATCATTTGTTTGTCCATCATGATTCTCAACAAAAAAAAGGCTACGCTATTATCTTAACATGCTAAGTTTCTTGTGTTCATATCTTCTTCCTCCTTCTCTTCTTTGTGTCTGACAAGATCATATTAGATAATACCCGCCCTCTCAAAGCTTGGCAACCAATCAGAGCGCAACTGGTGATCGTGAGCTTGAGATCATTTTTTTCATTTATCAGTCATTCATTTAAGCCTATGAAATGTCCAAAAACTTTGAAAAATTCCAATCACAATTTCCACGTTCTATCAAAAATCGAAAGAAATTAAATTTGCAATAATGAAAGGATGAGAAAAACATCAAAGCTGCTCATTTTAGAAGTGGCTGTGGCTCAGGTGGTCACCTACAATTCGGAAGGTTGGTGGTTTGATCCCTGGCCCTGCAGTCTTATGTTCGAAGTGTCCTTGGGCAAGACACTGAACCCCGAGTTGCCCTCGATGCTGCCCCATCGGAGTGTGAATGTGTGTGCATGTTTATCTGATGAGCAGGTGGCACCTTGTACGGCAGCCTCGGTCACAGTGTATGAAGGGTTCCTGTACTCTGTAAAAGTGCTTAGAGTAGTCATTAAGACTAGAAAAGCGCTATATAAATACAGACCATTTACATTTTTGCTTGATAACTGACAATTCAGTCATTAAATAAATTAATCAATCAACAGCAAAACAATCAACAGCTCTTTGTAAGGAATAAGTAATACATTTTTATTTGAAAGCGACTGGACATTGTCTGGGCCCAGAGAATTCTAAATTGTAAATATATCCTTCTTTTCTTTGTCTAATAAAATAGTAAATTAAATATCTGTAGGGTTTGAATTGTTGGTCGGACAAAATAAGCATTTTTCACTACATTCTGACATGTTTAGATAGATGTTGAGCAATCATGTGAAAATCACATTTGTTGGTATCCACTTCTTTCTGGAAACGCACTGAGGCACCATCGGTTAGATTGTTTTATATCACTTCTTACAGTGCTCTATAGCCCATAGGAGGCTGTTGGCCAGTAATGTTCTGTCATTGTAGTGTGTTGAGGATATTGTAGTCTCCTCTCTGGGTTGCTGTTGTTCTGCTGGGCCAGGCAGTGTGTCTTACATGACCCAGCATGGTGAGGGATGTTAAAAAGACGAGCGGAAGAAGAGAGGAAGAGGTTTAGGGGAATAAAAGGACTGAGAGGGTACAGAGATGAGTTGAGGTCCAGGGTGAGGACAAAGGTGCATGAAGGAGACGGGAGAAGAGAAGCATGAAGTAAGAGATGGTGGGAGAGAAATAAAAGAGCATTGGTGGCATGCTTTGATATTCTCCTGGTGCCTGGTGGAACCAAACATGTAGTTGTGCTCCAGCTCTCTTGCCTGTTATTGGGTGATGAAACCTCAGTTGCAGTAAATTAAATGTAATCAGAAAGAATTTCCACACAGTCGAGCTGTGACATTTCATAATAAGTATTGTGTGTGTGTGTGTGTGTGTGTGTGTGTGTGTGTGTGTGTGGGCACGTATCTGCATCAGTGTTTTTGTGTGTCAGCATTTGCATCTGTGTCAGCCTGCTCATGAATGCACATACGGAAAAAATGATATCATCTTGGGCTCAAGTCAGTAATAATATGCAAAGTAGCGAGGGCTTTTCAGCTGCGGGGTTAAGACGTCAGTATTGAAACCACTTATAATCCCCTATTTCCTCAGTGTTTATCCATTTTCATAACCTTTTTGCATTTCACTTTAGCTGTACCTTTGTCAGGCTTTAATTTCACACTGAGGTAATTGTCACCTGAAGGAAAGTAATTTGTTTTATTTTACTTTTTTTGCCTGAACAATTTTGTGCTTGACACAATGTTTTCGTGTCCAGGTGGTTAATTTGAGATTTGTTATGTTCGGAGAGGTGTTTGCTTTAATGTTCAAGCAGTATCTACTAGCCTAAATTCCGAGATGCAGCTTGCTGCTTAGTTCACATCTCAGATTAGCAGTTGTTCGAACAGCAGCATTTCCCAAAACTCCAGAGCAGGACCAACTGTGTTATATAAAAGAAAAAAAAATAAAAAAAAACATTCCAATTATGTGTTGTTTAGGAAATGGTGTGACATTATTAATTTCTCTAATACTTTGTTGGCATTCCGCAGTACGAACAGCAATAGTTTCCTCTATGGGTTTGAAATAATGAATGGCCTTTCCCCTCCTTACTTTTTCCCTCTAAACAAAATAAATATGGGTTTATATATTTAATGTTGATGGCAGATTGGTCTGGGTTTGATTGATGCTTGGAAGCTTACGTGTCTTGGCTTAATTAAAAGTAATCACTTTACATATATTTACAGAAACTCATTAGCATCACTTATTGCATCAGAAACCCCACTACTTTTTAATAAATCTACAACAGTCTCAAGGGACTGATATATTCCTTCCATGGAAAATGTGTGCACCTGCACTTGCCTGGACATTACGTCATTATTATTTCAGGTAAATCACTGATAAGTCTAAGCAGGATTAAAATCCTTCATCCTGTCTTTCAGGATTAAATTCCCTAATCCTGCCTTGCGTTATCAATGCCCCTTAATCGAGATATAGGTGTCTGCGTGTTTGATGAGTGCAAGTTAAATCTGATTCCATGTTTGTCTTATTGGCCAGTAACCCTGCCCCATTTACCACATCTAAAAACAAAAATATGGATTATTTCTTGCATAAAATAAAGCTTGAGGAACAAACACAGAAATATTTCATGAGGCTTATCATCTCGTCCTCTACTCAAAGAGTGATATCCACCCTTTTTTCGATTGCTCTGTTCTGTCCATGTCTTGTTTTGTAAATTGTGTTTCCGCAAAGCATTTTACGTCCATGTTTCATGTAAACATCTTGATCAGAATAAACTGGCCCATGTCAAATAAATCAAATAAATGTTTATATATCACATTCAGAATCATACACAACGTGCAGTGTTCTATCAAATAGAAAGATTTATTAAAAAAGTCATATTATATTTTACCAAAATAAAATTTGGGATAAGAAGAACAGACAATGTAGTAGTAGGATGCTTCAAGATCATTTTGATTCTATTTTGAAAGGATGTTTGAAACCTTTCTAAAATCCAGTCAAAGTTGTTTTCAGTATATGTATACTCTCTTTGTGCTTGCTTGTCAATTTAAATTAAATCAAAGAAGTTCCCGTAGGTAGATGCACCACCCTCTTCCTTTGTTTGTCTAACTCCCTCTACCTCCAATTGGTGCATCTTTCTCAGGGGAGCCATCTTAAAGTTGATGTTTGCTAATTTCAGGAAAGAATCGTGCTCAACAGCTGGGCTACATTTTTTCAGTTTTCTTCGAGGACACATCAAGGTGGCATTCTTGGATTGCAGAAAGGAACTGAAGTACCTTATATTAACATTGCTTTACTGCTGCTCTCAAGGGTTGATGAGAATATGACCGCACATATTAATGGAAAAAATAGCATGGTTTGAATGACTATCTTGTTATTCTGGAAAAGGTAAATGTGGAAGGGAAAAAATTACTGGAGCTAAGTGCCTCATCATCATTTTTGACAAAGGGCCAGGATTAGGTTGTAGAGAATGAGTGTACTTTCCATGTTAATGATCCTGTGCGCCTCAAGTTATTGTACTGTGGATTGGGGTGCACGCAGGTGCCCTGGCATCTATAAACAACTGCTTCAGGCAACACAGTACACATTTCCTTGCATCTTTTTATCTTTTCTCCTCTCACTCTGGAATGCGGAATGGATGTGATCCATCCAGAACATCACTATTTTTTACAATACATGGTGTTTTACAAGCACGCCTTGTGAATGCATACTACTCAAACGCATACACACACACGTAGTCAAAAAAGTATAAAGTAATTGTCTCCATTATGCAAATTTTGCATATGATTATTTATCTTGCGATTTATATTCTAATACATAAACATCACGCCTGCATAGATGAATAGTTGAGGTCACACCACACTCAGCTTGCTTGTTGTGCTACATTTGCTCCCCAGTGGTGTTAGTGTGTCAGAACAGCAAGCCGCACAGCTGTCACAGCTACCAGCACAATAACACACACAGATTATATCAGTATCTTGCCTTTAATAGATTACTAGAAAGCAGGTTAATCTAGATAACATCACGCGCGCTTTTAATTGACTCATGCCAGATAATCCAACTTAAAAACTATGACTTTATGCCCATTATTGCTAATGAAGTGGTCTTAAAATTCAGGTATCTCAGATACCAGGAAAGAATGTGTTTTTCATTGCTCCCCCATGTGCGGTTCCTGTTGCCATGGCCACACTAAGGGGTCGATTTACTAAGGATTTGTCTGTTATAAGATTATATGCTAATGAGTCAGATTGCAAATAAATGTCAATAAATCCAAATTGAAATCTTAAGAGAATAATAAATGTGCCCCCAAAAACTCTAGAACTTTTGAGAATAAAGAAGAAAAATGTATACTTAAAGTACAAGGGAACATTTCCTTTTTTTACTCTGTTATATTCTAGGTATATCCTGCATATTCTGGGTGGACTGAGCTTCATCACAAATATTGTGTTTTCTTCAGTATTAAAGTAATCCAGTGATAGTTGTCTCTACGTAAATGGAAAACTGCTAATCGCTAATTCTACTTTTATAAATTGTAGCCCACAGCGTGATCACCAAAAACCCCATCTCTAATCTGAGCAGTCAGGCAGCTCTCTCTGACACTTGGACAACCCAATGGTGCCTGATGGCACACTCTGTTTGTTGTGGCAAAGCCCTCAAATCACCTAGAATCAGGTCTTAATCAGGGCAGTGGGATCACATTGACTGAATTTCAGTTGTGCCCATTTGTATCATCAGTGTAAAGTCTTTACTAAATTGAAAACATGGGATTGAGGCAAAATGTTGGTCCTCTATAGGCGGCCGCAGGAAATAGCTATAAACATACATGAGAGAGAAGGTGGTGTCACTGCTTACTTTTCGAAAGCACCTTCAGAGATTCAATTACAGTATAATGGGTCACCCGTCTGAGCTAGACTGTATATGTCAAGCTCACTTAGATGTGGATGGTGACAAAGGTACTGCAGAGAAAGAGCTAGAAGACAGCCTAGGTGCCTCAGCTGTAGTTTGACAGGATGTGCACAGGCCTTTGTGTGAGTGTGTATGTGTGAGTAATATGGCAAAATCTTCCTGTGATCACCACCGCTGCAGTAGGCAGTCTTCACCTCATATCTCCAGGCTTTGTGAGACTCCGGAGAAATCATCCCCCCGCTCTGGCCTTTATCCTCACCTACCTTCCTCCCTTTCCCACCTCCCTTTCCCTCACCACCTCCCTTGCCTTTATCTTCACCTCTTCTCTCCTTCTGTCTTTCCTTGATCCATGCCTTCCTATCTCCTTCCTTCCTGATTTGTGTTACACCCACTCACACAGCCTTGGACTCCCCCTGATCCATCTGATCTCCTCAGTCTCATTTACCCACACACTCTATAGTTTTCTAACGCCTCAACCACCTCTTTGCTAACGCACCTCTTTTCTTTCTCCCCCCTTTCCGTTTCCCATTTTCAACTTTTCAATTCCCTGATCCCCTGCTCAGCGCCACAGTATTTTCCTAGGCTTACACCCTATCGCCCTCAGTGCTGATTCATCACTAGGCCTCCGCCCTGCAGTTACCTTCCCTCTAGCAACTACAATATACATATGAAACAGTCATGACCTTTCTTGCTTTATTAAGGAACAGGCTTGTAGACATGAACATGATCTACAGTATGTCAGAGATAGATCTTGGTGTCAGAGCAGTGTAGGCAACAAAGTGCTTCCTGTTTAATGGGAACATTTGCCCTTATTTTAAATTGATTATGCTGGATTCAGGTTCAAACAGATAGACAACTATGCAACCCAATGCACTCCATAGAGTTTTTTCTGCCTGCCTCTACAACGTGTAACGTTAGACAGTCAATCACCACCATTGTTAGAGCTTGGTACAAGCATGCTGCATGCTTATTGGCTCACTGACGCTGAAGTGATTTTGTCATTAGTTATTGAAATTTGGTATTAAATGACGATGCATTTTTTGATATTCGATACTATGGAGGCCATTCGGTCATGTTCACTTGGATTTGTTCAAAGCAACATTGGTGTATATGTGTATGTATGTGTATATACATATATATATGTATGTGTATATGTGTGTATATATGTATGTGTGTATATGTATATATGTGTATATATAAATATGTATGTATATATATGTATATATATATATATATATGTGTATATATGTAAATGTGTGTGTATATATGTATATGTGTGTGTATATATGTGTATATGTGTATATATGTGTATATTAGATTAGATTAGATTCAACTTTATTGTCATTACACATGTACAGGTACAATGCAACGAACACAAACACATTTATATATGCGTGTGTATATGTATATATGTGTATATGTATATATGTGTGTGTATATATATGTTTGTATATGTGTGTGTATATATGTATGTGTATGTATGTATATATATGAATGTGTATATGTATACATATATGTGTGTATATAGTATATATATTAAAACTTTTTCTAGAATAACGTTTTCACAGAGACAACAATAATAAAAAAGAAAACTGCAGTTATACTCCAAGGCCAGAGCATAACACATTGAATAGTCATAAAAGAGGAAATGACAATGAGTCTTGATTTTAGTAAATTTGAGTCCTTCAGTATGCCTTCCTTTGTGGCAATAGACTTCCAATGTTTTTTCCCCTCAAATAGGACTTTAGATCTCTTAAAATGTGTGAAATCAAGGCAACCTTAAAAATCTTTTCTGTTCTTTGGAGCTACACTGACACTACCATTAGACAACATCACTGACTGCAGCACACATAAAGCTGTAATTAAGCAGATTATTCCTGTTTTGTTGACAATAAACTATAGCAACCATAGATCACATATGCTCATGAAAGGAATCGCTGTGAAAATGATTGAACATTACCAGAGGCTTTGCAGAGAGGCAGTAGCTACACAAAGATGATAGCTGCCAGAATCTATTGCTGTTAAGTTCCTTACTCTTGACAGAGGCCTACTTCCTTAATCAAAAGATGAATATTCCTTGTGGTTAAATTGGGCAATAAAAGGGTTAAACTGAAGTTGCTTATATCGTTGTGTGTATATGAATGTGTAGGTGTGTATTTGCATATTTCTGTGTTTCTAACTGATGAGGTTTTTAGAGTAATAATCATGCCGGATTGGCAGCAGTCAGTGGATTCTCTTCATCAGAAAACTCATTAGTTGGACTTTAGTTGGTTGAGGTAGAGTACAAGGGCATTGTTTTGCTTAAACAAACACCAATGGAAGTTTTACAATTTTAGGTTGTCTTTTGATGCTTAAAGCCACAATAAAACCAATGTACAGGTGTTTTTACTTATGTCAACTCATAAGACCTCTTCTATTAGATATGTTGCACCTGCCAGGGCAGTGTAATTAACACCTTAAACCTATTTTTCTAAAAAGCAAAACTGCTATGTCATTGATCACTTCAGAATCTGACTGCGTACATATTTTAAATTTCAAAAGTTTGAAACTACTAGAAACAAGATTTCTGCTACTGAAAGGTTCATACTCATTTGTGTGGAGAGGGACATAATTGTTACATATCTCATTTAAATAGTATCACATAAATCTCCCACCGAGTGTGTACCCTCATGACAAAAAGAGGAAGAAAGGAAACTTGGAAATTAAAGCTCTCCTAAAACCCAAAAGCACTGTTTTCCTGCGTTGGCACAATCGCTAACCTCACCGATTATGCTTCTTCAATATGATTGAATGAACTTCTGCACACCATCTGTTTCATTGTAGGATTGGGAATCATATCTAGGTTGCACTGGAGATCACAGAAAACAAGAAACCCATGCTGGTATGCTTTATCTCTGTGCTCTCTTCTCTGCCTAACATACCACTTAATTAGTGTGTGTGGTAGGCAGCAAGAAGACAAGAAGCAAAATACCTTTCAAATTACAATTCATTTTAAAAGCTTGTTGATTATCTTTTGTTTTTCCCACTTGCTGGATGTTTTTCATCTTGTCTTTTGCTTGTCAATCACCGTACCTGGCTTTTGTTGCACCTGCTTAATTGTTTGAACACAAAAATGAATGGAGCATATGCAAAAGCAAAACAAGCAAAGCAGTGGTTGTTTCTTCAAAATATTTAAAGGCAGAATGATTACAAAAACATTCCCTCTCAATCACATCTCTATGGTGTGTGGCGTTGTATCAGAGACCTTGCTCCCCGCGTGTATTTTCTCTTCTCTTTTCATTTTCATCAATGACACTTCTAGCCTTCATGCGCTGGGTGTGCAGCCCCCAGCCGCAGTGTGCAGGGTGTAAGGACTCTGTAAAAACGTACTAACTAAGTACCAGATCGTAAGCATTCATACAATAGGAAGCTACAGAAATGGGAGACAAAAATGACAAAAAAATGCAAATATAGCGAGGCAAAATGCCAAGCGAACAGTGCTTGTTCCAGGTTTCAGGACTGACCTAAATCAGGGGTGCCTGATTTACCTTTAGGCCACTTTTGGTTTTCACTGTTATTGTATAGAACTATATTTTAGCTGAGTAGCTATTTCCATCACAAAACACAAGCTCACAAACACATTCCAGAACAAGCTGTTTTTATTATTCAGTCATGCCTGAACAACTTTGGAAGGAAAATAGATTTTTAAATTTCCAGATTCATTTAAAGTGGAAAGATTTACATCCACATTTTCTTGTTAATGTAAGGGATTACTCAAATTATTTTCTCAAAATCTCATGCTAACTTGAGCCTTGTTCAGGAAATGTATTCTTCAGTGGAATCTTCAGTTTTTATCGCAATTATTAATTATTATTATCGCAAGATGTTAATTTTATCATTGAAAAATGGTTCAGTTCTGTTTCGGAGGTCTTTTTATTTCATGGTGGAATTTTTTATGACTTAATTTCATGAGAGACCTATTGACACCAATCTGTGCTCCCTCACCCTTCGACCAAACACATGCCCTTAGTCTTACCCGTATGTACGTAATTTACCTACTCTCTACCTCCCAGACAACATTATTTTCCTACTTGGGAAAAACTATTTAAGCATCTGTTTAAGAGGCATGGGACTCAGTGATATTGTGCCAGACCGAGAAGATGATTATTAACTGTACAAATGTGGCCGGTTGGATCATTGGTAAACCAGGTGCACATGTACTGAGAGGTGTTTGCCTCGACGCAGAGGTCCAGGGTTCTGACCTGGGACAATTTACTGCATGTCTTCCCCTTCGCTCTCATCTTTCTCACAGATGTCCTGTCAAAAATTAAAGGCGGGAAAGCCCAAAAAATAATCTTAAATAAAAATAACCATATAAACAAATAATTGTCCACTTCACACAAGCAATTGGCATAGTATATTTTGCATATAGTATAAAGACAAGTATGCTTATAGGAACTCATTTTATTTGTCCTGCACATGACCTTGTGCTTTCTGTACTGTAAAATCTATTTAAATCTAAAGCAGCCCTCACAACCACTTGAGCTGCTTTAGTATCTAAAAAAGAAGCCAGCTTTCACAATAGATTTTATTGATCTGTACAGGCTTGTTGAATAATTTCAGAGTTGGTTGGGTTTAGGACAGATACTGAGCTGCTGCTGCTAAAGCACTGTTTGCTGTCTCTGACGCTCACCTCCATTATCCACCACCCTGCAGGTACAGGCCATTTCTCTCTTAGGCGGCGCACTGCCACAGAGGCAGGTTGAATCTGTGATTGTTTCCAGCCAGGCTCTCTATGATGGACGACTAGCATGACTGTTTAATATGATGCCTGCACATTATAGATACCTTTTAGAACTGTGTGCGGATACACTCTTACTGCTTGGGCTGATCTGCCATTAAACAAGTGATCGGTGGTGTACTGAGTAGGTTCATTTTAATGTTGGACATTAAATTGACTGATATTGCAAGAGATATGTACAGTATAGAAGATGCATACCCCACCTGAGCCCAACGGGACCCAACAGGCTGGGTTTGGACAGATATTTAGAAATTATGTTTGGGTTTAAGTCAGGCTCGGTCACATCAGAGTGATTAGGCATTGAACATTTTAAATTTAGAACGGCTTATGTAGCCAATAGGCCTGTTTCACTTGATGTCAAGGTTCGTTTTTGTGAATTAAATCAATTTAAAATATTACTCTAACTTCGGTCTTCCTGTGTGCGGAAATTTGTTTATGTAGCTGTGACAACGAAACACGTGCATATTAGGCTACATGTGGCAGTGCAACGATAGAACACGTAAAACAGAAGTTGGCCTTAGGAGATTTTAAAAGACAGATGTTTTGGGCTTATGGAGAGGTCAGTATCTCAACTACCTTAGTGTCCTGGCCTGTGGCTTCCTTGCCATTCCAGCCAGCAGCAGTAGCAGCGACTTCAGCGTTGCTGGCAGGACCATCGAGCTGAGGAAAATCTTGAAGCCATCCACCGTTGATGCAATCTTTTTTCTGAATAAGAACATGGATTAGCCTAAACTTTGATAGATGGATTATGTAAATATATCCCATGTTGCAATTTAGTAGCCTATACGTTCAATAAGCTGCTTTTGTGTTAACGTTAATTTTACTTTGCTGGGGACACTCACACTGATTTGGATTATATTAAGAGACCTAGGTCCATAGAACCTCTTGTGTGAATGTTTTGTATTTTGTTATGTTAGCTTGGGCAATTTTTGGTAGGCCCGTGTTAGTTTAATTTTAATTGGCTATATGATTCGACCTCTTGTGCGTTATTGGCGCTTGTTGCCCTGTGTGCTCATCTGTTGACATTTCAGAATGCCTTCCTACAGTTGCTTATTAAAAGCGGGCTTTCCACACAAACAAACATACATGTGTCTTTAGTATGAGGAAAAAATGAGCTATAGCGGGCTCCCGTCGGGCTCGGACACAAATATCTCAATGCCTGTTGTGCTCGGGTCGGGTTGGGTTACTGCTCTGTCGGACGCGGGCCAGGCTCGGTCGGAAAAATGCGTCCCGATCCGCACTCTGGTACGGTAACCTACTGTATGGCATATGGTCACAAAACAAGTCTACATTGGGAATGTGTCCGATAATGGCTGTTAAGGCACTTTCAGCAGAATTGGCTGCAGCAGCCTTTGATGTCTCGCTTGCGAGTGTTGTCCTGCTGACAAGCATATTAGTTAGGGTGCACTTTATTGGCTCAACAAATTGATCAATTGAGATAATTAGGGCACTATCTAAGGCCTTTTAGGTACATAGATGTGTGGCATTTTTGCTAACAATCTGGAAAAATATGTTTTACCTTTCCCTCTATTAAAAATGTTACTTCTGAAGCATGAATTCCCTGTAGGCATTAGTGTTGTATCTTATAAGAAGAATCAGGCATTCTGCCACTGACTCATGTCATTACAGTTTCAACTGCAGCTATACAGTAATTAGCCGTGGGTCCAAGTGCCATGATGAACAGCCTTTATTTAATTACATAAGATACTTGACCCGCATCAGCATCATGGTTTAAACCTTTGAATTAATTATTGGACAACTACATTTAAAACCTTCCTGATCCAATAAGCAAACTGACTGCCGCAATGACCATCATCCTTCATTTCTTTCATGCAAGACTTAGCAAACACATTTCATGCATCTCTGTTCATTGCTTCATGACTGGTTGCTCTATAACAAACATTAAATACCAATATTGAACTAGAGAAAATGGATTATGTGGCTGCCGTGGTAATAGTTATCATATTTTATAGTTTTCTACACCGCATAAACCAGACAATGGTCGCAAGTTTGAGGGGAGCTACATTATTTTGTCCATAATATTGTGGTATATAACAATATTATGTCATATTCAGTCAACAAATAAAATCAGTCAACGACAAACAAAAGCTCCATATGTTGAACATAAGAAGTAGTTTAGCCAGCTGGTGGTTGAGTGTGAGCAAGATGGTCTGTCAGCCATCTGGTATTAATGGGTGTAATTTTGATGTGTATGTAATGGGGAAGTGCTGTGGTAAGAGCAGTGTGTCATGTATGGCTGTGGCTTCACTCAGCAAAGAGAACAACCCAAGAGCCCATGGTTATGCCTACAATTGTGGCATTAGGAGTTCTGGCTTGTACATCATTAGGGGAATAGCACAGGGGGCATTGAGGGCTTTCAGGACAGGTGTGGGGAGAGACAGACAGACAGAGAGGGAAAGAGAATGGCATGGGGATGAAAGCACACTAGCTATTTAACTAGACAAAACACAGACACTGCCATACCAAAGCACAGACATGCAGTGCTCACCAAAGAGCACCCATGCAATAGAAACAAACATGTCTGTCCTGTATGTGTGTCTTGTGAATAAATTGATGGTGTCCCATTTGCTGTTGATTTATACCTGAAGTGTGTGCATGTTTGTGTAGGAGTTTACCATGGATAAATTAATAATAAAAAAGAACGGTCAAAAATGTCACTATGCTAATCTTTCAATATTGATGGACACTATTTTCCCACAATGCAGTGCTGATAGGAAACGGAGGAGCTAATCACAGAAAGAGAGCATGTTGTCAGTATACAGTATATTACGTTAACTTTCTTACAATGTTTTGTAATAAGAGAAGATAAAGATAAAAACATTATTGTCTGTTCACACAGAAAATTGTCTTGCATCGTTTGCTCCAACAGTCAACAGATAACATTAAAAAAAGCCCTTGAGCAGTAGTGTGCATTGTATATAAAGCACAATTATGACACTTACTACTAGAAAAGAAGAGTTCTATTAATAGAGCTTCTTTTTTCGAGCTTCTTTTTTTTCAATTGTTTATCTTTGTTTCTCCAGGGACTGTTATTGAGCACCACTTGTACCTCCCTTTATTTCCACCACAGGATGTGTCCTTGAGCAAGGCATTTAACTTTCTCAACTGCAACTGCTCAGTGACTAGAACAGCTGTCAGCGTGGTCCATTCTCAGCAAAAGATAAAGCAAATAAAGATTTAAAAAACACTCCCAAGATCAACTTAGTTCATTTTCTGTGTAATGCCTGTGGGTATTAGGGCTGTAACGATACACCAAACCCAGGGCTTGGTTTGTATCACGATTTTTGACCCATGATTTGATACAAACCTTGTTTTTTTTTTTATTCTCAGTAAACGTAATGCAACATTTTTTCTGCCACATGGCATTGCATTGTCATTGATTGCATCCCACTTTGCAACATTGTTATACAAAAGATACCTTATTTATTGATATTGATTGATTTCAATATCGATTGATCCAACACCAAAGATTCTTTTGTAGCCTACCTTAAAATAATGTTTCCAAAATTGTTACAGTGGCTCATTAACTCATTGGAATGACACATAGGAATAATGGTAACAGTAACGGGCAATTCTGCTCCCAACCTGTAGGGGAAATGAAGAGGAAAAGTGCTTTGGTGTCTACTATAAAGATGCAGGTTGAGAAGTAGCTAATGTATTTCTTGGTGGGTAACATAAGATTACGACACCGTTCAACATGCTCAGTTATTTTTAGTATGATTGTTTTGACCACGGTTAACAACTCTGTGGGCTAATCCAAGAATTCATCAGTAACGTTAACTGTATAGATAGACGACTAATCTAATGTTAATTTAGCTAGCTAGCTCACCCCTGTCTTCTGCCTCAGTCTCCCGGCAGTGCAAAGCTTCAGTCAGGATGAGAACTGACAACAGCCCTGGGGAAACATCCACAGTCAGCCCTCGGCCAGCTAGCACCCATTCCGGGTCAGCACTTAACTTCAATGCTAAGGACTCTAACGGCAGTTTACTGAACCGTTGGGAAACAGACCCAGACACTCGAGTCAGAACCGCAGACATTTGTAACATTACACCTCCGTTAACGCTAACCAGTTCTCACTCCACAACATAGGTTTGTGGAGCTGATTTCTGTTTTATTTTGCATATCCTTACAGCCCTAGTGGGTAAGTAAGTAAGTAAGTAAGTAAACTTTATTTATATAGCACCTTTCACAGACAAGAAGGGTCACAAAGTGCTTTACAGTAAAAACAAAATAAAACAGCAACACATAAAATACTAAGCCATATTGCTAGTTAAAAGCTTGTCTAAAAATATGTCTTGAGGTGTTTTTTAAAAGATTCCACAGAATCCAAGGCTCCCAATGCTAAGGGAAGAGAATTCCAGAGCCTTGGAGCCGCCACAGAAAAGGCTCGATCACTCTGGTTTTAAAACGTGTTCTGGGGACAGTTAAAAGGTCTTGGTTTGAAGACCTCAGAGAACGACCAGAAGTGTATGCGTGTAGTAGATCCTGGATGTAAGCAGGGGCTTGACCATGCAAGGCTCTATAGGTAGTGATTAAAATTTTAAAATGCACTCTAAAACCTATTGGTAGCCAATGAAGAGCCTTAAGCACCGGAGTAATATGTGATCTCCTGCTGGTCTTAGACAAAAGTCTTGCTGCTGCATTCTGAACAACTTGCAGTTTATCCATAGATGATTTGTTTAAGCAAGTGTACAGTACATTACAATAATCCAAACGTGAAGAAATAAAAGCATGAACAAGCATCTCCATCTCTTTTTGAGAGACCACAGATCGGATCTTAGCAATGTTCCTGAGATGGAAAAAACAGGAACGAACCACAGATTTCACATGACTGTTAAAACACATAGATTTGTCAAAAATGACACCCAGATTTCGCACAACATTACAGTCAGAGAGTGATAGAGCCCCAATGGCCTGCCTAATCTTAGGGGTAATGCTGTCTGGGGCAAAGATCAGCACCTCAGTTTTTTCTGAATTTAATTGCAGGAAATTGTCAGCCATCCATTTGTTAATGGAGGCTAAGTAAGAGTGCAACATGGACAGTTTGTCTAGCCTATCAGGGCTAAAAGATAAATATAGTTGGATGTCATCGGCATAACAATGGTAAGATATTTCCTCAAAACTACCAATAATCTTTCCAAGAGGAAGCAAATACAGACAAAACAGCAGGGGGCCGAGCACAGAACCTTGGGGCACACCACAAGACAGAGGTATGCAACTTAATTTCCTTGAAAGGCAAAGGGCTAAGGTCACTATAGTTTTTCCACTGGAACATGACTTGTTGAAGGGTAACTGAGACACATCTGGAATTTCTTCAAGTTCGCTTTCTACAAGGAACAACGTTTCCACCAGCAGCCTAATGTGACGTTAAAATCTCCTTGAGCAATACTGAACCTCCTGTCTGCGTACCATTTGTAAGCCCTGAATAAGACCATTAACTAAATGCTTGCACAAATAGTGGATGATTATAAGGACACATATCCCGTATAGGCTGTCAATTATCTCACTTACATGAGCTCTCTATATGTTCCCTCACAAGCAACAATTAATTCATGAATAAGAGTCAATAAAATGACAGCCCATTAGCTTTTGGGCGCCACATTTGTGTACTAAAACTAAACACAGACATAAAAGACCAATGCAACCAATGCACCTTTGCAGTTTGACCCTGTTTAACCAGAAGTACCAGCCAAACGAGGGACATAGATTTTGATATCAAGTTTGTTTCACTCCAATGTGTTTTGCCAACTGGGAGCCGTATCTATGTCTGTCAAGGAGCTGGTTTTCAGGCTACACTGCCTGTCTGCTTATGACTTGTGTTTCTGCTTCTCTCTCTGCCTCCCTTTCTGTTGCCCTTAGTGTTGCAGTGCTGTACAGTATGATTGAGCATGTATATCCCCCTGGAGCATTCTGTGGGTTGAAGTTATTTAGTACAGAGTGTGAAGGGCTTCATATTCAGTATTACACATACACACACACACACACACACACACAGGTTAGGGTCAAACACACGCACTTGTGTGCGTACATACAATAACACACTAAGTAACAGAATATGTAGTGTAGCACTGGGGCACATTATAAGTAGTAGACACTTGAGATGAGATAGATAGCTAGACGAGCATTTGTTCCACATCCATTCATCTTTGATGTCCTTTCCCTCTTATTCTTTCTTCCTTTTTATTTCTTCTCTTACGCTTCATGAAATAACACTGATTTCTGCCTCTCCACAGGCCACTTGTGGGGTTACCCTGCCTGTGTAATTTAGCAAGGTACTCCAGGAAATTCAAAACACTGTACCAATCAGACACAATTGTGGGTGTGATGTCAAGAACTCATTATAGTTGATTGTGCTTTTTGTTTATTGAATGCTTAAATGCATACACATTATGCAGTAAAAGGTACCTGGACTATAGAAGTTATTAGCAATGTGTTATTAAAGACTGATTTGGATTATGAAGTAATATGCCCTATGTAAGGGCTTAATATGTTTATGTTTTTTACATTGTGTGCGTTAACTAACCTGATGAGTCCGATTGTTTGTTACACAGAATCACCTGAGAGGCGTCTATATCCGGCAAATACACTTGTAGTTGAACATTGAACCTGTTTAAAAAAAGTGATCAGAGATCACACAAAATGAATAAACCTGGTGGCAACGTGTAAGAATTTAGAGGTATTATTTGTCAGGTTGGTAACATTATAAATTACAAGCTATTATGTAAGGAACTTTGGACAGCAAGGCCTTTTAGGTGCAACACAAGGAAAAGTTGAACAATTAGTAAACATAAAAATGTACTGATTTCTATTAACACCATCTAATTTTATTTTATTCAATGGTAGAAGTGGAGTGGGACAGTATGTGAAGGCTGGGATTAATGGGATCATATGTTGCACATACTGACATGACAACCTATGCTCATAACTACATGACTGATGGTGGACGTGCAATATGATGAAAATGAGATCCAAGACAATGTTGGCAGACCAGAGGTTGCAGTTATTCGTCTACTAAGAGCAACACTGGCAGTGTTTAAGTAGCCTGAGGCCACTGTTCACTTGACACTGAGATTATTGAAGCCTGGACTTTTTAACTTGCAATTAACACAAATATCTGAGTTCATCATTTAATTAGAACTTCAAATTACCATCCTTTAGGGGTGAAGCCACTTTACTCTTCTGTCATGATAATGGATAGCCATTTATTATTACTAAACCCCTCCCTAACTTACAAAACAGCCTGCTGATTTCTTTTATTTCTGGTTGTCAAAATTTGTTAAATATTGATTGGCCGGGCTCACATGGGACCATCCTTAACTAGGCTTTTTTTCTGTCCCACTGTCATCCTTTTGATTTCTTCTCTTACGCTTCATGAAATAACACTGATTTCTGCCTCTCCACAGGCCACTTGTGGGGTTACCCTGCCTGTGTAATTTAGCAGGGTACTCCAGGAAATTCAAAACACTGTACCAATCAGACACAATTGTAGGTGTGATCTCAAGAACTCATTATAGTTGATTGTGCTTTTTGTTTATTGAATGCTTAAATGCATACACATTACGCAGTAAAAGGTACCTAGAGTACTATAGAAGTTATTAGCAATATGTTATTAAAGACCGAATTTGATTATGAAATAATATGCTTAATATGTGTATGTTTTTCACATTGTGTGAGTTACTTGACCTGAGTCCGATGGTTTGTTATTTTTTCAATTTTTATTGCAACTTTGTTCCTGATCTCACAGTATCAATGTCTTTATACTGCTTTAAGTCTCGCTTTCCCTTTAAGGCTGATGTTACGATACATCATTCATTTGTTACTTTATTTTCAAGAATTTCTCAGATGCTGAGTTCCAACACTGTCAATGGACCTTTTCACAGCAGACATGATGACATGTCATAGTAGTTAAAGCACAGGTGTATTCAAAACCATTAATGATGGCTGCATTCCATTTAGGAGAGACCCTGGTATTGTCCATGCTGACTCACTGAAATAGCTTACAGAGACACTTGATGGAATTGAGCCATCATTAAGGTTATCAATATCAGCTGTGCTTTTCCTACTATGACAAGTCAAAATGTCTGCTGTGAAAAAGGTCCATGGGAGTTTTAGACCTGTTAATTATTCTCCATCTGACTGTGTGTATGTCAACTACGCAGACTACTACTAGACAGGCTCTGCCCTTTTGCTTCCAACACTTACAAACATGCAAATCAAGTGAATTTGAGACTTTAAGGAATAAATATGTGTTTGTACAGGAGTCAACCCTTCGTTAAGACTTCCATGCTTTCTGCCATATGCATGCTGAGTAAGACTCCAGTTATTGCATGATCCTGAGTAATTGGTGTGGAAGATTAATTGATTTTATCAATATAGAAGATAACAAAATAATGAAAGGGATAACATGTAAAGTGTAAACACATATTTCCAACATGGTCCCTAAAATCACAGGATTTATTGATTATTCCCAAATGATATTTTCCAAATAATTCAAGTTTGTAGCTGATTTGACAATAACTAGTGTATATTCTAAAGCATTTCTTTTTCATAAAACTTTGAATTGCAGCTGTGTTTGAAAGGTTCTGGGACCCTAAATAAACCTGGTTTGTCTTAAAGTCTAAAGCTACATGAGACTTGTAGTAAAATGCAAAATGTCCCTGAAAGAAATGTTCCCATGTTGTTTGTTTAATTATTTTCTTTGGATGAACAACATGTACCTCCAGACAAAAAACCTATATTTAGTATAGTATAATTAACATATAAAACAATTTGAGCCCATTTATTTTTATTTATTTTGGGGGTTTAGGATGCAAATAAGCGTTTGCCCCCTGATTTATGCATCAGACTATATTACACATGACTGTAGGGCAACTTAACATTTAAAAAACAATAGACTAGCACAAATAAACCAAATTGCCTCAACAGCAACTAACTAGGATTAATTAAAGAAAACCACAAACAAGGTCCTGGTTTTATATTCGCAAACAAGCCCCCAACTTGTTATGTTTGGCTCACAGGCCACACCAAAAGAGGGAGATGCACAGCAACGTAAGAATAATAAAGTGACATTTATTAAATAATGATGCAAACAAGAGCATGATGAGGTGTGATTGTCAGTATCAGTGATGAATGAAGGTGGATGGATGGAATGGAGAATGTGAGGTGTTACATTGTCAGTAGTTAACAGAGAGAAAACTCAAACAGAGAGAAAACATGTTGGAAGAATGCGGCCGTCCAGTCTCGGGGCAGGCGGGGTTAAATAGTCTGGGAGGACCGGCCGGGTGATCACAGTCATCTCATTATCGCCTCCGCTACACCTGCAAGTTAACAAGACAAACCACAGTACACATGTAGGACAGGCCCAGGGCTGTCACACCACCAAACATGACATCATTGTTATAGCTAGTGTTTGTGTGTATGCAGTAGTTATTATATAGTTGTGGGGAATAGTTTCAGTTTTCTCACATTGCCACAGGGTTTGCTCCCCTATCCACTGTACCCTACCGATTTAAACCACGTAGCTGTTGGGTTGCCTTCTTCCTCCTTCCCAGACGTTGTGGTGGTTCTCACACCAACAACTTCAACATGTTGGGGTCTTCACAATTGACACATAGCTGGGGCTATTTACCCATAACTGGGACAGTGGTTGACGGGCATCAGGGCGTTTGCACTCACCGATGGGCCTGCATGCCACATCTCTGGGGCCCACTGCTGCTCCGAGAGCCTGTACAACTTAGCCTGGAACCACAAGAGACCAGTTACCATGTGTTCCACGGGGAGGCGTGTACGAGGTCTTGGCAGTGGAGAGGTACCGGCTGAGGAGGTTTACACACTCGGCTCCTCTTTCAGTCCCTGAAAACAAAGGGCTGTCCGGTGGCAGTAGCTGGAAGCAGAGAGTGGCAGGCAAAAGCAGCATGTAGCATGTAGCATGCAGCACGCGCTACAAGCACTACTACTCCACTACTGCACTGACGCATCACACGCCCTGTGAGCAAACACACAAACACACAAACACACATGCAGACCCTTACACACACACACACACACACACACACACACACACTTACCCATACACACAGACCCACACACATGCACGCACACAGACACACACACAGACCCAAACACACACACACAGAACCACCCACACACAGACACACACACACACACACACACACACACACACACATCGACCTCAACACACATACACGCACTCACATACACACAGACACACACAGACCCACACGCACGCACGCACACAGGCACACACAGACACACACACACACACACATTACCCACCCACACACAGACAGACAACCCACCCCCACACACACAGACAGACAGACCTACCCACACACAGACAGACAGACACACACACAAACAAACAGACACACACACAGACCCAGCCACAAACACACATACAGACCGACAGACAGACCCACACAGACAGACAGACAGACCCAGAGAGACAGACAGACAGACAGGTACTATACAAGTGCAAATGCATTTTCTCTTCCTCAGCCAGACAGAAGCTTTTTGTACCACTTCTTCTTCTTTGGCTTTTGCATTATCTGGCTCTGAAGATCTACCAGCTGGGACCTCAAGGTGTTCTCACTCCTCTCCCACTCCTCCTCTTTTTCCTGAGGAGTTAGCTTCAGGCTTTCTGTGGCCTGTAGGAGGGATGCCTTGTCCTCCTTCCACTGGTTGAGATTACTCTCCAGCTGCTGCTCAGTCTTCTTCAGAGCAGCCAGGAGGCAGTCACTCACAAAGCTTTGCTCGTCATTCTGATCCACATAGGAGGCTCTTGATTTGTCGCTCTCCTCTAGCAGGGAGGTTTTCTCCTGCTGCCATAGGACACTCTCCAGCTGATGTTCATACTTTTTCTCAAGAGCAGCCATGAAGTTCTTGTTGTTTTTGTCCAGCATCTCCAGCTGGGCTCTATGGGAAGCTTAGGATCTTTCCAGAATCTCCTTTGCCTCCTCGTCCTGTTCTCTGAGAACTTCTTCCATCTTGTTCAATTTATCCTTCAGCTCCTGAGCTTGAGCCCTCTCAATCTCCAGAAAGCTCTCCAACCTCACGTTGGTGGTCTTAGCTTCTGCGAGGATCTGTCTCTCTTTACGAAGCTCGATCTTCTGAGTCTCCACATTATTTTTCAGGGCCTCCTTCTCTCCCTTCATCTGCTCCAATTCGACTTTCAGGTCTTCAGTAATGAAGCACTGCAGGTCGAGATCTTTTTTGGGCTTTTCGCAGCCTGTTGCTGATTTTTCCCAGCTGGGATTTCAGACACTCTGTTTCCCTGGGTAGGGAGTGGAAACGTTCAGCCAGCTAAATTTTCAAGTCACACATCTCCCTCTGCATCAGCTCTTTCTCATGGCCCCAACTGCTGCTCACTCTCTGTTGTTGGAGCTGATCGAGGAAATTGGCCAGCAAATCCTCTTGGATGATCAGGTGAACTCTTCCCTCAGATTCACATTGGGTGAGCGTCGCCTGTCCTTCATCTCACACCGTACTTGTTCTTCAAGTAAACTGAGATAGAAATTGATTTGCGGGTGAATCTCTCTGGAGTTGAATTCCATGTTTTCCAGTGTTTTTTTCTCCTGTTGCAATGTGCACCTTTGGATTGTCACAGTCAAATGACTCTCTGATACAAACTGCTGTCTGAGTGAATGTGTGTCAGAACTAAAGTTGGATCCCAGTATTCAGTGTTGTTATGACAACAACAACATGTGTTCTTATGTTTTCGATCCAAATGGTTATTGATTCGATCCAAATGGTTAAAGATCTCGACCTGCAGTGATTCCATTCTATTTTTGATTCTATTGTTGCTATTGTATACCAGTTTGTTTATGTTTGAATGTAATGATTTCTGATGATTCCTAAAATATGGTAGAAAGAACACTTTACGAAATATGGAAAGGAAAAAGATGAGCAGTACACACAAGTATGCGCCAGTTGGGACGTCATTTTCTCTAACTCCATTAACTATGTACGCTCAGCAACTACCTATTATTGATATAAGATGTGCATTTACCACAATAAGACATTATTTTTAAACTTTTATTTAACTGTCCAATACTTTTCATGGATTTGAAAAGCCGTTTATCTCCTGCTCGTGTTTATCTTGTAAATTTTAAAAGTTGTCGTAAAGGAAGCTATTCTGATCCCTTACTGCTGCAACAGTGAGAATTTCCCTATTGTGGTAATAAAGGGCTTTTCACACGGCAAGCCACACATCGCTTGCCTAATCGCATGGAACCGCGGTATCCCGCTCCTCATGTGAAGGACAATTCACAAACATGTCATTTCACTGAGTGGCGTGACATGTTTTCAGTTTTCAGCTATTTCTTTTTCTATTCTGTTGTATATGTTATAAGGTCAGATATGTAAATATGTACATACAGTATATAAATAGATTTTCTAATGATCATGTTCACGTTCTCCTTTGTTGAGTTTATTGTTTTTGCTCATGTCTAGACATTTCAAACCGACAGACGTCTTTGAACTCAATGCAAACATTCACCCAAGAAGTTTACATACCACATGCATATTCATTTTCTGCAGCTTCTAACACTCACTCAAACCTCCTTGAACATTGGTCACACATCACTTATTTCCATCTACAAGTTGCTTTTGTGCCAGTTCTGAGACTCCCAATGCAACAGAACATGAATATATGCAAATATGTGAGTCTCATTATGCATCTGACTTGCCTTTGGTTCAATCTGTCAGTTTAAATATCCCATTTGCAATTGAATTACACAATGTTTGATGTGTGATTGACGGTTTTGATATTTGAATTGTGTAAGCTATTGCTCTGACAGACAAGTCAAACAGCTGTCAGACCATCCTGGTCTGTCAGTTGTTGATCCTACTCATCTTGCCCCGAGCTGAGACCTCTTATTCTAGTTGTCTGACAGGAGTTCTTACTGGATGTGGAGTTGTTGATTTTGGTTTAGTTGATTGGGCTGAATAAATAATAAAATAAGGATTAATACCAGACTGGTGTCATGGGATGTAGAGCATATTGATGTTTTTGACTGGCATCCGACATGATTAATATCTAAGGTCAGCCTTGGTGTTATATAGTTAGTCAGTGAGCCATTACCCCCATCAGTATGTGTGCTGTGAGGATGTTGATGTGAGGCCTTCTACGCCTCTGGAACCTGTGCTAATCTGAACGCCTACCTGTAATTGTCCATTAGCACTTTACATGACATGGGGTTGTTTATTATTAATAACTGGGGATATTGAATTTTCTAGATATCATTTTAGGGGTGCTGCATGTCAACGTTATCCAGTATTTCACATTACTGACCATCAAAAGACATAAAAATTCACACACAAGTCAAGAAGATGACATAACGTGCTTTGCATGGATATAAAAGGTTATACATTAAAGAGTTTTTCCAAAGGCCAGTCTTTTAATTATGTGCCTCGTGGAGTTGTTGAATAATGTAATGTAGAATTCATAAAAATGCCACTGGTTTGTGTAGACAGGATTTATACCTGTAACCAAAATGAACTACATGAAGAACTCTGATGATAATGAGAAAAAAAGAAGAGGGATCTGACATTTAACAATGTGCAATACTAAATCACTAAATACTGCACACTCCATGTTCTGTTGCTTAAAAATGTTGATACAGTTTGTCATACCATATGCTGTATATTTGCATGTACATTTTATATACAGTATACAGTGTGTGTGTGTGTGTGTGTGTGTGTGTGTGTATATATATATTGTATGTGTTACAGCTCTGAGAGTGCATCACAACTTGCAGCAAAAACTTTGGGGTTCTCACAGTGTGCCTCTAAGGTTTCAGGTGCAGATGTCATTTAGTGCAGATGTTGGATCCCTACAGTATAAACCTTGCTCACAGGTAATTTTCATCTAATATAGAGATGCAAATATATACTGTGTACATTTCACATTTGGTAACACACAGCACAACAAAGGGAGCAGTGGGTTGAGATTTGAGAACAAGATTGAGGAAAAGTGGTTGTGGAGTATCTGTTTTCCTTTACACACTGTAAAGGTCATTTGTCAACTATGACACTGATACTTAACAACAGTCTGTGGTGCAAGACTGCCTGTGTCACCCTGTGGCTTTTTTAAAAATGGGATTTAACCAAAAATGGATTGTGTGTCTGTATTCGCACACAAGCAAATTGCTGTGTTTCTATTGAACAAGCATTGGACCAGCCAGTGGAGAAACACATATTAATATTTTGTCACAAAGACGAATTGCCATGCCATCCTTGAAGTGTAATGTGTTGTTTTATTCCAAGCCGAAAACCTCCTTTATCAGTCCTTCCAATATTTTCCAATTTTTCAGCTGGAAGAATGAATGCAATGTCAACCAATCCCCCATATTATTCCCACATAATTATTACAATCTCTAACCCATTTATCTGAGTCTTTTGCATATTGTTCCAGTTCTTTATTTATGACACAGGCTGCACTGAAACATTCATTTTAAAGATGTGTTTTGTCTCTCACTGCAACTAATTACATGTTTTGAGTATTGTGGGTTCTTTAAAGTTGTAATTATTATTTTTGCTACTAGGGGGAAGGCAAAATATAAAAACAAACCGTGGCAATGGCTAAACAGTTGCTTACTTACACATGTTGGATCTGTAAGTAAGCAACTTGGAGCAACATTATCACATTTCCATTTAATACGATCTTCCACAGCAGATATGAACAACACAGCTTCAGATTTATTGTCTTCATTCACTCTGTTCTTAGACACTTGCACCATATTGAAGTAAAATAAAATCTTTAAAGTCAGCGACTCCTTTAGAATAAAGAAATTCCAGTATACCGTCTGTGTCATACTGTATACTATATCTAACACCTATGATTGCACTGCAGTCTGCTTTTCTCTGATTTCATCACACCATCTCAGCCTGCGCTGTCTTTTCTGTGATCAAAAAAACAACAAAAGAAGAGTTACCATAGCCGGCATTTTATTTCACGATCCCCGCCTACTCAAGATTCAGGGGAAGCATATTCTGAAAATGCAATGAGTACAACTCTATGCAGTATGATTGCCTATCTGTCTACCTATTCATGCCAATTCACAGTAAAAGTAAGATGTGCAATTGTCACTGTATCTCCACTCCTCCACAATCCAGTTCCTGCAACGCTCAAGAAGAATCATCACAGTTATATTGTCATGAGGTTTCTGTCCAATATGTTAGTGTCATGAGAACTAAAACTGTCAATAAATACTACAGCAGTGGCCAATCCAAATCTAACATTTAACATTTAGTTTTACAAATGTGCCAGACAGATAATGTATGAAGAACCAAACCTGCCTTCAAGAAAATAAATAAAATGGCCATTTAAATTGGTGTTTGGACCTGAGGCATGAAGGAAGGGAGTTAAGAGCATATCCGTACTATAGAAGAGAAATTTCTGTAAAAAAAAAAGGTAAAATGTCAGTGAGATTGTGCTTTGTTGGTTTGCAACGCGCATAGTTGGTAAGTGTAAACTAGAAATTTATAGAAGTAATATTTATGCCAGAGATACCAATACTTTACAATTTATGTGCTTCCTAAATGCTCTGCACCACTTGCCTATTTGTGTTTTTTCGGTCTTGGAATCATAGATTGTTTGACTTCCTTGACATAATCTACTACATGTTTTAAAGGGGCAGTATGCATTTTAGCTGTTCTGCTAAAAAGTCAAGTAGCAATACAGTAGTAGAGATATAGATCAATCTGTGCTTGTGTGTCTGAGATCAGAAGTTAAACTCAATTGATATAATAAACTAAGGAGTTTTTGAAAAAGGAGAACAATCATCCTACTAAATCTTAATCCTACCCCTGTATTAAGTGTATTGAAATTTGTGTTAAACTCTAACATGAATGAGCTGATCTCACTGAAGAGCCGTTAGTGTTTAGATTGCATTGACTACCAATCTAAAGCCTGCCAAGACTTTTGCATCTACTCAATGGTGATTTAGCCTGTGGAGGCTGCTGCTACATTTAATATCTGAGGTACCATTGACATTGATTTCCTTAGTATTTTTTCTAGGGTATCAAAACAGCATTGTGTATGTTTTTTTTTCACTTTCGATTGAAGTAAATGATAGTTTGTTTGTAGAGGCAGTAAAGCGTTCTAGTTGAATCTTTCCTGTGCTGCTGTACTAAAACATGCACTCTGTTGTTGGTTATATGAGAACATTTTACATTGTTTGAAACATGCTGCCCTAGAGTCAGGCTAATTGAACAATAAAGCACAGTGATCCCCCTGTGTGCACAACAATACAAGCTGCAAGGAATTTTCAGTACTCAATTAATTTCGGAACAGGCCTCTCATTTGATGCTGTTTTTCTCCTATTCTGAGAACCTTGGGGGAAGACTTGTGACAGCTGTTATTTGCATAGTTTTCCTAGGAAAGGTCTGTGAAATGATCTTGATGTGTTGACAGTCGGATCCAACTGTTCCCCAGGGCTCTCCTGAGCAATAACTCAGTAAGGTAGTTTAAGTACCCACAGGATGTGTCTTATTGCCTATCACAGCCAGTGAGCCACCAAATGTTACCAACTAAATAAATGGTATGACATTGAAGTAAACTCTTATTTCACAAGGTATTCACATTGCTGGACTTGAGGATTTGATTATATTTTGCAATGATGGGCCATTAATCCTGAAATAATTTCCAATGCCAAATCTGTAATACTAAAAATCAATATGCTTTTATTTTAGTCCTTTTTGTTTAATAAGTTCAGTAAAAACTGTAGGAATCTTTTCAGGTTGTGAGGAGTGTTACAGACATTATGGAATGATAATCATAGACTCGCACTGTTGCCACTGGCTCATATGGTTGCACTTGCGTACAAACACTTTCCTGAGAGTTGCTTAGAAAGGGCAGAGTGC
This sequence comes from Etheostoma perlongum, assembly GCA_026937815.1. Taxonomy (NCBI): domain Eukaryota; kingdom Metazoa; phylum Chordata; class Actinopteri; order Perciformes; family Percidae; genus Etheostoma; species Etheostoma perlongum. The sequence continues at coordinate 15,403,469 of CM049373.1, forward strand.
ATCCCTCATCTGATGTTATATCAAAAAAATATACCTTCCAATGGAAGTATTACTAACAGCAGACATTATCTGGGACTACATGATGCTTTTGTAGCCGTAGATCTTTTCTCTGATGAAGTATTTGGTCCATGTACTGCATTTCATGGATTCTACCATTAATGTGCTTGACTGACGGCCTGCTTAAAGGAAAATTCCGGTCAATTTTCAACACGTAACCTTGTTTGTAAATTTGGAGTGCTGTTAGTAGAGAGAAAAACGAACACAATCGCTGCTGCCTACACCGTGTTATCCTCCTGCTAGAGTTAGCACCCAACAGGCTTAAACAGGGCAAGTTTTAAATGTGTATATAGCCTCTAAACATGTTCAAAATGTCATTAAAAGTGCCTACCCATGTGCAGTGATTCCTTCCGAGGGGACACAAATTTACAAACAACAGAGCTATGTGTTGGAATCGACCGGGAATTCTCCTTTTAATAAAATGATGATGATATTCTTTTATTAGGAATAACCCCTTGAGATGTAGCATCTCGTTTTTCAGGGGGTCCTTAAAGGCAAGAAAATACAGTACATTCACAATTAGACAAGACAGTTAACAAAACAACTTGAGGGGACCTAAAAAAAACATACATCACAAACATACATAGTACATACTGACAGAAAAAAGACAAAAGCTCTCCATTACACCAAAACCACTCATATCTTCCCCATTCCAACCATTAAATATTAAACAATAAACAGTTAAGGTCATTAATATAGACAGTTGAGAAAATAATTAAGAAAATAAAAAATAAGAAGAAAAATAATAAAATGCAAGCAGTTATGACCGGGGTCCAAGCCTCATTGCGCCATTCGCCTGTACAAAAATAGAAACCTTAGTCTATTGAGTCTGGCTGTGCTAAACTTGCTGTCTGCCATCTTCACAGGTGGACTGTCTGACATTTGGATACAAATCAAATTGACTCACTCTATTTGGAAGGATGAGTCTAAAGAGACTCTTTGTTTGTCCTGTCCAAGGTAATGTTCTCATACAGTTCCTGTTTCCTCCCAGTGCAATACTGTCACTCTGGTTGCAATGACCTATAGTTACTGGCCTCCCTCAACTTCTTCAAGAAACTGTCTATTCTCTGCAACATAAACACTGACAACAGAGAAGACACTGTCCTCTGTGTCTGTTTACCAGAACCACCCACTCGTTTGCTAGCTTTAATAAAGACTAATTAAAGCAAAGCCTTACCTTAATGAAAAAAGAACAGGAGTTGTATTAATCAAGCAACTAAAAATACCATGACTAGGCTAAATGTTTTACTGTTTACACACTCATGGGTTGTATTGTGAAATAAATGATGGCGTGCGTGGTTTTTCTTAGTCTTTATTGTGTACAATCAACACATTCAAAAGACTGCCTGACTGAACCACACAATATTTGATGCAATATAAATTAAACAAAATCCAGAAGTGTTAGATTGTGACATTGTACTGTAATTGCACAAACCTTTTATTACTTAAACTGATAAAAATGGCATGCAATTCCTTATCATTTTTTGCATTTTAATCCTTAAATGCCTTATTGAAAATAGCGACACGAAGAGCAAAGCACATGATCTGATACCAGTGTTAAATTTAGAAACAGCGCTCAACCATAACAGTTTCCCTACTGCCTTGGTGCCATTTGGACCACTATCAAGTCTATTTCCCTCTATTGGTCAACCACTCTTTATAAAAAAATTAAATTAAAAAAATAGGAAAATATATACTTTATACAATTTCCGCCTGTGTCAATGAGACGCTGCTGTCACATTGATTTACTCAGAAAAAACAATGAAACGGGTGATAGAATAAAAATGCAATGCCAAAAAATGACACATCAGCATCACTCAATAACCTTTAACAGAAGAGCAGATACTGAGAGGGAATAACTCAAAAAGAAGAGAAGTACATGGAAAAACAGGGCACAGAGGACACCGTGCTTTAAAGTATGAATGTAGCAAAAAGAGCCAAAAACAGCCGTATTCATACATAACTGACACACATATGACAGGTTGTCATAGCCTGCCTGCGCCCTAGCAGTAAAAAAGACATTACAGGTTGAAAGCTTGGAAGACGTGCATGTGCTAAATGCTTGAAGGAATTTTATTTGTACTCAATATAAACACTAGGACAATAGAGGCTTTAAAGGTTGGAGAAGCAGCTCGGGAAGATGCTAGTTTAAACCCTGTGATGCCAGTAAAAATCTGGGTAGATAAAGTGAAAGAGCAATGCTTGCCAATCCCAAATTGCCACTGCTGTGGTGCTCTTAAGAAGAAAAATAAAAAGTACATAAGTATTAGCATCATAGCATCACGTATTAGCAGACCCAACATACTTACATTACCCGAAAGCATGGGCGCCTGGGTAGCTCAGCTGGGAGAGATGGCATTTCATCATGCCTTTGCGTAAATATACACACCAATTTTCTTAAGTCAAGTGGCGTGTTATCTGCACGCACTTTGGAAAGCTGAGACCTGACCGTGTCATAGATTGTTCTCAGTCATCGTCTGGAAAGACCAGGTGATGTCAATCTTAAGGTTTTAAATGCCCAGACTCATCTGACCTTGCCCCAACAACCAGCACCATGGCTTCTTCTAAGCAGTTGTCTAGAAAACTGAAACTGAAAATAGTCAACGTTGACAAAGCAGGAGAAGGCTATAAGAAGATAGCAAAGCGTTTTCAGATGCCAATATCCTCTGTTTGGAATCTAATTAAGAAATGGCAGTAATCAGGAACAGTGGAAGTTAAAGCAAGATCTGGAAGACCAAGAAAAATATCAGACAGAACCGCTTGCAGCATTGTGAGAAAAGCAAGTCAAAACCCACGATCCATCCAGAAAGACCTGGCAGACACTGGAGTTGTGGTACACCATTCCACTATAAAGAGATACCACAAAAATCAGCGTTTGAAGTTTGCAAATGAACATATAGACAAGCCTGATGCATTGTGTTCTGTGGACCGATGAGGTAAAAATAGAACTTTTGGGCCAGAATGAGCAAAGGTATGTTTGGAGAAGAAAGGGCACAGAATTTAATGAAAAAAATGGATTCAATAACATTTCAGCAAATTTTGGATGCTAACTTGATGCCATCTGTGAAAAAGCTGAAGTTACCTCAAACAAGAATTGAAAGACTCTTGGCTGGCTACAAGAAGCGTTTCCAAGCTGTGATACTTGTCAAAGGGGGCAGTACAAGGTATTAACTCTGCAGGGTGCCCAAACTTTGGAGACACCATTTTTTTGTTTTCTGTTATTTTGAAAGTGTAAATGATGGAAATAAAATCTAACTTTTTGTGACATACGAATGTCTAATCTGTCATTTGATGCCTTTTGGAGATTTTTCCATCTTTTCTTGGCTTCTTTATGCACATTAATACAAATTTTTACCTGGGGTGCCCAAACTTTTGAGCCCCACTGTACATGTACAGTGTGTGTATATATATGTATATATATATATATATATATATACACATTATAATTAGAGATGCATTATTGTGTACCCATCACTTATGTTGAAACTGGTAAAGGTGGAGCTAATTGTGATAACTTTATATACTGCCGGGTAGTTTAATATATAATAATATATGATCTTTTATTTGATTTCCATTTTGTAAAAATAACTTGAATCTGCAAAGTAACTAATGGTATAAAACTGTAGTGGAGCAAAGCGTACAATAGTTCCCTTTTTAGATGTTGTGTGTGTGTACTTGGTTACATTCCACCACGTCTCTCAAGCAAGATAAGTGACCAACAGATGAAGAAAAGAATGCTCTGGACACTATATTAGATACTTTGCTGATTTAAATCAAGCTCTGTGTTATGACAGTGTGGCAGTCATCAAAGCTCCTGTGGTCCGCAGAGTCACTTAGCAGCAGTTTCACACTCTCACCAACAGATTTCCAGCATGCAACATAAGAGATAGACAGACAGACAGAGAGAGAAAGAGAGAGAGCAAGAGAGACATAGAAAGAAAGTACTGTATGTCTGCAGGTTTAACCGTCTGCTGTACATCTTTGGCTTTTGGGTATCCCTCTTGATGTTGGTTGATGTGTAAATGGTGTGCTCTGCTTTGTCTATTTTCCAGGTGGCTGTGACAGGGGCACCCCCGGGGCAGGACCCATGAGGAGTCATAGAAGATGCTCACAGCCTGGGCGCTCCTGCTCTTCTTAGCCATGTGGGTGAGAAGCACCTCTGGTGGCCCGCTCTCCTTCAGAATAGGTACATTTTAACGACTAAATTGCAATATTGTACAATCTAGTAGCAGTTGAAAAAAAATGCTACAGACCCATGTTGGCCCTGGAAATCTTTTTTATTAGTTCCTTAAAGACCTTACAAGTCACACTTGCAGGATATTCATTTAGTGCATGCATAAAGGATTTTCTACTCCACATTAAATGAAAAATCTCTGAATGAATGAATTTCAAATTTTAATTCTCAAGCTTGAGCTTTGATTAAATAGCTGTTGAAATGTTAGCTCAAAATGATAGCACTGTCTATTGTCACAGTCTCTAATGGGAAACGTTGTTGAAGAAATTCACTCAAAATGTTGAGAAATACCCATGTTTCCCCAGTTACACATGTCTTGATGTATCAACTGTCTAAAAACTGTAAAAATGTGTGAATTTGAAACCTAATTGGCTCTGAAAATACAAATCACAATTCTTCTAAGTAGTATTGCAGAGTATTTCTGGGCTACACCACAATACACCATAGACATCCCTAGCACAAATATAATACTTTTCTTTGAAACTTCTAATACATTTTAATATATATTTCACTAGTAGTGCAATCCAAGCACAACTAGTCTGTATTCTATTGAATATGCAACCATACCCATCATCTTAGTCTAGCCCCATTGATAACCCTTGTTCTGTTACCCTGGTCCACACACCTTTTTTAGCTGAAACTCCATTTTTAGATAGCAAAGTGTATGTTTAATGTTTGTTATTTCTGGCTAAATCAATGGTGTTGTTACGCCAGCAGCTTGAACAGTTTGAGACAATAGCAGGAAGTTTTGCAAAAAAGTGATATTCTGCTTCTGGAAATTGTGGCAGATCGGTGGACCACGGTTGAAACTGACTAGACATTGCATCTGAGAGGGCATGGTTCAAATGTCTCATAACCTGCCAGTCTGTTGGTAACCAATGGGAGTTATTCCTACTTGTTATTATTCTCTTCCAGTCAGCAGGTCTCTGACACCCTGTCACTAGCTCCCTGTCTACCAAAAGTTGGACTGACTCTCTTTTTATTTATGTATAGACCACTTGTCTTAAGTGGAAAACTGTGTGTGTGTGTGTGTGTGTGTGTGTGTGTGTGTGTGTGTGTGTGTGTGTGTGTGTGTGTGTGCTTGAAACACATGGGAAGTAGAGGTAAAGATAGAGATTAAGAATGAGATTTATGCTACAGCTAACAGACTATTGTGACTCCCTTCGTGGTCTCTGAACGGCTCGCTTTGTTTATAGCATGGTTGTCAATTTTGAGGAACAGCTGAGAGTTAGATTTGTTGTCAGGGGAGATGGGTGGAAATACCACAAAATCAGAATATTAATTGCCATGTGGTAAATGTAAGGCTAAAAGGATTGAAAACTAATTGTGTAAATGTCCCAGTCTTACAGGTTTAGAAATGCATATTGGAACTTTAATGCAGCTTCTTTTTGATCTTTCCCTCTTCGCTTTACTTCTCCTATTGTGTGAGAGAAGTAAGTCTTTTTTATCCTTCCAGTATTTTGAGCCTTGACAAAATGGAGTCAGTTTAACTGTCATCTTTGAACAGTATCCACATTTCTTATTTTGGATCAAGATACTGTATGTTTGTGCCACAGCATTGCTTAGGTTTGCAGAGTCTTTGGTGATTTTGAATATGATTCCCCCAAACAATGTTCTGTATTTTTAAAACAACACAACCTCAAGGTTTACTGTATCAATGAGACCAAGAACAAATCATTTCTTGTTTGTGAATATTGTTGGATAAGTGACTAGCAGCCCCATGCCTCTGCTTTCTCTCTGCGTTCTCTTTCACCCTCCACCTGTTAATACAAAACACCTCCGCAGCAATGGCGGTTTATGTTTATCTCAGTCATGTTGCATCTTTGATGGATAATTAGGCTTTTGGCCTGTTTTTCCATTTCTTCTAATGTCATCTATGAACAGCACCAGTCTGTGCCAGCGTGCTGTCAGTATGTGTTTGTGTGTCCTCTGCCTATGTATTTGTGTGTGTGTATTTATGCACAAGGCAAAAACACACAGCCACACATATTTCAATGCACACCAGTGCACGCACACATACACATACCACCAAACACCACAACAAACTCCATGCCATTTGCACTCCGTGAGATGGTATTTAACATAGCTGTCCCGCGAGTCCTGCCTGGCTGGCATAATGTCACTGTCTGGCCTTCTCTGAATGTATCAGAGCCAAAAACAACCTCCCTCCCCTGCCACTCTCCCTGCCAGGACCATCCAGCAGCCAGCAGTAAGCTCAGTGTAGGTGAACTGAGGAACTTATCTTGGTCTCGGCTGTGTTGTTGGCCAACCGGGGGATAAAATTGACTTTTGTTTTCAAATTAGTTGGCATGTACGGCATGCCTACATGCCTGGTAGACCCTCTGATTGGTATAAAAAAGGTGACTTTAATTTACTTTTTTACTGTTGTGTATAATTTGCAATGTTGTTGGCAGTTGCAAAGATTGAGTAATGAAAAGATGAATTACAGGGAGCTTGACCTGAGAGAGTATAATTGAATTTGCTTCAGTATTGCTTTGTAATAAGAAATACCACACAGACAAATAAAGATTTAACTAATTATAAAAACATAATTTGATACACTAAATCAAAGACATTAACACATCAAATGTTCAATACAGTGTATTACATCAAATCCATTAACACAATGAAATAACTTTCTGTTGAGAAGCCCTCTGATTGATTCGGACATGGAGCTACATGAATAAAGCGTTTAAACAAGAATAGATACTGCATTACATAAAAATCCTTGTTCACCCCATATGGTGCAGCTTGTTTTTGTGGGTGGTATTCCACCATTAGTTAAGTGGAAGCGTGTCTGCCGTCTAATCCAGCCAATAAGCCGCTGCTTATGCTAACTTGAAGAAATCCTCTTCCACACAGAAACATCACAACTATGAGCTGAGCTGTCTGTCTTTGTTACTACAGGGAGGGAACATCTAGGAAAATAGTCGGGAGCTTCATTAGAGCTTCATTCATCAACACTGCCAACTTTGCCTTACACTGCAGAGCCTGCACTTCATAAACACACTCTCTCTCACTCACACACACACACTTCCTTTGTCTAGTTCAATGTCAGAATATAAAAGCCAAATCATCTGCTATTCATGAATCAAAGGCAATAGGACGTTTCATAGGAGATGGATTACTTTTCCATCTTATGGTACCTATTGAAATATACTTCATAAGAAAAGTAGTAGGAGCAGCGCATGTCTGCAGTGATCACTTTTTAAAAATGTTTTTCATTTTCTTAGCGCGATTAACTGCTTAATATTAAGAGATTCCAATTAAGTAAGTCTCAATACACTATTATTTAGTGTTGCTTTTGACAGACAGATGATGTGTCTGTTAATTAGTACATTTAGACAGGCATTCTCATATCTCTCTAATGCCCACATAATGTTTCCTTCACTGCAAGGAAGGCCTCCTCCTATGAGACCAACACTAAATTTAGTTGTTGGCACCCACTGGGTGTCTGCTCACTCACGTGCTGTGAAATTTCCTCAGCCGATATCCTTTTGCTCACCTTAAATGTGCTGTCAGTGATACTGTAAGAGAACAGGTTCAGGATTTATTTTTTTTGAGCATGTGGAGTCTCTCTTTAACCAGAGAGTAGGGATTAATATTGATTTCTATGGAAATCTTTTACACCACAATAGCCCCATGTTTATAATATATTTTTGGACCCAAAATCTTATGATATTAATCATTGCATCACAATGCCCTTAAATAGACAAATCAAATGTACTTTACATGTATTTTAGGTGGCTTCAAAATGTATCATGTATAGATAAGCAACTGCTGTCCGGGTTGTAGCAACCTTTGGAGAAAACCATTTGAATAACAAATAATTTCACATTACCCATAGCACATGCTCAAAAGCTGTACTCCAGGACATAAGACAGTAAGATATATGCTACATAAATTAAAGATAAAATGTTAAATCAAAATGTATTTCTTGATCTTTTAAACTTTTTTCTAAATATTCATATATGGATCAATCATTGTCTGGTTTTATTATGTGACTGTTATTCGACTTTATGAATGTTTTTTTCATTGATTACCATTGAATCTAATTTCACAACATGTATGCATTATCAATATACAACCATTTATTTGGAATGAGTTATGAGCAAAGGGTGGCAGGGGAATGTATTAAAAAACAGATTTTTTTTTTAGTGCCGCTGACATTTCATGACAAATCACATTTCTTATTATTGGGCCCTGAGGGACAACTCCAAAGCTCGGCTGTCTAGGTTTGTTGGTTTTCTTCGCTCATTTATTCATTAATTGTTTTTGCCTCTCAGGTGCCCAGGGCCGTCCTTTTCAGATGCCTGAACGTCATTAGCTTGCTCCTTTCAAAGCAGCAACACAATAGTTTCATACTGCAATCATCCCATATTGCTTGCCACATAGAGTTACTTAGTTTTATATCATATTTATTTGGCCTTTTGTATCGATAATCTCTTTATTGCAGTCATTCTTAAAACTTGTGACCATAGATACGGTGGTGTATCCCATCTCTCATGTGCCTGCTCCATCAACTTTAAGCACTTCAGTAAAAATCACTGACCAGTCCTGTTGTTGTGTTGACTGTTTAGTTGTTAAACCTGTTCTCACACAATGATGAAATAATGTTACCTTTACTGCTGTATGCCACTGTTAAGCCACAGCAATATATATGCTTTTTGTTTTTATGTGACATTTACATGTATTTTATTTGGTAAGTGTGTTGTATGTACAATATTTAACATTAATGTTAACATTTAATGTATTATTGCACAGCAGTACATCTCTCTCACACACACACACACACACCATGTCTGTAAAAACCAATACAGTCAGAGGTTACAGATTTCAGTAGCTTTTAGCAGACTTTTCAATTTGTCCTAAAAGGTCTGGAAATGTTCTAATAATCATATGGCCTTGTGGTTTTTGTCAGTATATAATACAAATGCCCAACAGCTGTCAAAATATAGAAGCTGGTGTGGGGGCTTCTGCAGAGGCTTGTATAAAATAAAAACAATTTAGTTGTTTTTTGTAAAGTTTTTTAGATGTAAAGTTTGTGGTACAGTAATGTATACAAATATATAAATACACTTATCTATAACTTTTTATATCATTTGTTTTTAGTATAAAATTAGTTAGTACATTCATTTCTTTTATACTATAAATCTTTCAACATTAGAATGTGTATGATTTATGGTTCAGATCTATTTTTTCATATCCAGAGAACAGGAAGTAGTTAAGTGATTTTTTTTAATAAGCAGATAAGTCAACATATGATTGTTATGAAATTTGTTAAATTCTAACAATACAGTATTATCACAGCACTTTTTTGATAGTCAGTAATTTTTCAGATCTGACAAATAACAGCATGTTGATCAATTATTTACTTAATTTAGTTTGCGTAAGTTCAGGCAGGACACCTATATCATGTCATCAGCAGACAATCAACTGATTTATGTAAATAATGTCCAATCAAGTTTGACACCTAATTAAGAGAGCTCATACTGACATTCTAACTTAAGATAAAACTTCAGACTTTTATTATAACTAAATACTGAGGCTTGCACACTGTGCAACCTGCCGCTGTATTCACAAACACACACCACCAGAGATCCAGCCTGAGACTTGTTAAACACAAAATTTTCATTTTTCCTTACATTACTCTAAAACAACACTTAAAGAGTAGTGCCCGACCGATATATCAGCGGGCCGATATTAGGCATTTCCCGAATTATCGGTATCGATCCTTAAAGAAATTTTCCCTAAAATCCCTAAAGATCCTTTTTAATTTTCATCTTCTAGGAAGATGCACTCCCCTACAAAATCACTGCAGTGATTTTGTGATGATTTATTATTTCCAAATAGAGCTGTAAAGTGATCCCGACTGGTCCTGTCTAACACTGCCATGCTAACCCTGCTAACTGCTGATTACCGGAGGACCAGGCAAGGATTCTTGGTGGTCTAAATTCAATTGGTGCCATTGTCTCAGCAGCAGAGGCTGAGCATGCACCGTCTTTACCCAGGCTCCAACGCCTGACATCACTGGAACTGTTAGTCAGGGTGGGATGCAGTTTGTCATGAGATGGATGTAAGGAAGGCAAAACAATGATTTAGTGATTCTCACTGGAAATATGCCTTGTTAAAGTAAATACAGTAGAACTGCATGCACTAGCTCTCTGTCTGTAGCCACAGTGGAGGTCCTCATAAATATGTAAACATGTAACCATACATCACACACAAAATATCACAATAGACGTGGTTCTGTGAATTGGGATTTTGTGTTATTTCACTTAGAATCAATTTAGCAAAACACTGGATCAAATTGCATCAATGACTTTTACTGCAGTTTTTCAAAATGATTTATTCCAACAATATTGGTACATGACAGCTACGCTATGGTCAAGGTTTAGTAAAGCTTAGGCAAGTAAAACATTAGTAACGGTAGTGATTCTAGTTGTAAAAAGCACTCATTGTTTTACACTTAGGTGTCTGGCATGAAAGTCAAACATGCCACATGCTCATCTACTACAATTGGCTTTGGACATGCAACATGTACTGCAGAATCCTCTATTACAAACATAATTTCTATGTATACTGGGCTAGTGTGTGCACATGTCAGTGTTCATGTTTGTGTCCACACACGCATGCACTGTACTGTATGTGTGTTCAGTCACTTAAGGGTGGATTAGTGAAATTTAAGCCCACAGGTAGAGTTTTATAGCATAATTAGTCCTGCTGAGCTAATACCCACAAGTCAGCAGCACCACACTGTCAATTCCCTCTGTTCAACCCCATGCACACTCACAGTGACTTATTAAGGCTGACTGCCAGAACCACCATGGCTGAATCATTGTGCCCTTGCCTCCAGTCAGGTTTATTTAGCCCTCATAGACTATTGACTTCAGTTGGCAGTTATGAACTCATTTAACTCACTGTTACTGGAAGAACAGGGACAATGGCTTGTTGGGATTGAGAGAGAGTGAATAACTGAGGGAAGTAACCTTAGTTTCTCTGAAGTGAAACTTTCATACATACTGTATGAACTGAGGCTAAAGCAGAGAGTGATGTCCAACTGAGGAGCCATGTGAACAGCATTCATTATTATTCACGCTGCTTTTAATTACTCAGCCATATGCTGTGCAAGCCATTAGGTTAATGACACTCAGACATGTGTACTTACAGACCTGAACCTGTTAGAGCCAACTGCCCAGTTCTGTCTGTTTCACTCAGATGCCAGCAAATGTGATGAAGGCATACCAGAAAGAAAAGGGAGTTAATTACATAACGGTGTGTGTGTGCCTGGAGGCAACAATGCTCTTTGTTACAGGATATGTTTCCTCAGAAGTCAGTTACCCAATTCGTAAATGTTTGCTCAGGATTTTTTGGGTTGAATAAAGCTCATGCACATGCACAGACAAAGCTCAACCTCAGGCATCGAGTGAAAGGGGGAGAATTTTTGATTAATCTCTAAGGTTTTAATTACCAGGGCAGGTGCTGGGACCAATCGTTTAGTTGATGACAGGAATGGCAGATAGGAGTTATGTTGTGCAGTTATGCACACTGCTTTGCTCCTAAGCTTACCACACAAATTATTCAGTAAATCTGATAAAGTCACTGCACAGGCATGTAGAGTGTGTGTATACTTAATTTCAATTACTCACCCCAACACACACATAAAACATACCCTCCAGAATTAATGCATTGTCACTGGGATTTATTAAGATAAATTTAAATTAATCTTTGTTAATTTGCCTATGTACACATGTGCATATACTCTATATGCACTCATAGAACATGGTTCCCTATCCTCAGCTACACACACAAAGATGAAAGCGTTTTACTTAAATTATCAACAAACTAATTACAAGCTGCGGGATGATGTTTTGGATTTGTAATGGAGCTTGCCACATGCTGAGAAGGAAGGCATGAGCTTAGTTCATATAAAATGAGCGCTTGAACAGTATTAGTCCCATGGTGGTGTAAAATGAAAGTCATAACCAGGGCATTGTAAAGCAGAGTTGAACAGAAGAGTCATGGCTGAATAGAATAATACCATAAATGCTGGTATAGAGATGTCACAATATTTATATTACACTATAGCCTGTGGATTATCCATTAAAAAATTTGTTTGGCTGCAGAGGAATTCTTTATACTGAATGGTTAGAGTAATGTGATAGAGAATGTACACAAGAGCATTAACTTCCATTGCGTGCCTAAATTGCATTGCATTTGCATGTACAATAAACATAACCGATGTGTGAGGTATGTTGAAGCTGCAATTCAGTATTGGATCAGTTATACAAGCAGTCGATATGATAGGATATGTTAACAATTAAATGCAATAACGTACAAAGCACTATAAAAAAGAGTTAGGTTATTATGTGTGCCCCAATTTACATAGTGTAATGTCTAAACAAAGATTTAACCTTGTCCAATCTGAACCACATGGCACATGGATGTATCTGTGATAAAACCTTAGTACAGTGTCTGTAACCCTCTGAATTATGGTAAAACTATAGCAAGCTCTTACCTGTGCATAATGTATACTTTTTAAATTGTATCTGCTACTTTGCTAATGATATCCTCTTATTCATGTTGTCTAAGCCTTACTTTTCCAGTATTTTAGTGTGTCATATAGTTTTTTGTGTATGTAATAGATAAAGTACAAATCACTCCAAATGGAGCTTTTCTCTCCTACAGACTTTTTCTCAAAACGGCTCATTCTTGTTTGAAATTCCTCAATTAGTGATGTAATTGACTATGAAAGCCAGCCCAGTATTTCAAATGTGCTACCCATTGGTGCTACCTGTACAAGCACAGCCCGCCCAGTAGCGTGTTTGTATTTGGTTGACCAATCAGAACAGACTGGGCTTTTCAGGACGGGCAGACAAGAGCTATTCTAGAGGACCCCAAGAGTACAAATATGATGCTAAAAAGGAGTATAATAGGGTGTCTTTAAAGAAAAGGTGCACATAAAGTCTTGTAAAACAATTCTCACATGCCCCTCTTTACATTTGACACAGTTTTTACTTGCTGTAATCATTCCTCCTGTTCATACTAGCCATTACAACATGGCTTCTAATATACTTACAATGGAAGAGATGGAGGACAAAGAAACCTCGATCCCCGCAAAGATACATTCCAAAGTTTACCTAAGGTTAATATGAGGCTTGAGCAGTATGAGTTCATCAAATTTATAACAGAATCTCCTCTTTGTGTTTCCCAGACTGTGATTTCATGCTCAGTTGTGGTGGTACCATACTAAAACCACTAACTTTGGAAGATACTTACTTAATTTGTCTAATTTACACTACTTAGGCCTCAAATTTCAAAGTTCTAATCAAATTAGGAATGTATTTTTTTCTCAGAATGAGGACTGTGGATTGTGTCTTCATCACTTAAACTTGCTAACTATAACTTTAAGACAGGCTTGAAAAGTCTATTTTTAAAAGTGTCACACAATATGTAATTTATAATGTATTAAGAATGTGATTCTAATCTAAGATTATGGCAACCATTGGTTCTATTTCGCCTCCTGCCATGTTGTCCTTGTTCAAATCAACGAACCCCCAACTGTTCAGAGCGACATTCTCTGAGGCAGCCAACTAGCTCTGACATATCTCTATACATAATGCATGTGTACAGGTCCTGTTTTGTGTGTGTGTGTGTGTGTGTGTGTGTGTGTGTGTGTGTGTGTGTGTGTGTGTGTGTGTGTGTGTGTCATGTATTTTGACTCCCTGTCAAAAAAATTTTTTTAAATTCTGCATGATGAGACAACTACCTTCACCAGTAAGCTATAGTTCTGTTTCTGCTGCATACTGGGTGTGTATTCTATAATAACAAACATGTAATACTTTGCCCTGCATAGAGTAAGCAGGGAAGGTTTTCAACTGTTTCATTATTTTATTTATCCCACATTTGCCCCCTACAACGCTGCATTTCCCAGACAAGGACATCAATTTCCTCTTAGCAGGAGCTGTTTTTATGCAGTGGATTTTGACTCTCCTCGTCCATTACAGTCAGTGCATTGTGAAGAGCACTGCTTTTAAAGGGAATTAGATGAGATGATTTGATTAGTGATGATTGATGCCAGCCAAACACTTATTGTAATTTATTCCCTTTGTAAAACCATTTTGCACCTGCAGCATGTGTGCACCACTGCTGTACTGACACATTTAGCCTCAAAATAGCTAAATACACTACCGGTCAAAAGTTTGGGGTCACTTATACATTTCCATACCACTCCATTATAGACAGAATACCTGCTAATTTGGGTGGGGGGGCTGATCTTTAATGCAATATCTACATTGCCCATTACCAGCAACCATTCATTCAATGTTCCAAAGGCACATTCTGTGTACTAATCTATCATTTAAAAATAAAAAAACTAGAAAAACATTGGAGAACCATTTTACTATTATGTAAGCACATAACGTAATCTGAAAACGGCTGCCCTGGTTAAAAAAGCAATGCAACTGATCTCAGATGGTATTCTGTCTACAATGGAGTGCAATGGGATTTTCTATGTGACCCCAAACTTTTGACCGGTAGTGTATGTGTTGCCACGGCCAACCATGCAAGCTCCACACACATGTGCCAGTGCTTTCACTTATGCCTTGATTCATGAAAATGTAGTCATAAATGCTGAAAATGCTCTGCTTTTACTCCTATGGAGAGCTAGTACCTACTGGCAGCGAGCGGAGGAAAGCGGCTTTTGTTGACTGGGTTTTGATTAGAGCAGAGACAACACAAGATCAATGCCAACAACATGAGCATGCATATACTGGCTTATGCATATATGTATACAGTATCAACAGGGGCCGGCATTTTCCTCTTTCTCAGCATGTCTCTATTCTATTCTGTCCGCTCATTTAACTGCTTGTTACTCTAACGCATTGATATATTGTTGATGTCTGCAGGAGTAATGGCTGTAACAGTATGTTCTGTATCTACATCTCTTTACCACTACATTGTTCCTTTTTTTTTAAAGCAGAACCTCATCTCTGTATTATTATGGCCTGGGTTTTGCATTGTACAAATTCATTTCGCCACCAACATAAAAAGTGTGTTCTTATTTCTTATTTAGAAACTAACAAAAGAAAAGAGAAATGTTCCACCAGTGATAACTAGGGAGGAGGTATTACTTTTATTTAGTGTTTTTAATGGAGAACAGACCTCCATTAAAGTTACCTTAAAATGTCATAGTTTTGTCCTGCTCACCTACACTAACTTCAAAGCAAAGTTGTTGTTTTTTACTGTACCTTTAGTAATGGCATCTATAAAACTGGAAGTAATAAAAGCACTTAATACTGCAGGTAGTAATGTTTAGGGAGGATTGTGACAGTATTTCAGGATGATTGTGTGTGATGATGGTGATGTTTTGGACTGATGAAAGTATCAGAATTGATCAAAATGGTCATAAATCAGAATAAACTGTCATGGACTTCTTTAAATATCTCATGACTGTCCATCATGCTTTGCACACACACACACCAGAGAGACAAGACCATATATTTTTCTGTGTCCTTCTTCCAGCACTGCTAGTATACATACTGTATATAGGGAGCAAAGAAGATCACAAATGTATGACATTACAGGGAACTGTCCCTGTCCAAATAATTTCAAATGAGAAGCTTCACACACACACACACACACACACACACACACACACACACACACATTCTCTCTCTCTCTATCAATTAAATTCAATTTGCTTTATTGGCATGAACAAAGAAAACATGTTGTTGCCAATGCAGTTGACAGAAAATGCTTATATATAGTATATACAGTATCACATATTAAGTACATACCGTAGGTGTCACGTAGATTCTATACTGATTCGCTCTTGCTCTCTCTCTCTCTCTCTCTCACACACTCACTCACTCACTCACTCACTTTCACACACACACACACACGCACACACATTCATTTGGAGCACATGTACACATTGTCCTTGCAGTACAAGAGAAGTAAGTCTCTTTTTATAGGCAGAGAAGCATGTGTGGCTATATAGTTAAAATTGATGGCAGCTTTGTTGAAGTTAGTGGGCTTGAGTTAGGACCATGGACTGTTTGTATGGGATTTGCACTATTACTGCGAATAACACCAGTAATGGTAGAAATTACAGCATTGATGAGATATAGCCTGGTTCTATGGTCAGGCAGTTTTATTGACATATCCCAGATGTTTTCTTCTCTCTTCTGTTTTCTCTGCCTCACTTCAGTCACTGAAAGCTGTACGATGGTGCAACTGGGAAATTCATAGTATTTCACTGTGGAGTGCACATTTTTATACAGTATTTATTTTTATGCCAATGTCCAAAATGTGCTGGTAGTATTTTCACAAACTAAAATGTCAGACTTAAATACCATACTTTGAAAAAAAAATAATAGACAGAACAAACATATAATTGGAAGACAAAATACTGTATGTTTCAAAAAGATAAACATAACAAAATAAAGATACCGTCTTGAGGTTGAGCAAAAACCTAAACTACAACTGTTTTTAAACAGCTCCATTATCTTAGCCTACAGCCTGAAAAAAAAACAAGGCTTCATATTTAAGAAATACGGTCTACTGGGGCATCATGTTTAATGTATTAGTAATGTTGAAAAGGGAGCGTAACTAACCTCTGAAATCAGCCTGCTACTCTGTTTGGTGATTTACTACATTTGGTTAAGCTTGTTGTGTGAGCACCTTTAGTTGGTAGCTTGCACATCCATGGTGTGGTAGTTAAGTAATAGGACCATTTGCTATCTTCATTTTTTTGTTAGTAACACTGTTGGCTTTTACATTTACCAAAATAAGGATTTATACCTTAGGATTTCCTAGGATAGGACAGTGTATCAGTCCTATCAGTTTGTTAATGTAGCAACCTTCCATATAACCATTGGGTAAATTTGCACACTGATTTGGTGTCAAATTCCTTTTTTATCTCATCCATCCATTTTATACCTGCATGAGCAAATTATCTACACACACACACACACACACACACACACACACGTACGTACACACACACACGCGCATATGGAGACCCCTCCCCCATGGCAGATTTGCACACTCCTCCTTTGACACCCCATTCTGCCATTCCCAGTCCATTATGCCACGTCTTTGATCATGGCTCACAGTGAAGAGTTTGGCGAGACCTCAGAGCCCCCCTCCCCAGCTGTTGCCAGGCCCTCTGCCATTACAGTTGATTGGCACAGTCATTGGCAGCTGCCACCCTTGCCTTGAGCACCACCTCTGGCAACACAGATGTCTGATGTGTGTATGTACATGTACAATATGTGTGCACTCACCTGCACACATGCCTTCATCCATCTTCGAATCTGTGTGTACATCTGTGGCATTGCCTGCTGTTTTATTTGAAATTCATTGCCATGTGTTAATGGTTAATTTACCAGGCTCTTCTCCGGGAGGCAAAGGATGGCGGCTTGCTTAATGGCTAACTAACCCTGGGAGGGATGTTTTGTTGGCTTATTCCCAGCTCCAGTTTGGTATATTTCTGTTTGTGAGGACACAGGCAACAGCAGACCTTACTAATTATAATATGGTCACAGAAAACGTTGCATATTTCACATTGTGGTATATTTTTGTGAGTCAACTCACGCAGGTGAAATTGATCAATGAGAAGGAGGGACAGAATTCAGTCAAAGGATGATGGAAGGGAGATTTTAGAAAGGTTTAAGGCAACATAATCTTTTCTCCTCAACAAACCATCTTTTATCTCCATTTTGTGGTTTCAGTGGTCCCCTGTTGATCGTGCTTCTGAGATGGTTGCCTAGTGAACATTCAGTTTTGTTTGTTAATCATGTACATTAAAATTAAACAAGTAAAATCTTAAACGGACTAAGAAAATGACTACAAATAAATAAAATAAATCTCATTTAAAACTGAAGTTGAAATAAGAGTTGAAAAGGAAAGATGGAGATACAGTATAATAAAATGGGAACTGATAAAGAGGAGTGGGGATTGGTTTTACACAAAAAAGCCTCAGCATTAAATATAGCAAGAACAAAGAAAACATGAAGGACGTAGATGTTTTGCTGAAGCCAGAATTTGTTTCTTTTTCTTTTAAGCAGAACTAGAAGTAAGGATACTTGAAACAAAATATAATAGGTTGATACTATTTTCTCATTGCCTAGAGACAAGTACAATGGCTCAAAAACCAAAGGAAAGACAAAATAGTCTGCTGTTAACCACAGTGCGCAGTACTCAAGTTGTGTGATTGTGTTTTCAATTTCAATACTTTAATTCAGGATATCTTCAGCTGACACACAGAAGTGCTTTCATGGGCTTATTCTTTTCTTATTCAAAACAGTTCAGCGAGTCAATTTACAAAATCTTTTTCACATCTGATTAATTTTACCCAAAAGCAGGAGCTTAGTGGTTAAGCTTTATGTGACACCAAAGCACACATTGCAACAGAATATGCATATTGAAAAAAAAAACTGTGGTCATTGTTGCCATGGCAGTAAATGAAGTTAACATGGTAAATCATTTACATGAAAATAATGAAAAGAACTACTTTTCAGTCTTGTAGGCCATGCTTTTTACAGTAAAACAATATAGACACTGACAATAGGACGGAGGCATAGAAGCATTAAATAAATCTGCAGACTTTGAATGAACCATTGCCAAGTACTTTGAGCTCAGACTAGATGGATTTGGGTACAGGTAGTGGTGAAATGACATCCAATGACAGGACATCATGGACACTTTTACAATTAAACACACACATACATATGACTGGGACTCTAGGGAAGTGTGGCAGTCTATTAACTGTGTAAAGACAGGTGGGCTATTTTCACTGTGCAGCCAACTGTGTTATTATCTCCCTCTGCACTGAATCAATTGACAGGTCTCCGGGTGTGTTAGCGTGTGTCTTTTTGTGGCCTTCCTCCTTTCCTCTTTTGCCTCTCCAGTCTCCATCACTGGCTTCCTGACTGTTCAGGGTCAGTGGATGATTGTTCCTCTTATATTTCTATCTCCTTACCTCAGATTACACAGAGTGCAGTCCTGTACGGAAGCTCCATGGATTATCGTCCACTCCTGCTCACCTGTGTCTTGTCCTCACCTTATCAGCTACATACACACTATAGTAGGGAATCCCATGTGGATATGCCACCCACTGGTCCTATTACAACAGCAACAACAAAAGCATATTGCCCTTTCTGTTTCTTAGTCACATACACTGAAGCGAAGGTGCACATTGACACACACTCACAACCAGAGTGTTTTTTCGGCATCAGGCTTAAGCATACAGTGTTTACCCTTACACATCCTTTGAGGCCTCCCAGTTACATTGTTAACCCTCCTACTTTGTTCACTAGGGAAACCTCTGTAGCCCGTGCCTACATGATAACTTTGCACACCTACTCAACATTCAAGCCTCATCTATGCTGCAGCTTTTCTGAATGGGAGTGTCAGCAACCAAGAGCTGTTGGTAGCGTTTTAGGCCCTAAATAGCCAACTGGGTCCCATGTGCTGTTTTGGTGCAGGTATAATAAGGCACAAGTGGGGCTCAGTTGATGCACCAGATAGTAAAAACAGCAAGGGAGAGAGAGACACATTGCAGATAGGATACTGTGGCTGTAGAAGCAGAGGGCATGAGATCCCTGGAGCTACAGCAGTGGCTGTGATGACACACACAGAGTCCACGGTTGTTATCCCTGGAGCTTTATTAGGCTAGACTATGGTAACTTAGGATGCCCTCAGATACATCCTGCCCAACACCCCAACTCTCACAAATGACTTGTCCTGTGCTTCCTCCCTCTGGACATCTCGTCATGCCTTTTCTCTATACATATCCATGTTACCTTCCTGCTTCTTATCTTTGTAGTCTTTTCAAAAGTACTTTATGTCTCTTGAGAGCCCAGTTCCCCTGAAGCCCAGTTTGAATTTCTCACACCGTCTATGTAGAGATAAACGCAGCCTCATATCACGCTTAATCCAGTCCAACTGATACTTCTCAATGCTAAATATAGATTTAAAATCAAACCTTAAATCATGCTAGAGTTCCCTCTCATTTTTGTTTTTCTCATTTGATTCTTGTTTTACTTTGGTTTGGATTTCAGCTAATTAAATCACTGCATGTTGATGAGCTATTTTTCATTCAAACTATGCCAAATACAAATGTCTGTTTTTCTTGTTTTCATGTATGACCCTGGTCTTTTCCAAATCTTTTATCAGAAGATCTTAAAATGTGAACAATATCTGTCCAGTTTTCATCCCAGAACTTGCACTTCATCACTTAATGCATGTTGGTTGCACGAGATTAAGAGTGGGAAATGGCTTTGAAGCAAACAGTTTTTGTTTTGTCTCCTTGAACGTAAAAGGCAAAAAAGGCAAAGGAGTGCAAGGGAGAGGGGAAGAGAAATATGTCAGCTGGTGTCAGGGGATATCTAGTACGTATGAGTGCTGATACTGTTGAAGGTCCTAAGGAGCTAGGGTTTTGTCTCTGCAAGTGATGGATACTCGCGTCCACGACTTTAGCAGTGTCCCTTCCTGTCCTGTTGCAATGAAAATGCAAAAGTCTATACTTTATGTGCAGTGGCCATCCCTCAGTGTGATCATATGAATAAAAGCTATTCTGTAAAAGTAGGATAAAGAAATGAAGAAGAACAGAATGAGGTAGATCAAGAGGGAGAGAGAAATGAGTGATTGAGAGCAAGGTTGCTAATGTCCTTTTCATGTGGTGGATTATACTGTAGCGTTACCCTAAGGTGACAGGATGAGCTTAAACCCCCTCGGGTGCTCCCAAACCGATGGAGTAGCTGTATGTCTGTCAATTTTTCCCAGACTGTCACATCAAAGGCGGTCCGGTATGCCATCCTCTTTCCCTTTTAAAACTTTTGATTCACCAGAGATTGTCCATGGCTGTATGCTTCAAATCTGTCCACTATATTGAAAACATCTTTCTCCTCACACAAGCCATCTTTGGCATGTTATGCAGTATATAAATTTCATCTACAGCTCTGCTTGCCTTTATTTTAACCATAACATAATTTCTGCCCACATATCTTGAGTGGCTAAGGTAACAGTGGTATCCTTTGCTTGTGGATCTGTCTGCTACTGGGGGCACTTCTATCTGTCAAAACATCTTCTGATCTCTGTCAAACTAGCTGAGCATGAAGATATGATTGCACTGCAGCTCAACTATATGGCCATATTGTGGTGCCCTCCATATGACTATAGCACAATGTGGTTTTCTAATTAGTTTACTGACCAAGCCAATCAGTGGTAGAGGAAGATGCATCCATCCATGGTGTTTAAAATGTCATAATTTACAAAACAGATGGACAGAGGATGGGCAAAGCATAGACTGTATCGTAATATATCACAGATGATTGTCTTTCACTCACTTTCTTTCAACAGTGAAAAGTCTGCTATCACATTGTTCAATGTGAACAGCTGTTTGCCTTCATGAATAGGGGGAACAGCTGTTTTACATAATGGTAAGCAATTTAAACTTTTGGCCACCTGTTTCATGATCGTCCATTTAGTGTCCTCAAGCTCGCTAGCCAAAGTATTGACATCGCACAGGACAGGTATCTGCATTGACCTTTGCATGAATGTGGTTTGTTTGAGCTCTATCCATTAGATGTCATCCACTGTAAGGCATCCTCTTGAATATTAAAGGTCAGTTTTACTGCAGGTTAAACAACCATGTCAAAATGCCAGAGGCTCTTCTCAGTCTGCACATGGCAGTTGTTGGTCAGCTGTCTTTGATTATTTCTGAGGTTACATCAGGTATTAAATGCTATTATAGTACACTGTAGGATACCATTTTCAGGCTATGACTGTATATTTGGTCTCTATCAGGAGTTTCCAGGAGGTGACAAGCATTTACTTCCTTTCCTTTTCACAAGCTGATGTCTTTAAAAAAAGTCTTTCTTTCTGTCATCCACATTTGCTCTGTTCTCTCTTTTCTCCCGCTTAACCTTCCTCTCATCAAACTGTCCACTGGTCTCCCTTGACCTTCTGCACAATTACATGCCAGTGGCTCTATCTGTAGGCCAGGCCTGTTGAGGGAGATATGCTGACTGACAGGTAATGACACCCACTGAGATCTGGAATTCCCCCAGGACTCACTGTCTGCTTGCCTGCCAGCCCGCCTGCCTGCCTGTCTACCATCCCTTAGGTCCAGAAGTCAAACTGAAAACTGCCACACTGTTGCTGTTTTCATCATAATAACCATCCTTTTCCTCATTATAATAATCACCGTCGACATTATTCTTGTGCCATAGACATCACCCTCCAACAGTGTGTCATCCATATCACTGTTTTCTGTCTTTTTCACGTTGCAACAGTTTGCCACAATTTTCCATCTGTCACCATCTCTTCCTTTCACTTTCTCTCTCTAGTTCTGTTTCTTTCGGTCCGTAACTATCCCTTCACATCTCTTTCCTACTCCTGTGTCACTCTGACTCTCTAAGTCCAAACTATCATTCATTTTCACACATTTAAATTGAAAGTGAAAGTTCGCTTTTGGCATTAATTTCCAGCTTTCCTTCTCCCATCCATTTTATTTTAGTCAGAAGGGGCTATTACTTTGACTTTAATTCCTCCTCTGGCACCCAGACTGAGGAGGTGGGGGTGGTTTAAAGGATGTATGAACATGTGTGTATGAGAGACGGTGAAAGAGGGTTAATTTGTTAAAGTTGTCCTGAGAATTTCCGGGAAGTTAAACCACAGGCTGTGCACCATGTGCCGCCATTTTCTCTCAAGTGATGGAGTTAAAGCTTTTTTTCTGCCAACATTGGAGAACCACACAGATACTGTACATACATAGCTATTCTGCTGTATAATAAGAGCTGGAGCAGTGAAAGTCTTACTGATGAGCTCTAGAAAAACAAACTGTCCAAAGGCTTATTAACACAAGCCAGTGTATATTAACAAATACAATGAACAAAATTATAAACGCAACACTATTGTTTTTGCCCCCATTTTTTATGAGCTGAACTCAAAGATGTAAGACTTTTTTTTATGTATTCAAAAGGCTTATTTCCCTCAAATATTGTTCACAAATCTGTCTAAATCTGTGTTAGTAAGCACGTCTACTTTGCCAAGATAATCCATCCACCTCACAGGTGTGGCAGATCAAGATGCTGATAGGACAGCATGATTATTGCACAGGTGGGCCTTAGGCTGGCCACGATAAAAGTCCACTCTAAAATGTGCAGTTTTAATGTATTGGGGGTGTCGTCGTACAACTTGAATGGGCAAATGCTCACATTCGATGGCATCTGGCACTTTGGAGCCTAAGGCACACCTGTGCAATAATCATGCCGTGATATGCCAGGTGGATGGATTATCTCGGAAAAATGGGGGCAAAAACAAGTGTTGCGTTTTTACTTTAGCTCAGTATACAGTATATATCCTTTTGCACCTTTGCGTCTTACCGTTTATGAAAAGTAAGCAGCACTGTCAAGGTTTTGTGTTAAAAAAAATTCTCCTGTTGTCCTAACTAATCTGTGGCTCATAAAACTACTCCCCCCTAGACATTTTTATTGGTTCAATCAAAATGTAATAATTCATTTAATATAATGTTATAATTTTAATGGCATGTAATGAGAAGAAAACAAAAATGTATTCATTTTTCCTTATTGTCACATTTACTACTTTATTTAACTAGGGGTGGGGAAAGAAAATCAGTACAGCATAGTATCGCAATATTTTCAGTGTCAATACTGTATCGATACACTGCCAACAATCGATATATGTTTATTATATGTGTTGGTCAGTTTGTCTGTTTGACAATCCCATTTTGCAGCAATAAAATTGAAGTGATGAACAAACAGAGAAATATATATTTTTAGATAAAACAGATGTTGACAAAGTTTCCATTTAGGGACATCATTTGAAATTGGGAATAATTAGAAGTTGGAATAAAGGTTATAAATTGCAATATATTGCAGAATATTGCGATTTGTTTAAAATCGTAATAATATCATATTGTGTCATAAGTATCGTGATGATGATTGTATCGGGAGGCTTCTGGTGATTCCCACCCCTATATTTAACATATCCAAACTGTACAAGAATTCCTAAAGTGGTGAAGATGGGATTTGTCATTGCTGTCTGTCTGTGTTACCGACCTTTGCCATGGCCCTCGTGAAACTTTACAGCCTATAAAGAATGATCTCCTTCATCATGTCTAGCTTTGACATGAGCTGACAACACACCATGCAATCCATGTTTCTATTTCTGTCGTCATGTTTGACCCAGGGGGAGTCATCCTTCCATGCAGGAATGGATTTTCTTTTTCCTCATAGCTTTCTTTCATTGCTACCACTTCCATTTTTAAAAGCAAAGGTTAACTACTGTATGCTTTTTTGTTATCAGTGTTTTCAGGACTGACCCAATCTAGATGGCAAGCTCTTAAATTTACTATCACAACGTGACTTTCAGCCAACCCTTGGCAGATGTTACTGTTAATGTTCACAATCCCTTCACGTCATCTGCAATGAGTGATTGGCCGTCATTTTGTCAATTAAAGCTCTGCTGTGATTGTCGAACCTATTATAATAGACACTAATTGTCATAAAGCATGTGGATGAATATGTTTTCAGTGCACTTTTAAGGGAACCAACAGTGCATATTAAACTATAAAATCATGTTCAGACCGACATAAGCAAAGCGTGAAAATAAACAGCCCCCTCATTGATTTAAATGAAACCAATGAGTTGGCAGAGTGGGGTTGCAGGGTCACCAGCAAAGGAACGCCTGGCTTTTGTTGTAACACAATGCTATGTCATCCGGCAAGGAGCTGTATTGGCCCAACAAATATGTACAAGTGTTCATGCTAGATTAGCTACATTTTTAAATGGAACAGTGTAATTCTTCTATTTACCAGGAATATTGTTGCAGCAAATAATAAAACGATTTTTCCAGAGTTATAACATTTTCTGTATCATTATGAAGTTCAGTGTTCTGGCATCTAAAAAGCCGTCACGCTCATGTGTTTATTACTTAAATCAGCCTTGTATTTCATTGTCTCATACACACTCCCCCACCAACTCAGCCCCTTGCTATGAAAGCCACTAGCGTGAATTTGTGCACTGTCCAATGGCATCTAGTATGTCAAGTGCTGTGTGGGCCCAGCAGAAAGTCTCATTTTGACTAATTTAATAATGCCCAAATGCTTATATAATTTCTGTTGAATAATATAAAAGATGAAGAGCGCTGGCCTTTGTGTTTTCAATTAACACAAAAGGATGTGCTAAAGTTACAAATTCCCTCCACTCTGCCATTCTTGAAACACTTCTGCATATGCCAACAGTATGGCTGTGAGGCAGCAGGTACCCCTGGCTGCAAAGCAAGCTTCATCTCAAGAACTTCAGATTCATGGTGTGAGGAATAGACACCCAGTGTGCCTGTGTCTCAGGAGACAAGCTCACGCCAGTGTGGCCTGGGCACAATGATTCATACTGCCTGCTGTCTTTCCATGACAACCGTTGCTCATTCTCTATCACAGCACTGTGAGAAATAGCCCATACAACCAAGCCAAATACAACTAAAGCATGCTCATTAGTTGGCATGAAGACATCAGGATTTGGAGCATTCACTCAGCTGATTCAGAGAAACAGAAGTAGACAGGCTACTTTGTACTGATAAATTGCTTTTAGACTTTTCCAATCCAAGTGGGAGTGGAATCAAACAAATAGCAGCATCAGTCTGCCAGTGGATAAATAATAAAACTGCACAATATTCACAAATGAGGATGAACTTGTGGCCCAAAATGGTATTGCCAAGCCAGTCGTTCACATTGCTGGTTTTTATTTTTATCCATCATCATTCGTCTCATTTGGCATCTGCCACTCCCTTACCCAGCTAGCCATGACCATTTTCATCAATCTGAGTGCTCCAGTGACAGGTTCTCCACTGACTCCATTTTATGCTTTGTGGATGTCCTGTAATCATACTGACATTGGAGCAACCCTTTTGTAAACAACGTCAGTGCTTTCAATTTATCTGATGTCATTCTGCAGCTACTGCCAACACTCCACTGGTGCTAATGTTTTAACAATAACAGGAGGGAAATCTTGTGGTGTCCTTCCATTGGATCTTAGTACTTAGTTAGTACTTCATGTCAACATCTGCAGCATATCGACCATCTGCAGTCTCTCTGTGTTCGTGCCAAATACAATGTTTGCCAAATATTTAATTTTTTTCCTTTCATCCGTTATACAAGCTCAAGCGCTGTCACACATGGCATCTTTGCATCTTTTTGTCAGTTAAGTGGAGAAACACTGCTCTCCAAACCACTTTTGCAGCTGTCATTGCAGTTAAGAAAAAATAAGGGACAAGGGAAACTTGTTTATCTAATATAAAGTGTTTTTACTTATCGTCGATGTTGGGTGAAAAACTTGAATGCCAAAAAACGTTGCTTTTCAGGAAATGAAAAAGGGTTATTTAAAAACATTATATTGAGCTTTTACCTTCGACAGGGAGATGAAATTGCTTTGTCCCTATTCAAATCTTTGTAAAACCCACAGACGGACATAAAGGGTGACCAATAGCATTGATTCATTAAAATAAAATAAAATTACATAATTTGGAAATATAAGGTTTCTGCCCGACATGTTATTATTTGCGTGATCTTGGGTTTAACTGAATTGGATTTAATAGTGTCAGTAAAAGAGGCTGTTAAAGGTTACAGCTGCCACTCCTGACTGTTTTTGCCTAAACCTCAGCAGATTCTGTAGTTCCTAAAGCCTCTATGGTACTGCATCAGCTAGTTGTGTATTTGCACTTGGCTAGCTGTTGTTTTAAATCTGCGTGGCATTGCAGTTGTGTCAGGTGATAAGCTGAAGTGGAACAGAAATTAAATAGAGAGACACACACACAAACACAAACGGTAAAACAAATGCACCCACCTTCCCAAGAGTCCTGTCTCACAGACATACTGGATAAGACCCTGCTCATTATTCCCCCGAGTGAAATGAGCCTCCAGTCATAACCCAGATCATAAATATATATTGTACTTAGATACACTTGATATACAAACACACAATGTGTAGACATGCAAGATGAAAAGTAAAGTACACACAAGAGAATACATGTTATGGTAACACTCGGCTATTACACATACAACCAGTGATTATTATCTGAGACAGCTGTCATCGCCCTGCCTTTCTCATCCATAATTACAGTGCAGTATATTCTTGGACACCATCTTTTATTTTCTCTAAACATAACTTTCATTTTTTTGAATTTTGTAAAATACAATAGACTGACCACTGGTCCTTGTATAGGTTATATTGATGTTCCATGATGAAGTATTTGAACCTTGCTTTACCGTTCATTTTACAGCCACATTGATCCATTTCATAGGGTGACATTGGTGCATTGGTATTTAAAAATCCATTGACTGTAATGTATTATTACCGTGTTGCTCATATTGGTGTAATGGTGTGATTATGTGATAATTACATGCCCTTGCTTCTGTAAGAGCAACATCAGAAGCTTTATTCTTAGAGGCCCTTTGTCTCTCAGCCAATAAGGCAAAGGGTGGTCTGTCAGGAAATACTGTTGGATTACAGCTTTGTAATTATCATCTCGTTATCCCATGCTGCCTTTCACTCTTTGGCATCAGCCCTCGCAGGTTCTTTGTACAACGAAGTTGGGAAACAATGGCATGTGCTACTCTGTCTATGGCTGTTACGTTCACAGGCCCAGAGAGACACTACTAAAGGCTCCCTTTTATTTACAAGAATTGTGATTTCAACAGCAATTTTCATAATTGTTGATAAGTGTCCCATTGAATTATATCTATCTTTATGCTTTTAACTATTTTCCTTGTTGACCGCCAGTGACAACACAAAATGTATAAACTGCAAATTAAATATACATTAACTGAAATTACTTCACATGATAATGACTTTACTATTACAATTTACAGGCCAGTAGAGTCAGGTTAGCATTCAGCCACACATCAATCCACTTACACACATTATGATAGGTGTGTGTGGGTTATAATTTGCATTATGTGGCATCTGGGAAACCAGTTTCTTGTCTGCAGGTCTTCCGTGAGCAAGGCTTTCTAATTATGTAAGATCGCACCTCTGCTTCCTTCGTTACTGCACACTACAGAGCTTGCGGATGAGATGGATTAAAGTGGAGAACTAGCAATTCCATTTTCATGCCGTCAGACAGGCAGACAGATTGGATGTGGTATAGTTCGCAGTCATGCTGCTCCAAGTGAACAACACAGCTATTAGACAAGCATGACGCACAGCATTTTCATCCACTGACATACACAAGTGCATGACCGTTTAGGCGAACACACACATGTACATGCATTCACATTCACACCCTCAAAAATAAACAGGCAAATATCTGACATTTAAAAGGCTGTGATAGCTGTCTAGTGTCTCTGCTAATTAACATCAAAGCAACTATCAAATAAATGAGACATGTTGTTTATCGAATGTTAAAAATACCAAATTAGTTTCTGATGTGTAAACTTTATGTACTATTTCAAAGGAAATCGTAATATAAAACAAGCCCTTCTAATGATGTCTTTGAAATGAAAGGGACAAGCTGTTTGCATCTGGATGAGTAGATTTCAGAATTTTTTTGATTTTAACTACATAGGATGTGTGTTTTGTGGTTGTGTGCGCATGTACATTATATCCCTCTTTGATAAAAGTGAAGACAATGTAAAGTTACATAACCTTGAAAATATCCACGTCACCTTTGAAAGAGAAAGAAACTTTTATTTGAATCACTATCCTCAGTCGCTTTAGCCTCCCTCAGTGAAAAGAGGACATCATGTACAAACCCATTAAACTAAAAAGCAGATGAATGGAAGTGGTGAGAGAGGACAGCCCTCTACTTTTTCAAATTGCAATGTTCATAATCTTCTAATGTTCTCTATAAATTGATGTCTCTATTTGAATTGCAGCCATTGGTTGAACTGCATATATTCAGTTTAAATCAGACACAGGTTTTCCAAGTATTAACCGTAAGATTTGTTTTTGATACATGAACCAATTAATTCAATCTGGCATATTACAACAAAAAGTCAGAAAGGCAGGTGTTGAAAAATGGTGGGGAGGGTAATGTTATGAGTCAATTCCCCACATGAGAGTTTGATTAGCTCATGAGTTGCTTTGTTATTTTGTATTTGTAGAAAGGCATCCATGTGCATGGTCTGGCTCATGTTTCTTCTTCATGGATGCTTTAAGCCCTTTGCAAACCTGCATTAGTACACAGCTATGTATCTGTGTGTTGGCATGTTTTCAGGAAAAACAAATCTGATCCCTCCTGAACACATGATAGGGTGGACTAATCAGCCAGCTACAACAAAACAAGCAGACCTCTAATGAAGTTGTTAAAGTTGAAGTCGATACCAGGATATGTGGAAAGGAGCATTTGCAACGAATAATCCAAAGGTCCGATATGCAGCTTGCTAAAAAAAAGAGCACTTGAGGTGATCAGTCTTCAAATCATTACTTCCAGGTTCAAATTCATTTGTGTAGCCCTTGTCCCATGCTCTCTGCATCCCAGTTAGATTACAGACCTAATATATACCTCAACATGAATTATGCAGTGTCACTCAAAATTAAATTATCAAACATTGTAATTATTTAAAGTTCTAATATTATGCTTTTGGACTTTTTTATATATATATTTTGTGCGTTATGAACCTGAAAAGGAGCATTATATGAGCACTTTAAGTCCTTAATGGGACTATTGATAGAGGCTTTTAAATACACTTTCTAGTCTTAGCACATGCTTGTTCCCATTTTTGCATATTTTAACGTATTTATTTGATCAAAGACCAAGTTCCTCTGAACTATTTCCCCCTCTCTCTGTATCAGATAATGGCTTTCGCCCCCCATCAAAGTTGGAGAGCATGTTACAATTACTTACCATGTACAGTAGGTGAAGCGCTAGTTCATTTGATCTGCATTTAGCAGTTGGTGTGATGGAAGGAGAAATGCAGCCATCTAGTTATTAGAGAAGCCAGCAGATCCTTCAAAATGATAATGGGTTTTTTACCCTTGGCTGCCACTTTCCAGGGACACTCCTAGCAGCTTTGTCACAAAAAGCATTGCTCCTACAGCGAGGCAATGCAAACCTGTTTTTTGGGACCTCCCTCTTGTGTACAACAATAGGGCTCCATTACTAATGTAACAGAGCAAGACCCCTGATACAGCTTAAGGTCCAGATGCCTTGATTCTAACTAACATCACAACTTACATAAGCAGCAATTCTTCACTTCTCTCCTAAATGTCACAACTCACAAACCTCCTTGTCTCTTGTGATGTATCCACTCAGAAGGAATAAGCAATGAGAAGGACAGGCCACTGTAGTGAGTGAAGTAATAAAGTTGCCTTTTGGTGGAAGTCACGTGTTCAGATGGATCATTTCCAGCTCTAAATACAGGACTCAAAGTGACAGACAAGTCAGTGTATATGTTATTGTATATGTACAGTATAAGCGTATGTGCATCTACAAGAACAGGTACATAGTTGTGTTTCTTACAAAGGCGAAAGAAATGCTTGCTCAAATTGCTCAAAACAATAAGGGCTGTCAATATTTTATGCAGGACAGTTTTTTGTGAATGAAAATGTAAGCCAAGTTTGTGTATAATTGTTTGATGCTGTTTTTCTTTCTGTTAAATTGTGTTATGATTAAAATCAGCCAGGGGTTTACATGTTTACATAAGGATAACATCTGTAAGATATGCTAAAAAGCCTGATAAGAGCATTCCCTGTGCTATGTGCTGTTACCTCGGAGGAATTCTCATTTCATACCTACTTTTCACTCAGCCTGTCGTCTACAATCCACAACCTGCTACGCCTTAGCATACCTCTGTGCTACTCATCGATTGATTTTAAATGTAATGAAAAAATAAAAACATAGGGACCCACAGAAGAAGCATGACATGTCAACACAGCAATTACAAAATACATTTTAAGAACAAAAGGAGGAGCGAGGTTAAAAGTTACAATATAGAAAGACATTGTATGATTGTCATTGGAAACGCTGTGCTCTTTATAACAGCAGACACAAAACCTTTATTAGACTATTTCTTCCACTCATTAATTTATTATAATGTAAACTCACCTGACTAAAGAGCTGTTTGTGTGTCATAATAGATATTCTCAGTTGTGAATAATTGATTGATTTGTTTATTTCCGTGTCCTGCACCACATGGTACCCAGCCCATACGGCCTTACAAGACACTGGACAGCAATAACAAAACAGTATTTTCCAAAACAAAGAAAGTGTCTTATATTGGACACAATGTTATTTGTCTACCTTTCCTTAGTTACATTTTCTATATTTCTTGCTAAGACACGAACCTCCTCAATAAAGAGCCAACTCCGCCTACATATTACCTTCAGACAACCAAAACAAATCAAGTTTCTTCAACTGGAGATTAAGTGGTGTACCTTTTTTAATTTTGTCCATTTTGGTTGGTAAAATCTGCTGCCTCATAGTTCGGCCTCCCACATACATGTTAAAAAACATTCAAGTGAAATAACTTGTTTTTGTTTAATGACAGTCACTGATTTTTTTGGCCTCCTGGGCAGTTGAAACAAGCTGTAAACACAAGATTGATAATATCATGTACTATAGCGTTTAGTGGATTCTTTAGAACTTTTTGCAAAAAAAGCTGCTTGCGTCTGAAAACACTGCTGCTAAGAGCAGTGATGGTGAACCAAAACAGTGAAGCTATGGGCCATAGAACCAAATAAACTGAAAGACACTAAAGCACTCCATAGAGGTGAGGGAGACCACAATCATCTTCTGTGTCACTTGTTACTTTGAGGACCCCTTTTGCCACCAGTACATGTAGTCATTTTATCCATTATTAATATAAAGATATTATTTATAGCAGCTTTAGTCCATAAATGTAATATTGTTATGTTTGGTTGTAAAAAATTGCAATGGACAAATTGCACATCAGAGGTGTCTAATATTTTTAGTCATGTTCTTAACAAGAAATCAAGATGTAACCATATATTTTAAACTTGCTTTTGTGTAGACATTAATCACCATCACAGGGTATTCCTTTGGATTTGAAGTGTTGATCCTCAGAGAGAAGTCCAACGATGAATATTTATGAAGCTGGATTTTATATTTGAAGTTAAAACTCTAAAACTCGTAAATCCTGTACGTGATTAGGAGGGTGTCCATTAAGTTCGTACAAAAATTAATGTCCTTTGTCCACAGATCTTTCATCAGACAGACACAAGTATAACCTTGGATGAATATATGAATGATACTCTTCTTTGCCAAGCATTTTAATTGGTTGTAGATATTGGCATGCTGTGACTCCCCATGATGATAACAGATGAGTGGATATGTCTCATCTTTACAAGCTAGAGCTAGTTGTTGTTTATCCAACTGTGTGATCAGCAGGGAAAAGGTCACTTCAAACACAATCCAGCTCTGTATGCAGCCCTTCACGTCTGAAATGATTAACCTTGAAGTCACGAACGCTCAACCTGATTTTCTCTTTAATGAATAGTGTGCAGTATATTTATCTTTCTACCAACTTGTACTTAATTGTATTTTTGTGCCTTATTAATTTCACACTTTTGTAAGTACGTTACTTTTATGTCCCACCTCTGCTTTAGCTGTTAATGTAATCTTGAGGACCTTTGTGCTAACCCAGTTTAATCAGGTTAAGCTTCTGAGGACGACGATGATGTATATGACAACAAACTACACGTTTTATGTAATATTCAATATCTCCAGATCAATGATGAATCAGTGTAGAGACTTTCTTTTTTGTTTAGAAGCAGAGAGATGGTAAATTTAAATGAGGTCTTCCGTGCGATCGAAGGCCTTCCAGAAGCACTATAATCCAACCTGGAACTACAGTGTCTGTGTACAACAAATCAATAATTATGAATCCCTGCATCACTTCCAGCTACCGTCAATCTGATTCATTAGCATGAAGGCTACAGCTGGGCCTTTTCAAAGAGGGCTGCAAATGCACTGTGCAGTGATGTCTATGTGGATGCAGCCCAGCACCTTTGCTGATGTACATCCTCATATCCTGTCAGATCTATAGTCTTCTATTATATACACTATTACTATACCAATAAATATATTCTGGAGCACCCAAAATGTGTTACTTTGCTGCTACGTGTACTAAACGTGGAACAAACAAGCCAAAATGACATAACAGCGTGAAGGTGGATAGTATTATAAGGCGTGCAAACATTTTATGTGACTTACGTAACAGACATGAAGTCATGTCAGGAGAAAGGCAGCCAATATATATAGTAACCCTTACCTGATACAGAAAGGGGGCCTTGTATGTAGTGTGTGAATTTGTAGGTTGGGTAGTCAATCAGGAAGTAGGAAGGAAATGCATTGGAAATGGCACAAATGGAAATTAACTTTTATTCATAAAAGTGTATGGACTTTTCAAAGGGGAAAAATCAAAATATTTTTTATTTGTGTCAGTTACAATGTTTATTTTTTGTATCCGTTGATTGCCAAGATTTGTTAGAACAGTTTTTATAAGCCAAACGTCTTGTTTAATATTGTTCTCTGTGTGATAATGTTAATACACTTCAGAGACATTCAATTTTTGTTTAGTTTTTTCTTTTGTCTTTATAGTCATCCTCCCTGCAGTATACATAGTTACAGCAAACAAGTTTTCCTAAACCAAAAAGGAATATATTTTGTGCATTACAGGGTTGAGGTTATACAAGCATTATTACAAAGGAAACAGATGACTGAAAGATTGGAAAGGCCCCAGAGGTTTAATTACAAAGCCTGCTTTCAGACATCTGCTGTTTATTTAATTTTCCTTTTTTACTCTGGAGCTTTAACCTATTGAGGCATGTTGTTGATTGTATAAATGTTAGTTGTTCATAGAGCTGGGCTGAACCATAATTAAGTAGTTCATGTATGTATCATGTAATGATTAATTAAATTATTACATTTCAGTAATGCCCAGGCTCTTCAGTAATCTTGGAAATAGTACTTGTGCTAAAAGCCAAAATGAGTATTAATGCATAGAATATTTGTGTCAAGCATCCCATCCTAATGGAAAAATGTAGGAGTCAACCATATGAGCCATAAGTTAGACAGTTCTTATCATACACCTCTGGTGCAACTCAGACACATCATCAGTGATGTATTCTGGGTTCATTGTGTGTTCCGTGTTTTGGGTCCCACAACATCATACACCCTCGCCAGGCCCTGGCTTGTGTCTGAGTATGATCCACGCATCGCCCCGCTTGATCCACAGCCATCTTGACGCCTTTTTGGCGTTGTCCGTGATGTTCTTGATGGCTTTCCTGATGTGCAGTCCCTTTACCCCAAGCATTTTGAGGGCCCTAGTGAGTGACTGGCCGACAAATCCTCTGCACCTGACCTCAATGGGATGGAACCAGGTCCTCCACCCCCTGCTTTGGCATTTTGCCTTGTTATTTCTGACAACAGGACAATGTCTGGCCTGAGCGATGTTTTCTGGGAATTTGAGCTGCCTCCCTAGGTCGACCTTCAGCTGATAGTCCCGGGCTGTTGAGCGCAGCCCCACAGATTGATTCAGGCGCGTGTGTGGCTTCTCCCCGGCTTTAATGAAGGCAATGTTCTTTCTTGGTGGTTTTGGAGTCTACTGCATGCAATCCCAATGCTGATGACCTCTGCAATGACCCTCAGCAATTGATCATGGCGCCAACAATCTCCCAGTGTTCTTGGGCAACAGCAGGATGTGCTCCAATGACCCTCCTCTCTGGCAGAGTGGGCACCGTGGTATGTCTGCCAGGCCCCAGCGGAAGAGGTTGGATGGACTGGGCAGGACGTCGTAGACAGACTGAACAAGGAATTTGATCCGGTGTGGTTCTGGCTTCCACAATTCTGACCACAATATCTTCCGGTCTGCCACCTGCTCCCAATATAAACGTTAGGCCATTTATTGACTAGATATGAAAGCATTTACTGTATGTCATTCAGTTTCTATCCTGTGTTGATAACAGGAAAATGATGAACATTTGACATCTGTGCTGTTCAATATCACAGGATACCTTTTAAGATAAAAAAAAACTTCTCTCCTCCTCTGTCTGAATGTATTTTATTATTACTATTCAAAGAATGCATACAAATATACCCCCCCCATAGTTATCATGTAGTATGGAACGATTCAAATCCTTTTTAATATCTAGAGTATTATTGTGATGGAATAACATTATTTTGCTGCATAAAAAATAAATTAAAAGGATGTATTATCTACATATAGTCCCTTTATAATTGGCTTAGCAAAGCCAAATACAAGATTATCTTTCTGATAATTATACAACAAATCCATTAATATACACAGAGTAGGCTATATATAAATAATTTCTCAGTATAACACGTTGTCTTATCATTCTTTAGTGCGTCTGTGGAAAAATGTTATAGGATACTTATGTGGTGTAGCATCTCTGTAAAGCTGCTGTTTCAAGTCTTTACACTGCCTCTATGAAAGCTAAACAGCCGACAGATGTTTGTGATTGCTTTAGCTGCAGTAAACAGTATGTTATGAATGTATATTTTTGCTCGGATCTTTAAAATATCAGTATATTAGGAATTTATATTGTTGCAGTGTTCTTAAGATTTTAAAGCTTTCAAGCTTTCCCCATACAGATCAGATATTTGTTAAATAGCACTCAGCCTTTTAGACCAAAAGTAGATTTCACCCACTAAAAGCTGCTCCTATAGTGTATGGATTTATTAACAGTACCTGCCATAGTAGGCACTCCAGATTATTGGAGAGCAGTGTGCACAAAATGTCACCTAAGTATTAAGGCTAATAAATCCATACACCTGGGAAACAGCTTTCCATGGATTAAAATTTTATTGTGGATATAAAAGGGGAAAAAAGTCTTTAAATAGAACTGTCCTCACAGTTCTTTTCAGATTGAATGATTGTTGGCCACATGGGCCACCCTAGTTCTAATGAATGTGGAGGAAAAAAAACGCACTTACCAGTGTGGATGATTTATTTGTTGATGATTTTACTCACTCTCACAACCCATCACTCCTTTTGATTCCCTTCTTCTCAGCTGCCATCCTTGATGACCCTATGGAGTGCAGCAGAGGAGAGCGTTTGGCCATCACACTGGCCAAAGACAGCATCAACAGGAGCAGTAACCGCTCCACCACTGGCAAGTTGGAGGTGGACATCTTTGAACTGCTGAGAGACAGTGAATATGAGATGGGGGAAACAAGTAAGTAACACGGGGAAGAAATGCCTATGAATTGGTGTAGGAAAAGAAAGTGTTGATGTGTGTGATTGTTACTGTGGGTCTGTTGGTCACTATATGTGTATGTTGTGGTAGAATTGCCAGCTTACAAGCTCATGCTGTGTACGTTGAGACAGTGGTACACCAGGTCTCATTCAGCCAGGTCAGTGTTCAACATAACAACCGTAGGTCATAACCTGTCTCTATGGACGACGGGAGACATAACAGCTGTATGATTAGACCGTGCAGCCTTAAGCGCTCCTATCCCGCCAAGGTCATGCTGAAAGTTAACCCATACTCATATTCATACACACATATTCAACTAGGTTTTAGGTAAGCAAAAGTTTTACGCTGTCGCAATATTTTTCTTCTTAGATTGAAGGTTAAGCTAAACTTAACTCCTACAGCATGAGTTTAAATACACCGACAAGAAGAGGAGGAACTTCAGAGACGCCACTACATGATAACACATCGTGGTTAAACTGTTCTGTTTGCCTAATTTCTCCTCGATCAAGATTCCATTAAATGCTTCTGCGTAAGTCATGCTTAAAGTCTGCTGAACCTTCATGTATCCAGAAGTCAAGCTGCTCCTGAGTTTTTCTGTAACATACTTTAAGACAGAGAAAGGGTCTCTCATTGCAGAATCAGCAAGCCTGTCATTTCAATTCATCCTACTGTCTTATTTTCACTTATTTTCAGTCTCTCACACTCTTCCCCCAAGTACAAAGTTATTTCTGTCTGTCTGGTTTAACAGTATTTTGGTCAAACAGAGGCAGAGATATGATTGAAAATAAATGACAGACTGCCATGGTACAGGAACGCAAAATGAGCTGTCATATTTTGATAGCTGCAAAAATCAAATGGTGTGTTTGTATTTTGTTCTCTTATATATTGGCAACTTTCGCTCTTCTGTGGCAGGGCAGATCAAAACAACATTTTCTGTGAAAAGGAGTGTAATGTAAAATTGTCTTAATGTTTGTCAAAACAGAGATGGCCTTCAACAGAAAGGCTTGTCACAGATGTGGCAAATGTACCTTTTTTTATAAATTGTATCAATGCCTCCACTTCACAGCTCCTCAGAATATCAGTGTACTGGTTAGTGACTTGTTGCCTCACACATCAGTGTTTACTGTTTAAATCTTTTAATTTTGAATGAAAACTATAACAAATCAATACAACACAGTATGGGTCTGCAGAAAACAACCAATCTAAACAGCTATAACAAGAAGTGTGAAGACTGATTTTCAATACAACACATTCCCACTTTCACAAACCAAAGAGCTTCAGTGGTGCCGCTTAATCCATGGAAACACTGCTTCACTTACCACAACAACAACAAACTCTATTACTTTCTCTGCCTGGTTTACTACAAACCCTTCCCAAATGTGGTTTCTCCTGTGTGTGTGTGTGTGTGTGTGTGTGTGTGTGTGTGCACAATTAATTGTGTGTGTATTGTGCAAATGTTTTGTATGTGTGTGTGTGTCTGTAATTAGAGGAATGAATTGGATTAGGGACGGATCAGTGGCCACAGTTAGATGGAAATATCACAGAGGGGCCGCTACCTGCCCAGAACAGTCCCACCCCCACCTTTCAAGCACCCACTCCTGCCTGTGTAGTAAACAGCTCCTAAATGGATGACTCCCTTGACTGCTTGCATCTTTTACAGGCAGGTAGTCTATATCAACGACGATTCTTTTAGGAGATTGCACTGGTGCCGCTAGAAGATCCGCCGGATGTCCTTCATTTCGACTGGATGTCCCTCACGTTCCACATTTCTTTGTGTTGACATTCTAAACCCTGATGGATAAATGAGGACTATGGTTAACTGCTCCTTAGATCTCTACAGGGTGAATCAAAACAGCTAGCTAGACTATCTGTCTAATATGAGATTTCTGTTGCATGACTAAAACGACTTTTGAATGAGCACCAAAACAAGTTCCTCCCTGAAGCTATTTTTCTAGAGACACTGTTTATGTGTCCAGCGCCCAAGACGATTGTGATTGGTTTAAAGAAATACCAATAAACAAGAGCACGTTGTTCTCCAATCCTGGAGTCCTGTGTGGACTAGCCAGACCTTCCTCTGGCAATGCGAGGCTAACCGGCAGTAAATTCAACGTGACCGGACTTCTTTCACAGTCCATTATATATTGTGTATAAAGCCATATTACACACATACATGTTTGCTTCAGTGCTGCCATGGCCAACTGAGATGGTTTTAATCCCAAGAAATCTTAAACCGTTAAGATCTGACAGGAAGTGTGCAAACACCAAGACCTTCATTACCTGGATATGTGTATTTGTGGTAGCTGCAGTTTGTGTTTGTTTGAGTGTGCACATGCATGTTCTGTGGCCGTCTTTTGATATTTCTGGTTTTGCTAAATCTCATGCTTTTTTATTGTATGTCCGTCCAACCGTCCGTCTTCTGGTAACCAGCAACACCTGTCAAGCATTTCACAAGTCAAACTCATTACAGCCCTCTAATCATTCCAAGGATCCAATAGTTTGTATTGATCAGGGAAAATCAATCTCAAGCGGAGAAAATGGACTTAGTTGCTTACCGACCTAGCTTCTGACTATAATTTGTCCACGGTGAGAGGCACACTACCATTCCAAAAATGATCAGCATTAATGTACACCTTGACACTGCCATCAATGTCCAGTGATTTTCATGCTCATTCTCTGTCTCCCATACACAATGCTGGCTGTGCAGAGAAGAAGCAAATCAAAGTGTCACAGGAGCATGTTGGCTGGCAGTCAAATCATTCAGCTTTATAATTTAGTGAAGCCATGCAGACAGGTGCATGTGTGTGCATGCACTGTATATGTGTGCATACGTGTGTATGTGGGTGTTTGTGTAAGGTGTCAGTGTGTTCTTGTCTTACAGGCACCATGGGTGGCTAAGGGATTACGTATTAATCATTCGATTCACTGCCTCTGGATTCACCGCACAGGCTCAAAAACGGTCCCCTTCCTGCCTTTTGCACACACGTAGCTGGTTAATGCTCTGTATTTGCCCCAATAACTGATGCCAAATTATCATCGCAGACACTCACTTTGTTCACACATTGACTGAAGTGCTTTAAGTAGAAGCTAGGGTGGGGTAGATTAAAGCATATGGACTCTGTAAAACTCACATTGACTGTAATGTTTCCATCTAATGAAATGTTTCTGTCTCCAAAGGTAAAGCCTTTAAATCAGCCCTGGTGTATGTAGAATTAGAAAAACAAGATGTGTGTGTCAAATTATAGCATTCGTGTATAAGGGCCCTAACATGCACCCCGCACACTACATAGTCCGACGCAATTGTCTTTGCTAGTTTAAGACCAACAGTTGTCAATTTCCATTCCAGCACCTGCACCCATCTGTGTGCCCATGGGCGTGCTAGTCTTACAGGGAGGTGTGTTTAGGTGTGTTCTTGGTTCTTGTATTGCTATCTTGAGGCAGTGGAAAGTGATAGCGCCATTGACCAAAAAAAAGCTGGTCAATAGTCAATAACACAACATTTCATTGTTATTTTAACAACCCATTAATAAAATGTGCGCACACTATGCTTGTTTCACACTGCTTGTGAATTAGTATTATTGTGTATATCTACTGTATATATTTTATATTACATGTTATTATGGTTACTGGTGCTATTTAAAGGAATGGGAGATGACACTGATTGGTTTATTGCATGTTACGCCCAAAACGGATCTATGATTAATTAAGACACCAAGTACAACCCTTTTCAACAATGCGCTTGCCGCACTAACATTTTTACGCCGTTAAACTAGCAAAAATGAATTTGTACACGCCCCACATGCAACTGCGCCAGGCGCTTCACGCTGTGCACTTAGATCGTTAAAATGGGGCCCCTTATGTTCAAATACCATATTTTATGTTTAAGCCTTCTGATATTGTTTCCTGTCACTATTTCTGTCTCTGCATTTCTCACTGTCTGTCACTCTGTTTATCTGTCAGTGTCTCTTCCCATTGCTGTAGCTCTCTGTCTCCATATGTGACAGTCTGTTATATGAATATCAGTTGCTCCCAAAAGCTATTAAACTCACGTGGCCAGGGTCCATAGGATTTTTCTATATGTGTACATCATGTTGGGCATATTAAACATGGACAAATGCATTTGGCCTTGCACGTGTTTTATTAACACATGTAGGTTCAGGTTCCCTTGAGACAGTAGAAGCGCTGGCTCAGGCCGCTATCTGTTTAGTGTTTAAAATAGTCAGCATGTGCATCCATTAACATCTGGCTGAAGAGGGCCTTTTTTAAATGACTTTAGATTCCTTGTGAAAGCCTGTGCTTTGCTGTCCTGAATAGCACTGACTGACTACTCACTGTCTCTGTTCCCTTCTCAATCCTTAATGTCTTTGTTTTCTCTCAGTGTGCCAGATCATGTCGAAAGGGGTGGTAGCAGTCCTCGGTCCTTCTGCCAGTCCGGCCTCCAACTCCATCATCAGCAATATCTGTGGAGAGAAGGAGGTGAGTTTATGCACCCAATTGGCCTGCAGCCACGGGTTATGTAGGCAGTGTGCTCACAATGCGATCAGAAAAACACTGCTTGGAACAATGATGCTCATTAGCAGCTATGTGGTTTTTGTAACATATTGAGGGGGAATGAAATCCAACTTGTTAGTGAAAATGACGAAACACCTCAACAGTGTCATAACTCTCCATTGCAGTCCTCACTCCATTCTAAGCACCGCTGGACATTTTATTTCCTCCATTCTCCCTCATTAGCTTGGAACCGTTTGGGCCGTAGATGCTTGCGAGCCACTGTTTTGAGATTTGTATGGAAACTAAATACGGATGAACAAAAGTAAAGGTCAAGACACATATTTTCTTTTCTGAACATTGAAGAAAAACATGTTTTCCATTAATCGCACATGGCAAATGAAGGGATTTTGCCTCAGAGCCCGAGTGCATGCAAACAGATCGCAGTTGGATGCTAATTGGCTGCTCTGAACTCTTGAACTTGTGTTTTTTTATGACTGATGTCAACAGATAAATATACAAAACTATAAACTAAATCAAAATAAATTGTAAAGCAGAAAAGAATTGTTTGTCCTGTCCATGCATTGGCGCGTTTACTAAATTTGATAGATTTGTTTTACATTTTGTAGAAGACTATTCAGATTATGAAAGTAAATACACCAATATTGATAGCATCTGTATTATCTATTGTGTAGAATACTAACTGCTGCATATTTATAAAAAAACGCATGTCAGCTTTCTTTCAGTTCATTAATCATTCAGTTTTCAATTCTTTGTTATGGAACACTCCAAGCTGTAATTGGATTTGGTCCAGAGAGAGGCTGCCTTTTTATCTGCGTGAACTTGATCAGCATGCCTATTAGGAGACATCCCATTATCATCCTCCTAGTGTCTATAATGTTCTCCGGTACAGTAAAGCCCATCTTTCTAATGAGACATCAGTCCATTGTAGTGGTAGGAAGACCAGGACTCCCTACTGTTAAAAAATCTCTGGTGGTGTTGAGTTGCAGGGCTGACTGCTTTGAAACACTGACTGTGATAATACCACCGTATCAATATTAAAGACTATAAGGTGTTAAATGATACATACTGTACAGTATAGTCATAAAATACCCCAAGGCAGGGGTTTTCCTGGCTCAGAATGGTCCTGGGGGGGGGGGGGGGGGGGACTATGCACGGCAGTAAGCCTGAAAGGTCTGCGTGCAGTAAACTCAAACATTATTTGACAGAAATCTTAGCATTTTCCTTTGTATTCCTGACAATTTAATAAACAAATATATATTAAGCTTGAGCAAATTAAACCCCAATTAACAAATAAAAATATTATTTAAAAAAAAATATTAGTATTAAAAAAGTCTGGTACAGACTGGAGACAAAACTGAGATTGGCTCTCATATTGAAGTTCATGTTCTGCTTGATAAACGGTTGTTTGGTGAATTGCTTTTAATCACAGTTACATAGGATTGACATTTTTTTCTCTTAATTCTTATCATTTTGGTGCTGGTGATTTTCCTTTGGGGCCTGGCTAAAACCTCTCTGGCGCCAAAACTTCCTCTACACAGTAAAAACCCTGCAAGGAGTTAATAACAGTCCTAAAGATTCACAGTTTCCCCACATTTGCTCAAATTTCATCTTTACTTATCTATTTGTATTGCACATGTGAATATTAGGGAAATAATGTGGATGACATTTAGATTAGTTACAGATAGGAGGATTATAGGATCTGCTGTCATCATGTTGAATTAGTATTTGTACTTTCTCATGTATAACACTTCTTTTAGCAGTAATTTTTATTGAGCTGTGGCCAGTACTGTGACCAATGCTGTAGTCTGAATTGTATTTAGTGTTGAACTCCTAATAAATCAGAACTGCTGCAATGGCTGGGGGATAAACTATGCAGTCTGTTTTCACACATAACTTGACAGCTTCATAGAAACATTTGCACTGGGCGTTTGATATGCCAGTTGGGTGTCCATCTTCATCTGCTCTGAAAATGCCATATTACATCATTCTTGGCAAGCGTCTTCTTACAAGTGCTCTAGATGGACTTGTTGTTAGATCAAGATGTGGACTACTATTATTTCAGGGGTATGGCACACTTTTGTGCTGAGAGCTGCACTCTATTGTCAATAGCTATTCAACTCTTTCCCTGTAGTTGTTCTATTCTAATCCATGTTTTGTGGAACACTGATACTGATTTCTCTTCAGTATTAAAGTATAATTTTAACACAGTGGTATGCCCGTTACCTTTATAATTCCATTTTATCAGAGCCACATAGCTTTTAGCTTGACCTTAAACTTTCAAAAGTACCCATAACTAGCCATACTGCAGAAAAGTGCCCTCTTTGACTGATATACCATTATATATTATTACACGGCTTTTTTGAATACTATAATAGACATTCTAATGTGTGTTGTTTCTGGAAAAACACAAATCGCCAAAATTGCCAAAATCTTTTAGAACTCATTCTTTTTTTGTCATATTATTGATTTTTCAAGTAAGTAGCTGTGTAATAAGCAGGATAATCCAGAGTGAGAAGGTCATTATTGTGAATTAAGCCCTTTCAGTGTGATTCAAGACCCGCATCACCCTGTTGTGGTTTAATTTGCAATAATGACCCGCTCGCTCTACATGATCCATTACATTCATTACTCATTCGTACTATGTAAGTAGCATTTCCTGTTGTAGTTGGTTAGTATAGAAATACTACTTTCAAATAGCACCTTTAATTTGTACTTAAGTACAGTACTTGAGTAAACGTTGCTGTACATTCCACCACTGCCTTTTACATATACAGGGCCCTATTTTGACGATCTAAGCGCACGGCATAAAGCGCATGGTGCAGCTGCATTTAGGGTGTGTCCAAATCCAC
The DNA here is from genome assembly GCA_026937815.1 of Etheostoma perlongum. Taxonomy (NCBI): domain Eukaryota; kingdom Metazoa; phylum Chordata; class Actinopteri; order Perciformes; family Percidae; genus Etheostoma; species Etheostoma perlongum. The sequence continues at coordinate 15,447,322 of CM049373.1, forward strand.
TTTTGCTATTTTGACAGTGGAAAAAGGGGCTGTGCCCCAGGTGCATGGCTCAAAAGGGTTGTACTTAGTGTCTTGGTTAATTATTGGTGCGTTTTGGGCGTAACATGCAATAAACCAATCAGAGTGTCATCTCCAATTCCCTTTAACAGCTAGGTGAGTTTGTACCTTGGCGCATTGCTATTATGATGATGGATTTGCACCATTATATTTTGTATGTAATCTTTCGCATGTTTGTGTGCAGCTACGCTTCCTTGTCTGTATGTAACAAGCATAGTGTCCACGTGCTGTGCATAAGCATAGGCACATTTGATTAATTTGCAGTTGAAATAACAATAAAATGCTGCGCATTTGACTTCTGGTTTTTGTTGGTCAATGGCCCAATCATTTCTCGCTGCCACAAGATAACAATACGCCAAGAATGCACCTGGACACACCTCACTGTAAGATCAGCACGCACATGGGTTCAAAGATGGGCGCAGGTGCATTTGCTATTTTAATGATGTGGGCGCTCAACAGGAAATTGACAACTGTCGGTCTCAAACTAGCAAAGACACTTGTGTTAGGCTTTGTGCTGTGCTGCGCCGGGTGCATGACTTGGCCCACAGTGTTTTTGCTTACAGTAAAGAACAACTATAGACAAAACTGTGCATCATCAGCTTTGACATATCATTGTTCTATCTACATTGGGAAGTGTAAGTGTATTTCAGAAGAGCAGGACAGACCTGCAACTGCTTGACAGTACTGAGCATATAATTCAGACCCTATGTAGGTCATCTTTGCAGGGTCTGTGAAAAGTGTCTAGGATTGTAAAATGGTTTGAAGTGTTTCTTCTCTGACATGATTTTGTTGGAAATGCATAGTTTGATGTGCTGTGACATGTTTCTCACCTTACAGTAACACCAAGAAAACTTGATTTTAGAGTTTACAGGTAGCCACAGAGGACCACTTTGCTTCTTCTTTCACCACTAGTAAAAGAAGAGAACACACTGAATGTTTGAGCCTTTTGAAGTGAAGAGAACATGTAGTGATGTATGCAATGCTGTTCAACCGAATCCACTCCAACACACGTTACAGTAATGCTTCTAATGTTAGTTAGCTAGATCTTCAGCTTTTATATAAATATAGAGTTGGTGTTGTTGCCGCCAACATTTATAATCACATGTCATTAGATGTAATTGTGTGTCCACCCACAGACATAAAAAATATTCATTCAGTTTACAGGATGAGATGAGGGATTCTGATATGAAAATGCACTTTTGGACATATAATTGTTAAGACAATAGACAATAGATTACACCCAAGGGAAAACCTGTTTCCTCATAAATACCGTACATTCATCTTCTTTTCTCCTGTGTTGTATAAAATACATTAATAACTATTTTTTAGGTTGCCAGGCAATTCATGGAATAATCTAGCCCAATGGTCCTTGGCAGTAGTGATCAAGACCCTGCTGGTCCCTGACCCTAGAATGCTTGGAAAACCAGCAGCCATAGCAGTTTAGTTTCCTGAGGAACAGAACTAAAAACCCATGATGTCAAATGCTATTTAGAGAGAGAGGGTATGCTGATTTTTACCAACCAAACACCACACCAGCTGATTTCACTGATTAGGTCCTCCATCTTAGACTTGAGGTGTGCAAATCAGTGAACTCAGCTTGTTTGTGTGCATGTGCGTGCGTGCGTGCGTGCGTGTGTGCGTGTGTGTGTGTGTATGTGTGTGTGTGTGTGTGTGTGTAGCAGAGAAGGTCACATTGCTCTTGTCCTGATCAGTCTGAAGGGTATGACTGGGTAATGACTCTTGTCAGAATGGCCTTATAATATGGGTAGGGTGTTGTAACTAACAATGCAGCACTATCACTAACAAATGTTTAATTTATTAAGAGACAAGAGATCCTACAGATCGTAGATCAATTAAGATTAAACATTAAAAAAAACATATATTCTATTCATGAAGTGTTTTAAGTCAAACAATTGTTGACCTTTGGCAAAATATGAGGAGTTCTTCATTTAAGGATTATACAATAAGTAATGTCCTGCGTTCAAAATCTTACTTAAGTAAAAGTACAAAAGTAGTTGCATCAGTACCAAAGGTAAAACTACTCATCATGCAGAATGGCCCATTCAATTTGATTATAATTAGTGATGCATTAATGTGTTCATCACTTTGACTTTGCTGCAGGTAAGGGTAACCTATTATAATACTTTATATCATAATTTATTACAGTCATTGATTATATTTTGCATTAATAATTTAATTCCGCAAAGTTAGTAGTGGAGTAAAAGTATAAAGTATCCTAAAGCACCCATACTATGCTTATAATTGTATTTTGAGGTTGTACCAGAATAGGTTTACATGGTTTTTCAATTTTCAAAAAACACCATATTTTTGTTGTACCGCACATGGCTGGAGATCCTCTTTTCACCCTGTGTGTTTAGGTCTCTGTTTTAGCTACAGAGTGAGACATCTCACTTCTATACTATCTTTGTTGGGAGTTGCACATGCAAAGTAGCTAGGTAAGATCACATCAGCCAGATAATTCATTCTCCAACTTTGGTCAGTACAAGACAGGATTAGCTGGGAGACTTTTTCTAAACGAGGGCACACTTGTGGAATACCTGCAGAACAAGGACATGGCAGTAGTTCTTTTGTAGATTATGGTGAACTAGTGTGTGTTGTAGCAGTGTTTTGCCATTGAGAACGAGCTAGCATAGCGCTAGCCTGGGCTAAGGTTAGCCACCTCACCTCGGCTAGTGACGTAGAAAGCCGTGCAGATTTTGAACAGCTCACCCGGAGACTGAAGGCAAAGGACATTCAGAAACTTGTATCTCACTCAAAACAGCATGGGTAGTTTTTTTTCCAAGTTTGGACTCGTGTGGAAGCACCAGACACACAAAATAACACCCCAAATCCCAGAAAAATTGATTTGTTTTTTCATAATATGGGCACTTTAAAATCAAAATACTTAAGTAAAGTACAAGTACCCTCGAGATTGTACTTACAGTAAATACAGTACTTGAGTAAATGTTCTTACATGTTACATTCCACCACTGCACAAGATTTATAATAAGGAAAATCCCTGCTATTATAACCAATCACAAAGAACACCATGTAATACTAGTCATCCAGAAACAGATCTAAAGTAATTCAAATATTTCAGTTCTGAGCACATTAAAGGTCCAGCACTGTGGGGGAAAAAGGCAAGCACAAAATGCTTTCCTGCTGAGTGAGAGGGTTGTGCTGAAGCTGAGCTCATATGATACCAAGATGGTAAAGTTATCCTTGAAAAGATGAGCAGCACACATCTTGCATTACTGTAATGCAGGCTCATCCAGTAGCACAGAAACCAGCAATCCTGTGTGAATTTTTTTTAAAGCTTTACCCTATTCTTTGCAGCTGAATAGTCTGCAGTACACTTCTGAGGACTGCTCCACAGGAGATAAGTAGATAGGCCGGTGGATGCAAGCAGGTTCTTGTGCCTAATGTTAACTTTTGACTCTGGCATCCCAATGCTTTCCCCCCAAAAAAGCCTCCTAACCAAGAACAAACCCAAAAGCAGTACTGGTGCCATCTGATATGATTAAGAATTGTACATACAAACCATGTATGTAACGGTATTTTAATCCAAAATCACTTCCTAATTCAACCGTAGATATTTTTTGTCATCCTATTTGATAAAACTGGGTCTTTATTAAACAACTCATAATAGGAAGTAATTACTGAGCATAGAAAAAACCAAATCCCTAATTCACGTTTGTTGTTTATCTGTCTATAAAAAGAGGTCACCCTGAACTGTAAAAGAAGTGTGTGTGTGTATGTAAGTGTATATGTGTGTGTGTGTGTGTGTGTGTGTGTGTGTGTGTGTGTGTGTGTGTGTGTGTGCGTGTGTGTGTGTGTGCATGCGCACACAATACTTTGACCACCCAACCCCACACTGTAAGCATAAGGCCACAGATGCTGGCACTCCGGTGGCTGGGACACTGGCAGCATGATTGCAGCTGACAGACCCTACTAGATGTTGAGCACATCATCTAACAGTCCCTATCAATCACTCCCTGGGTGCCACTGCTGGTGCAGAGGCTACTTCCACCAGGGCAACAGAGGACTGGGACAGATCCCATCTGGGTTTCACTCTAATACTGACTAATAGATAAACAGCTACTGCGGAGAAGGTGTCGGCTGTGTGCATCATGTTGGTAGTTTGTTTCCATCTTATGCGTCACGGCAAGTAAACCTTGGGGTCAGGATTTGGAGGTTGGGTAGATTAATATCGACTAATGAGAAACATTAACTGGAGCTTTGGATGAGAGGTTCCTGCTGCTTTACAGGTGCTTGTCTGCAGGCTGTTGCAGCCAGCCAGGATAGCTGTAGTGTGCAATGCAGCTTTCTTGTTGTTTGCTTAGTTTCCTGTGACTCTCAAGGAGAATAAATTTGATTCTTATTTTTAAGTGGTGATTTGATATAAGGGAATAGTCTTGGGACTTTTCATCACCAGCTTTTAAAACTAAATGAAGTAAATGTCATTGATTATATTTTGATGTGCAAACATGTATAATGAATTCAGTTTATATCCCACTGCTCTTTGCCACCTTCAGCTCAGTTTAAATGTTCTTACTCCCTGTTTTTTTTCCACTAACTAACTCTTCTAACAGAGGATGAAATGTGCAATACCTTTGTGTCTGCTAAAGAGAGGAAACACATTCCTCAATGACTCAAACGTGTGTCAGAAGTGGTTATGAATATAAATATCCAATCTGATGTCCAGGGGTTGCTTCGGGCTTGCAAAGCCATCTGGTTGCAGAAGTACAGAAAGATTACACTATTGCATTTTGGTTGGTTGGTGTTCAGTTGGATTAAGAGATGAACCTGAGGTCTGCTGGGCAAACAAAGAGCGCTGGATTGAGGTTGGGGGTCAGTGGTATAGCTCAAGCCCTGGAGATAGGCAATAATGAGGGATTTTGGCTTTCATACACAGACACATACACACAGCAGCCCACAAACACAATTCTGACTCACTTTTATACAACCACCCAAAAAATGCCTTAAATTATCAGAAAATGTCATGCAACTTGAGGGTCATTTATGTGCAGATGTTCAAGTACTACATTATTTTCTGCTTTTATGGTTCTCTGGGTTGTAGATTTATCAAGCCGTTTTCTGTTTCCAGACCTAAATTGTTTGCAAAGACTGACTTGTGGGCCATTTACAAACAGGGCGCTCTTGGGTGAAATCACAGATCGCCTGCCACATGAGCGAGAAGAGACAAGTTGCGCTTTCAACATGCAGTTGTGGAAGGTTATGGGGAAACTGGGAGTTCCAGTGTGTGTGTGTGTGTGTGTGTGTGTGTGTGTGTGTGTGTGTGTGTGTGTGTGTGTGTATATGTATATGTATATATGTGGATAGTAAGAGGAGAGATCCAAACACAGGCACGGCTTTACAGAAGATATGGGTCATGTAACGCAACATTAAACCATATTGATATAAACAACATTGCTTTGTTTGTGGAGAGGCAGCGGATGCGAGGACGTTGGGTGCACCGGTGCAACCTAGAGGAAAAATATTACTCGCGCCCTAGAGCCCTGTGAGCTAACAGACACTAACTAGCACTGGTCACTGCTGTTGTCTGAAAAACAACACAGACGGGACAAAATGTTTCGTTTACTGGTAAACCTTGAGACCGACGTATGACCGACTGCTATTTGTTGTGGAATTTTCCTCTGTGACTGTCTACATCTAGAAACTAAGCTGCACGGTGCAGGGAACAACTCTGACTGGCACATGATCAGACAGTGGTTTACGGAGCAGTACACTGGCTTTGCAAAAAGCCCAGCAGCATTCTATGAACGGAATGACGTATTTAAAATATCACTCGATCATGCAAATTTGATCGTGGGAAGCCAAAATTGTGATCGTGATTAAAATTTGATTAATTGTGCAGCCCTAACTCAGCCGTATCATAGCACAAGTACCGCTTTGCTACAGCACAATTTACGGTGCTGATTACCCGATGAACTGGACGTTTGGTAAATATGATGTAAACTGAAGTACCACAGGATGCTCTTTCTGCTGGGTTGGCCATGGTGCTAATAACGCTACATTCGCAAATGTACATAGATCAGGCCCTCTGTGTTTTTCTCTGTTGCAGTTGCTCTCCCCACCTCATTTCTACCTCTTTCCCTCCTGTCTACTCTGATGGTGTTTTGCTGCATTGTGAGCATTGCTGGTTGAGGTGTTTTTTTTCTCTCCTTCCTTAGCCTGAGTCTTTCATTTTAAAGATAGTTTGGTGTCAAACATATTTCTCGGGAATACTTATTAATGGGCAAATGAACTCTGTAGGATTCCTCAACAGACATGAGCTAATGTTGAATAGGGCCATCAGACAAAACTAAGGCACAGTTGATTGCTCATGAATGGATACTGAACAAATTTGAAAACCTTTCTTCATGCTCTTGGAGAGAAAGATTTTGCATGTCCAGTGCTTCATTTGTGTCATTATTGTGAGTCATTCATAAGCTTACTCATTGACCATTTGCCATAGATCTGAGTGTGTGCTCATTAACTTGTCCATTCACATGTCCAGATAGCCTGCTGTGTTAATGTCCAGTGTGTGTGTGTGTGTAGAGCTGCCCAAAAGGATTTAAATGGGTAAGTTGTCCAGCAATTCAGTGCTACACATGGTGTGGAATTGTTTTTGTGACTTAAAATAGGCAGCTAGTCAGACAAGCAAATCCTCTCTGGCCAGAAACCATTTACACAGCAGCTATTCTTTAGACCGTCTCCCTGCCAAGCGCTGCACCACGGTCGGTCAAAGCAAAGCCAGCACACCACATTTGCTGTTTGTGTACAGCCAACTTCTGCTCAGCTTTTCTCTCACACATGTGGACACCAGTATCACCTTAATATTGCACCTGCTCAGTAAAAGGGGAGTACACAAACAGTAGGGGTTTGTTTTTACCTTTATGGCCAAGCTTTGTTCTTATTGTGGCAACCATTTGCATTGTAGGGAAAAAAAACTCCTGGGTAGATCGAGTGAACGCATCTGTGTGTCAAGGTAGCACAAATATCAGCTTGGTTAAATGATCCATTGATGTGTTGTTTTATTGTAATATGAACTGCTGCAGTAAAACAAAACACTGCCTCTATATATTGGGATAAAAATAATTAAATAATAAATAAAATAATTAGATTGGTTGACAATGTCATGAACTGTAACTGCACTGTTACACAACATTGCATAATATAGCTTTAATCCTTTTAATCACAGCAATGATTGCGTTTAAAGTTTTCTTTTCTTTAGAGTAGCTTTACTTAGCTTGAGGCACTGCAATCTTCAACAATTAGAGACAGAGTAACTGTGTTTAAAATAACCAGAGTGATCATTTAACACCGCATGGCTGTGCTTGCACTTTTCCTGCAAATAATCTTTTTCAACTGATTACATATTATTAATATTAGTCTACGTTCAGAAAGTTGTTTTGATTAGATTTGGTTGGTCTTAATAGTGGAGTTAGTTATCAGCAACAGGTCTGGCTGTTTTTCAGAAATGTTAAAGTTTCAACCATATTTTCCTATGTTTTTGTGTCTAAGTGACTTATGGGAACAACAATCTTTGAAATTGGTCCAGTACTAAGCAAAATTGCTGTAGTCGTCAGCAGCAAAACACTCTACAATGTAAGTTAATAGGGCAATAGTCCAGCTTGTAACAAAAGTGTTTGTTTTGCCACTGACAGGCTCAGATGGATATTCTAAATGTCGTACAACATTATGGAAAGATTTCTGTTAAAGAGTAAGATCCTTTTTTAAAACATAAAAACATCAGAGACATTGTGTTCGCTAAACCTACCAGACCCCATGTAAATAAACAGTTATTTTAGCATCGTAAAATACACTTCATTCATAGTTGATAGCAACAAAATAAAACAAATCTTGCTTAATACTGGACTAATGTCAAAGATTGTTGTTCCCGTCACTTTGACATAAAAGCATAGGAAAATAGGGTCCAGGTTGAAAAAATGGTAGTTACCCTTTAAATGCTACGTAGCCCACTTTTTTTTAATGAACAAAGTGAGGACAATCTTGACACAAAATCAATGAACAACTTTCATTCTTCTGTCGATATTACAAACACTGCTGTATCTTGCTGCTTTTAGTCTTCTCTTTGTCATTTGTTTGTCTTCCTTCCTTGCACACTCTTGCAGTTCTAACCAATTTTCACCTATGGTCCTTTGTCCCTCCTCTAATATCTGCTATTACTGCCCTTACACAAGCCTCAGCTCTTGACCTTACTGTCACCTCGTTCTTCCTTTTTTTTCTTCTTTTTCTTATTTCACCTCCTCCACTTGTTTCTTTCCTGACATTTCCCTTACCCGACTTCTTCTCAGACAGCAGCTATAGATAACTACATGGTAAAAATCTGCCATTGTTAAGACAACTAATAGAAAATAATATGTAGAAGTCTGCTCCCTATCTCTCTGCCTCTCCCTAATCACCCTCCAGCTGGTCATGTTGATTCTCTGTCTGAGTGTGAAGTGGTATAATCAGATCTGATGTTACTTATTTCGCTAAGCACTAGCCTGTAGTGTCTATACCTGTAGAGGTTCTAGCGTTCCCGTTAATGTCACTAGCTCACCCAGTAAGAGCGTGCAACATATGTAGGCTGAGTCCTTTGCAGCGGCCCGGCTTCTAGTCTGACCTGCGGCCCTTTGCTGTGTGTCAACCCCCATCTCTCTCCCACCTTTCCTGTCTATGCACTGTCACTATTTAAAAAAAAGTTAATTGACTACAGTTCAGCGTTTAACACCATAGTTCCCTCCAGGCTCAAGGACCTGGGATTAATAAACACCTCACTGTGCACCTTGACACGTTAACACACTTCTTACACCCTCATCCTTGACACCGGAGCACCCCAGGGCTGTGTTTTGAGTCCCTTGTACGGGACTCTCTTTACACACACAACTGTGTAGCCACTTTCAACTCAAACACCAGCATCAAGTTTGCTGACGACACAGCTGTGGTGTGCCAACAATAAAAAAGGCCCACCTGAAATAAGTAGAGGACCAAATCCGCTGGTGTAAGGACAACAACAAACTCATGAATGTCAGCAAGGCTCGAGATGATAGTTGACTTTGGGCAGAAGCAGGGAAGGAGCTACAGCAAGTTCCTTGGTGTCCACATCATCGAAGGTCTGACTGGGGCGTGCATACTGACTCAGGGAGAGAAAGGCAAAGCAGAGACTGTTTCACCTCAGACGCTTGAGGTCTGAGGAATTTCTACTCATCATTGGGAGTGTCCTGATAGGGAATACCACTGCCTGGTATGGAAACAGCACTGAACAGGGCCGCAAGCCTGAACATACAATAGTTGGTACCCTACCCTGCCTAAAGGATATTTACACCACTGCAATAAAAAAGCTGAAAGATCCAAACCAGCCAGGTAACCTTTTCTCTTTGTTGAGGTCAGTAAAAGGTACCGGATACACCAGGCCAGCACCAGGAGGCTCAGGAGGAGAACAATGTCGGCAATGAGCTGCTAGTGACCTTCTACCGCTCTACCGTTGAGAGCATCCTGACATACTGCATCACGGTGTGGTTCTCACACTGCACTGAGGCATAACGGAAGAAGCTCCAGAGAGGGTGAACACCCCACAGAGGATCATCGTCTGCCTCCTCCCCTCCCTGAAGGACATCCATTCATGCTGCTGCCTCAGCAGACCTAAGGCGATCATCAAAGACTGCCCCCTTCCTGCCTACCCCCCTGACCTGCTGCCTTCTGGCAGGCGCTACAGGTCAATCAGGACCAGGACAAATAGACTCAGAAAAAGCTTTTTACACAAGCCATCACCACACTGAACACACAAATTCACTAGCACCTCCTCTTCTTTTAGATTTGTTGAGTGGGTGAACTGCTGCTAAGAATTTTGTAGTTCATTGTTGTGCAATGTCAATAAATATTCTGATCTGCTCTACCCTCAGGGCACAATTATCCTAAATGAGGACACTGACAAGGGAGAGGAGACATTTTTCATAATTTATGACGTCATGTGACGAATTAACTGATTCAATTGTTTGATTGATTAAGCAGAGCTGATCTATATTTTTCTTAGTGCACAATAACCAGCTGGAGAAAAAGACACATTATGTAGTTTGAATTGGAAAATTTAAGTTGCAGCTTTTTTATCCATAGCAGTCCAAGAGCAGTAAGATGCCTGCCAGACACTCACAGCTTAGTATTCTTTCAGAATAACTCAGAAAAGACATGCAATGTACTGCATATTAGCATTCATTGCTACTTTAAAAACAAAATAATATTAATCTTCAGCTGAATGCAGTTTACATCCCAACAGTCGAGTTTTTATCCATTTATTTCACTTTTTTTAGGCCCTCCACCCGACATTCATTATGATTATTAGGATTCGAAGAAAGAAGCTATCACATTTGTCTTCCAGTGTTATTGCTATTGTATTTTTGGGTTTTTCTGCCTCTGTCTGTGAGTTATAAAGTCTCAGGAGTAAAAGTAAATAAGGTTTAATGGCAGGTGCTCAGCTGAAGCTCAAGTCTCATTTTTGCACATCCTTCACACAGTTTTACCTTTTCTGGACTTTGATAGAGCTGCACTGTTTGCAATAATCTAGAGTTTATAAACTTCTAGTGTTACTTAATCGTCAGTAGATGGGTGTTCCCTTTAGTGTAATTTCAAAATTCTCATTGGAAGCCAATGATTGTATCTATCTACATTAATGTAAAGACCACATGGAGTTTTTATTCTAAATCCCTGCATGTTATGCTTTACCCAGATATTTGTTTATACAAACAGCAGATACTTTTGGATATATTGTCCATACGTTTCCCATGAGACCGAGCCATTAGCATTGGTCCTCATTACTAAAAGAGGCGTCTTAGTTTTGTATTGTTGTAACAGGTGTTCTGCATTAATTAAAAACTAACCAAGAGACTCAAGTTAGCCTTACCATTATTGTGCATGTTTGAGATGGTTAATGTATTGTTTATGCTGAGTGAGACTTAAAATGAGTAATTCGTCGCTGTTCTCTGGTGGGCAAACTATGTAATGGAGACCGCTTCAAGATTATAGTATTTCAACATACCCTTTGACATTTCTGCACTACAATTACTTACTAAATGGCAGGCATATGCACATAAATCAATTTGTCTGTAATGAGCCAATTGGCCAATTTATCGGTCCAGCTGTAATTATTTTTGTAAACGTTTTAAGAACACATGCACAAAGAAAGTCAACTCTGAGGTCCTCTGTCTTTATGCTTGTAGCTGCTTAATCTACAGTAACCACAGCACCATAAAATGGCACAAAAAGGATTTATAATGAGTTTAATTTAATTCAGATGATGACTAATACATAATGATGCCATAATTCATTTCTTTGAGGTTTGTGCCTGTGCATACAAGTGCACAAATCTATAAATACATTTGGTTAAAATAATGTGACTGTTAAGTTGAACATGAGTCCTCTTTTTAGTCTGCTTGTAAACAAAACGCAGGTGCTTCTTCTGTCTCTGCCTGATCATAATTATAGGAGCACAGCTGTCGTCTGCACCTCTGCTGACCCTTTTCTCACAACACTATTGATGCATCTTGTCAAGGCTGCTCTGGCAGAACCACCATATGCCTATCCAAATCCACTATCTTGTCATCAGGAAGCAGTCTTTTGATTTGATCTCTGAGATAAAAGTGAGGTAACAGAGTGACTTCCGGGTATGCACCATAGCGAAATGGATCATGGATTTCAGTTCAGCTAATTGTTGTCATCAAGGGTATGAAAAGGGACTCGGCTTCATGTTACAATGTTGCTTTTGTTTTGTCCTAGTCAGCTGTGTAAAGCAGCAGAGGAGACAGTACTCACACCAGCTGATATTGTTCATCTTTTTTTCTTCCAGCTGCTGGCTGAATTAACGCTCTGCCATTTTTTTTACTCTGAAGTGAAATCAAGAACATTTGAGTATTTTGTCTCTCCACCAACATGTGTGTGTTCTACTTAAAGACCATGATTTGTTGGCCAACATCTTGTTGTGTAAAGTTGTTGTTATTTTGGTAGTGTAAGTCAAACTTCTGGCTAGATTCCCAGAATTGGGCTAAGCTCTCTGTCAGATAAAACAAAAAAAATCAAAGCTCCCTGTAGAACATTTTGGATGGACAATAGAAACATTTTTCCATGCTTGTTAAACACAGATGGAGTTGCAGTGCTTATTCAAGAGCATATTTCCTGGTGCATGATACTTAATGTAATCAGGTAGGTGGCTTGAGTCAGATCATATGCTAATAAGAGCAAAGCTGCTAGCCAAATAGGGGAGTTAAAAAAGCAATTCTTTTTTTTTTTCTTTCACACAAAAACATTTGCTCTGAAATAGCGTAACGGAGTGGGGAACAGGCCTCTCTAGAGGAAAGGAACTTTTTTCTCTCTTAACTGGCTGATCAATGAGATAGAGATCTCATGGTCAATGTTGCACTCTCCTAAAAGGCACCATGGGAAACGCAGCCCACTTCATCTTTATCACTGGTCTGCTTCTGCTCTGACCGCAGGGACCTGATGCTAGATCATTACTACCACAAATAGAGATCTGGCTTCATGGGCTGAGACTGGGATTAGCCGGCGGTCTGGGATAGAGATTGTTGTTTTGGGCCGTGTTGACACTCTCATATCTCCCGTGACTCTCCCATGTGATTTCCCTCTCCCTTTTCTGAATGCCAACAGCTGGTCTCCCAAATCCACCCATAAACCTTTTGGTTAGAAAGGGGATCAGGTAGACATAATGGACTACCACCTGCTCTCCTGTCACCCTGCAACATCACCCTTGCCAACTCCACTCTGGCATTCCAGCCTTGGCATCACGCTTGCTGACTGATGGACAATGTCTCAAAGAGCATCTGTTCTCTGATGCTCAACAGCCAACATATTTCTCTGGCCTGCAGTGGGCTTCATCCAGCTAGACTTCATACTGTGTTCTGTTATTAGTCGTTTTTTCTACAACTGACAACCTCCAAACTGATTAGCTACTGTATGCCTAAAGGAATGAACGGTAAACGAACTGTTGTCCGTCCAGCCTCTGCAAAGCTTCTTTTTAACTCACTGAGACTGAGCGGCTGCTGTCCACTTGGCCGCAGTGCGCAGTGTTTTCAAGGACAGTTCAGTCTTTCTATCGAGCATGCTAAATGATAGCCAGGTCAAAGTGCAATGCAAATGAGTCACTTTCTTACAGCCGTGCCTGACACGTTCCAAGAACCATGAAAGTGCAAGGATACTTTATTAAAAACAGTTTTGTTCTGCTGCCCCTTTGAGTCCAAGCCAACAGATGTAGTTGCTCATTATGTCTCTGCTTTCCATATGGCACTACTGCACATCCAGCTCCCTTTCACCTCCCCTCACTGTAACCCTCTCCACTCAGCCTCCTGTAAGGTTCACAGTGGACAGGTCGCAGAATGACTTGGCCACTTGTCAGCTCAACAACCGAGGCAACCCAGAGCTTGTTGTACTGGACGGAAAGGGAAATTAGCTTTCACCTTCACTCCAGCTCAGAGCAGCGGTCTCCTCACTAATGTCTGGTCAAACTACCTTACCTGAATGTAACCTTGCATTTTCCATTGAAGAGGGGTTATCAGAGGTTATTTGTAAGCTATACCAAGCAATAAAAAACAATCTGGCTGTTTTCCACCAAGCAACCGACGGTGCATCACTGGGTTGGCAGGTTATATTCCTTGTTTTAATAGCTACTCTAAGCCGATCAGGAAACATACACATACATACAGACAAGAACACTCAGAGTGAGCCGACTCATACTGAAAACACAGTAGACTGGTGTCAATACCAAAACAATAAAACAATATTTTTTTGCAATACCCTTTTTCTTTTTTGTCTCAACACGCTGTTGCAATGTCATGCAGTAAGGTCAGTCAAATACATGCAAGCATGCATTCCCAATTGATTATTTTGCAACGTAAATGTCTGTTTACTGAGACTGTTTACCTTATGATCATATTGACAAAAGATTCCTCTCAGCCTCTATGTCATGCTTTCTTCATCCGTCAAACTGTCAGTTTCTCATGAATCCCTACCATTTTCTTTCACTTGAACTCAGTATCCTTGTCTTCAGCCACCTTTCATTCCCCGGGCACACACCTGTCTTTCTCCACAGCAGTCACCATGGTATTTAGTTCGATTTACAGTGAAGCTACCAGGTTATTAAAAGCGGAGTGGTTAACTTAGGCTTTATTGTTCGCCTGAGATTTATTTCCCCCCACGATTTTCAGATGTAATTAGTTCCCCTCCCACGCCAACAGTACGACAGCCCTGAGAGTAGATGCTTTTAAAAGACACTTCCATCTAATTTTGAATTACACCTTATTTACTAGACGCTACAAGTTGTTTACACATCGTCTAATAATTGTGCTTTAGCCAAATAGATTTGCATGCAGCAAGGTCAGTCAAATACATGCAAGCATGCATTCCCAATAGATTAATTTGCAACATAAATGTCTGTTTACTGAGACTGTTTACCTTATGATCATATTGACAAAAGATTCCAGCCCTGCAGTGTTTTGGTGTTTAAAAAACTTTCAAACTCAAGGATCTATAACTCACACTGGAGTTTCTGGATTTTTTTCATTGTCTAACGGGTCCCTGAAACAGCCCCCAATGGTTTAGCCACTTGCATTTTGTTTTTGTTATGGAGGGCTGTTTTTGATCCGAACACACATTTTTCGAGACGTGTTTAAGTTGGCATCCAAAAAGTCCAGTATTCAGCTCTAGTCACTACATAATGACTACAGCATAGCAACTTTTACGACATCCTGTTCTAATAGAAAATAAGCACTGCGTCTTCTAAATAATGAATGAGAGCCACAATACTCTGCACTAACTTGAATTGTATTTGTAGCCCACAGAGACCAAACCATAGAAAAGCTAAATGCTGATGTTGTTATTGGATCCCCTGAAACAGTTTGTCTTGAGAATCGAACCAATAAATTGGAGAACATGAGACAAAGTGCCTTTGACAACATAATCACATTTTAAACTGCTGAATTCAATGAGAACATTTAATGAGTGCTGATGGCAGCCCCTTTGCCATTCCTCACTCTCTGTTTATGTCTTCCTGTTTACGTTTTACTCCTCTCCTGTCCAGCACCCTGTTTTCCACATCTCAGCCTCTATGTCATGCTCTCTTCTTCTGTCAGTCAAACTGTCAGTTTCTCTTGAATCCCTACCTTTTTCTTTCACTTGAACTCAGTATCCTTGTCTTCAGCCACCTTTCATTCCCCGGGCACACACCTGTCTTTCTCCACAGCAGTCACCATGGTATTTAGTTCGATTTACAGCGAAGCTACCAGGTTATTAAAAGCGGAGTGGTTACCTTAGGCTTTATTGTTTGCCTGGGATTTTCTTCCCCCTACGATTTTCAGATGTAATTAGTTCCCCTCCCACGCCAACAGTACGACAGCCCTGAGAGCAGATGCTTTTAAAAGACACTTCCATCTAATTTTGAATTACAACTTGTTTACTAGAAGCTACAAGTTGTTTACACATCCTCAAATAATTGTCTGTGCTTTAGCCAAATAGATTTTCAATAGCAAAATAAAGCTGCTGTCTCAGCTAATAACATTGCTTTAAATGAATACTAATTTGTGACGAGAACATTTGTAACTACAGAATGAAGGAAATATTTGTACTTTAAAACTTTTAACTCCGTCAAATGCATGTAGAATTACAGAGATGAAAAGATGTTTGGCCAAAGTGATTATGGAAACATCTTTGCTGTGTTGATGGCTTAACCGTCACTGCAGATGATAAAAAAATAAAGCCAGTAAAGCACTGTTACCATGCAAAAATAACATTTTAGATTGATAGATTCGGGGAGGCTTTTTGTAATTGTTTTCAATGACAGTAAAGTGTTTAGCTTGCTGCTTTGTGTTGTTAAAGGTGCACTATGAGTTCCTGCATGGTTTCAGCGCAATTTCATTTTTGTCTCAAATCATAGACATCTCTCCTTGATCCGCTAGCTGCCTGCCCCCTGAATACACTGTGAAAAAGCCCGGTCTCGGGAGACAACAGGGGTCTTAAATGTCAAACAAACACTAGCGGCACAGGATAGACACCAAAACACAACAAAACACTCCAGCCAATCACCGACAAGAGGGTTTGGGGAAAGGTGGGGGATAGTGACAGTTAGTTTTTGCAGGAGCGCACTAAACTCCTCAGATTGAAAAAACTTGGAGCGGAAAAGCCCCGGCCGTAATCTACCTTCAGAACAAAATAATGGTTGGCTGAGGACAGGTGATTTGGTGGTTGCCCAGCTAGAACAACAAAAAAACCCAACTGGCATTGCTCAGTCAGTTTTCAACATAAAAACCAGTGCAAGGCACCTCACATTTTGCAACCTGCAAATTTCTTATTTATTAATATTTTATTTGGCTGTTGAAACCAGCAGTAAACGCAACATTGATATATTATTATCATGATAAAAAAGCTGATGAACACATTAGCATCAAGTTTTGACATCAAGCAGACTCGTGTTTCTGCCTTGATGAATGTTGGTCCAGTATTCATTCTCCTTTTAGCTGGGATTTTGGTCGCCAACTCCTGAGAAAAATATCAGTCCTGTTGTCTTCTAACTTTACTGTAATGTTCTCTCGCTTCTCGCTGACATTAGCTAATTTTTCATCCATCCATCCAATATCGAATTGATTTTAGACATTTTAAGGTGTTTCCATTCATTTTCATACTGAATTGCACCACATTCAAGCAAACAAGTTTTTCTAGAAAGATTTGATCGCGCTGTCTACCAACAAATGATCAATATTGCACAAGTTGTATTATTGCTAATGTGCCAGCTGATAGCGACATATCAAGCTATAATAAGAAAACAACGACGCTATCAACACATCGCTATGACGATGGAGATGCAACTTGACTTTTATTTTCCCTCCGGCACCGCTGCTAGACAACTATTTTTTGAGACATGTCTCGCTGTTTGAGTGCCTTCCATTTACTCCAGACAACGTCCCACGGCTTGTCGTAACCTTTGTTGGCCATTTCCTTCGCGAGTTCCTGATAAACTAAATTCAGAAAGTTTCTCGTCTCTTTGTCCGTCTACTTCCATCTGTTTTTGTTGACACCCGCCATGTGTGCAAACAGAGCGGAAATACTGGGCGGAAATTAACTAAAACTTCTTCTTCTTCTTTTTGTGGCGGGTTGCAACCATAAAATGAGCTAACACTCAATAGCAATTCATTATTTATTCGGCAAATAACGTTTCCATCAGTGTTTATCGCATAAGCCGTATATCAATCAAGAGAAAATCTGATGAGACCGAACCTATTTATTTTGAGTCGATATTCATCCATTGAATTTTACTGTTTCCATAAGGCATTTTTCATTTGATATCACTTGATTTGGATAAAAACGTGTGGATGGGAACAAAAGTACAGTCTGCCATTTTGTGCTGGCAGGTAACACCCAGTAAGCCTTTTCCCTTAAAACAGATGTCTGCTGAGGTTGGAAACAAGACTGATGAGTGAGACTGAAGCAAACAGTTAAGTTGAGGCTGTAACACTGCAAAATGAGCTGAAAGACACTGAGGGAAACTGCAGAGTTGGGTGATAATTATCTGTGTTTGTGGCTGCAAGTGGCACATTTCACGTTACACACAGATCCACTGTTATTAATATATACTTACGCAGCTTTAACAAATACCACAAATCCAAACAAAAAGTTGCATTGTCCATAACAGTATTTCAAACACTCATAAAATCTGATAAGAAGTTCCAGTTTGGCATTTAAGTGACTCACTGTAGATTAGCAGCCGAGATCGCTGGCATGGCATGTGAGTTACACTGAAGGTGATGCAGCTGTTTGGTTCAGACTCTTTGAAGCTATGCCCTGCAAAGACACATGTAGGAAAGATTTATCTGTTTAGATTTTTGGGATTAATCGACTAGTAGAGTGACTGATACTAGCTGTTGCTTGCAGATAAGAAGTCTGCCAAGCCACTTTGATGTAGCAAACATCTTACTGTTTAAAATGTGGAGATTGATTTTCTTTGCTTGGAGTACCCCTGTTTTAACTCAAGTTGTGTTTCAAAACAATTTGACACTCCACCACATGAGAAGGATAGTTATTGCCACAGTTTAACAACCAATTAATCATATTGCTCCAACCAGGGGGAAATATGTTAAGGCGTGATGTCTAGATAAGGCTCTCTCTTCCCAGACTTTGCTGGAAGCTACATTTAGCCTACAGCTCCCTTGTGAATGCTTAATACTAAAAGTTATGCTTAAAATACAGTGAGAATCATTACAGATTAAAGGTGGAGTCTGCTATTCTAATCCAATACACGTTTTGTCAAATTCAGAGAATATCTCCTTGTGGTCCACTAGCTGTCTGTTCTCGCTGTGTAAGTGGAAAACAAACAACACAACAATATTATGTTTGTACTCGTGCACAAGACAGGGGAAAGTGTGTGTGTGTGTGTGTGTGTGACAAAATGAGTGAATTTGTGTAAGCTGCTTTCTAAGCCCCCTGCTGCCTTAGATACAGCCCATTGAAGCGTGTCAGGTTTCTAAGTGAAAGGGGTCGGGTAGCACCAGTCTGCTGTGTTGAAAAGGAAGAGAGGAACGCATGGTAAACGGGGAAAAGTGGAGGAAAAAAGAGTAAACAACCTGGGATACGCAGAGAAACAGGAGAAAACATAGACAGAAATAAGAAAAAGCTAGTGAGAAATTGTACAAATTCAATAGGGAAGATGAAGGCCACACCTGAAGAGGGGAACATTTCCCCAGGGGGGTGAACAGCTATTACCCGGGTTTTAGGACCTGAGAGGACTGAATGGCTTTCCAGCAGGCGCTGTCAGTAGTGGCCACACCTCTATCCATCCAGACACCCAGGGACTCCATTACACCCTGATGGGCAGGGATGGAAAACCAATCGAGGGGATATGTGGATGAGGGGGAATGCAATGTATGGGAGCTGGGAACCACACAGACAGGCAATCTGCCATGATAAAGAGTCTCCCTTCCCTGTGCCTCCTTTTGGATCCAGCATGCCCTCCTGCATCCCCTTCAAGCCCCACTGCGCTCTACTGCAATGCCTTGGCAGCTGACCAACCCAACACCTGCCACACTCATTCTCTCCTCGATGTTTTCCTCCCAGGCCTCACTGTAAGTCCTGGCAGCACGTATCCATTCACATCATCACATAAAGAGCTTAAGCAGAGATGGATTTCATTGGAGGTTAAATAGATAGGAGACGTATTTGAATTGGGGGGAATGTAATTTTCCTGAAGTTTAGCACATTTTTAGGTGGCTCTGGATTTGTTACTGTTTTTAGGGGACATTAAAGACTGCAAGGTTAGTTGCAGTGTACTTAACCTCCCCTCTGACAGCAAGTGCTAGACATACCTGTTAGTGCAGTGGGTGTGGTATGATAAATTCATTAGGGGCGGCTAATACATATATTTATATAGCTATAGCAAATCTACGCTGTGAAAGCACGGCAATCAATCTCACTGAAGATTGTATTCCTCACAATGGGGCTCGGATAGAGGAATTGTGTTTTTATTGATCCTCACAGAAGGCTTGGCTGGCTTTCTTTTACTTAGTCCTTGTGTCTGATCTTTGCTTAGACTACTGGGAAAACATGCCTTATTACATATGTTTCTGCTCTTAAATGTGTTATTTTCCACAGTTTCATATATTCAGTGTCATTTTATTTTTAAATGTATTGTTTATTATTGAGCATGTGAGGATGTTTTCAGAAATATAGGACAGTCTATTTTTTTGGAGTGTAATACATTTTCTGTTGTTGGAACTAGTCCAGCAGAATATTCCATTGAGTTTAAGATGCTTATTTAGAGTTTTAAGAATGTTTGAGGTTTTTCACATCCATATTGGGAGAGTGGTGTTGAAAGATTTAGCATCTTTTACACACAGTTCCCGGATTTTAGGAGCATGCAGCAGGACAATGATCCTCCACATACATGCATGTTTATGGCCCAGCAGTGGAATATCATGACCTTCATTCAGTTGGGCAATGACCACAAATGATATAACAGAAATGAATAAATATGCTACCTTTATTTACTTATTTAAAGCAACACTAGATAACTTAGTTTGATAAATTTGTTTGGTCATTGTAGTAACATCGCTAATGATGGCTTCTCAGTTTTTTTTGGTTACAAATGCTGTAATATTTTGTGTGTGTGTGTGTGTGTGTGTGTGTGTGTGTGTTTGTGTGTGTGTGTGTGTGTGTGTCAACAAGCTGTGTTCCGCAATAGCATCAGCTGACACACATGGCTTTGGCTCTGGTTTGCCAAGCCCTGCCCCTCCCCGGCGCGTGTGTGTGTGTGTGTGTGTGTGCGTGTGTGCGTGTGTGTGTGTGTGTTCAGTATTTCAGCTTGTCTGCCATACTGAATATTATACTGAATATTTCTGTAACCAGGGCTTGTTCATGTGGGTGGAACAAAATTGAGTTTTTAGATCTATTCTTGTACTCTACATGAGCTTCAGTCCCTGAAAATATCTGTACTTTATATGCACATTGCCACAGACCTTTGGGTTATCCTCGCTTGTAATTTATTATTATAGAATAAACCGATTTCTACAGAGCTATTCTTTCTTCTGGCTGTTTGCTTGCATTCTACTATTTTTATCCAGCAGTTCCAACTCACAGTTTCTATTGTTATGATCTCTTTCACAGTTTTCATGTCTGCAGAATTTAAACATTACCATGAATGCCACATGTCAATCATTTGAAAATGATTAAAATGCTGGTAGTCTGACATCAGCCTCTCTGTGCAGGTGCCCTATGTCAAGGTGGCTCCAGAGGACATTCTGAAGGTTCAGTTCCCCCGGTTCACCACTCTGGACCTGAGGCCAACCAACACCGACATCAGCCTGGCTGTGGCTGGCCTTCTCACCTTCTTTAACAGCACCACCGCCTGCCTCATCTGTGCACAGGCTGACTGTGAGTTCATCTTTCGCACCCTGTACGACAAAATACACACCCATGCACACCTGGGGAGAATCTGCCAACAAGGTGCA
Organism: Etheostoma perlongum; assembly: GCA_026937815.1. Lineage (NCBI taxonomy): Eukaryota > Metazoa > Chordata > Actinopteri > Perciformes > Percidae > Etheostoma > Etheostoma perlongum. Next base: position 15,468,378 of record CM049373.1, read on the forward strand.
AACATTTTTGTTTAATATCTGCTATACTTTAACACCTCTTAGCACACATAAGCCTCTTGCATGCACGCCGACTTTGTTCTGACAACAGATGCGTTGCTTATCAACATCCCACCCTGTGACACGCTCCCTTCTGAAGCAGCTGCTGCACTCCACAGCTGAAACTCCCTTACAGCGACGTCACAACGTCTGCATCCTAAAATAAATTTACTGCGGAATCCAATATAATCATCCTAGTCCAATTACAATAATGATATAGCATGGTACACTGTGTCATGGATAATCGGTATTCAACCTTCCATCTGAGTGTAATGTCTGCAACACTGTGTGCACTCTTAAAACACAGCCTGCTGATGATCAAAACACATCTGTAACAGACAAAAAGGACTTAGGATGGAGTTTGCAGCTGTATCCACCAGTGATTTGACCGCCTCCTTGTTAAAGGCACTTGTTAGATTCTAAAGATACTAAACAGACTGACCTTAAAAAAGCTTGAAAAGGGAAGTTATTTTTGTAAATAGAGTGGAAGATTAAATCATGGCCCGTTCCCACCCTCTTGCAGTCCAGCAAGCAGTAATTACAACTCCCTAGACAAAGGCACCGTGACCCAGAGTAGCACCCACTAACCTTTTTCCTAATCAGCACAAGGCTTTGAAGAAAGGAAATAGGCTTGAGACAGAAACCATGTGTCAGACATCTCAGAGATGGCAATGAGCCACTGTGTACCGCCCACCCCGTCTATCTCAATTCTCTGTTCTTCTGCCTTTCAACTTCCTTTTTACTGTCTCTTGGTCTTTACTTTGGAGTCTCTTTTCAGTCATACCTTTTTGAGTTTTGTGTATTATACCAAAATGTGTGTGTTTTTAGAGCTTTTTACACAAAGTCAGTAAATAAATGCAAATGTAAGGCTTCTATTTTCAAACCTATTTCCCCTTGCTTTTATACAATTTGCCAAAGATAGCATTTGATTATGCAGAAATTGGATAATAATTAATTAAACTAAAGAAAAATACTGTATATCTTATCGTAGTTCAACCCAACCCCACTACATAACCGATTATAACTGCAAGGGTCAAAAATATATCATTAGTTGTAGGTGTTCTTGTACCTGTCAGTCATTCTTCCAATTCAGGGCTCAGATCCTGTTTTTGTGACATTTATTCCACAGAGAATTGATTAACACAGCTCTGGCAAGAATAGTGATAACAAGCGAACCTTTTAGGCACCCTCTGACTTTAATATTGGCGAGTTTGGTAAAAGAAACTCATTTTAACATTACTTTTCCTCTTCCCTCTGGCTGTGTGGGTGTGCAGGTTGGTTCTCATTCTGTGGAAAAAGGAAATGAAATGAAAAGAAAAGAACAAAATGAAATAAGGGGAGATGAGAGGAGGAGATGAGAGGAGAGGAGAGGAGAGGAAAGGAGAGGAGAGGAGAGGAGAGGAGAGGAGATTTGAGAGGTAAAATGTAATGATTGGGTGAGGAGAGGGTAGAGGGTAACCACACTGGAATTATACATTGGCAATAAGCGGTAGACAGTGCAGGAAATAATGCAGCTGTAGTGATTGCACCCTCTCATGTGACCCTCACTCATTCAATAGAGAATGCAGCAAATGGCAGCATGCCTGGGTGTGTGTGTGTGTGTGTGTGTGTGTCAACGATCTGTGTTCAGCAATAGCATCAGCTGACACCCATTCGACTTTGGCTCTGGTTTGCCCAGCCCCGCCCCTCCCCGGCAGCTCACACAATCAGTTGGTCGGTTGGCAGCCTCCTGTCGGTGGCTCGTCCACATGTGCCGGTCTCATTAATCACCCAAGCTAGTGACAGCCTAATAGAGCGTGGCCAATTCATGAATATTTTCCAGCCATGGCTGAGGAGGCAGGAGTGGAGGTGGAGCTGTGCCCAAAGGCACGGCGCACATCAGGACGGACAATAATCTGGCATAACCTCCACCATCGACGGCAGTGTATGCAGAAGCATCATCAGCAACACTGTAACTCTGGCCCACAATACTACATTTATGGACCTGCAGGGTGGCCCCACATGTTTTGTGGCTGCGGCCTTTGGTAAATGAAAAGAGACACACTCATCTGCATTCACACACGTACACTGTGCAAACCACACACATTCACATGCATGCTGTTCCTGCTCTCACACACACACAGTGTGCTGCAGAAGTGCACTTTCATTAGTGAAGAGATTGGTGCAGCTGGAACTGCTGGAAATTAACTGGAACTGCAGTGAGCGTACAGGATTTCAAAGTTCAACAAAACAGTAGGCCTCAAATGCTTGCAGGGCGTTTTTCCACCTTTGATAGGCACAGTTGTAGAGCAAGATTTTAACTTACTGCATCGTTCCACTGCAGCTACTGTAAAAAACTTCATTACTTGTTGTTTACTAAAAGTTTGCACTATAACTAGCCTTATGCAAATGTGACTTTTTGTGGTGATGATTGCATGCTCATGTCATCTAATAAATTACAATTCTGTATTTCAAGGGCTGACCTGCTGTCTCTCCATATTTCTATGTAGTAGTTTCTATGTATTACCATCACTAACCTGTAATCAGCGTTAGTCAAGTGTAAGTTACATCTCAATGACTTGTAAAAAGGACCATATATTGAGCTGTAAAATGACGGAAACATGGTAATTGCAGGGGATGGTCTAAATGACTATGTTAATTGTAATTATGCTGTTTCTACTAATGATCCTGATGTGGAAGGCATCCATGTCAGTAGTCAAAGAGATGGTGATGGTAAAAGCTTCTCATTGAATAGAAGGAAGGCCGTTGGCTTTAAACTTCTGTTTTTTTTTTTATTATTTGACTCAGTTAAATGGCATTTTCCATTTGTGAAAAGTGGGTGGAGATACAGTAGGTGCAAACGTGCAGTATTTCTTTTTGCTAAAGTAAAATTCTAAGCTTATAATAATTCTTATTATGCTTTTTGTTTTTTTAGAAAAATTATGAAGGTGCTAATGGTTGATTTTTCACCTGAAAGGAAAATGCTAATTGATGTCTTTTTCCATTTACTACTTTGTAAAATAATTACAAGTTAATAGTTAAAGAATTAGGAATTGGGCACACTAAATTTGGTGGAGCTGATTCTCTAGTCATGTGTCATTAAACCATTGGAGATGGCCAGGGCACAACATGATAATTAAAAGAGCACCAGTCAACCTCAATAGTGAAAAACATTGTTGAAAATATGATGGAAATATAGCATTTATGTTTGTGTCATGTATTAATTTGTCCACACAGATGTGATGTTTTTCGTCTGCTGGTTCTTCTAGTCTCCGAAGTGGACATTTAAGTGATTGAAACCCACTTTGTTAAAAGCCAGCACACACACACTCCCCCCCATAATTTATTTGACTGTAATCTGTCCTTTTGAGGCAAAATAAAAAGCCGGAGACCTTTCAAATAGAATTGTCCCTTGTGACACACTCTATGGGGTATATTTTTCCAACATAACAGGTTCACCTAAACTCTGCAATCTTTGACTTTTTGCCATTTGCTCAAGGTATCGACCATGGTTGTTTTTTGCAATTGAGCACTTCCACTTGTCACACAGTAATATCACACTCAAGCTGTAAATCCTACAAATGAAGCTTTCTGGAGGATAAGTCATTTGTGGTTTCCAGTGTTGTGCAGAGAGAACAGGAATGATTATTTGTAGCACATTAGATCAGCATTGTGATTGTGACATTGTGACATTGTGCACAGTGTCGATGGTTGTACTATTATGGTTAGTTAGGTTAATTGGAAGGGAAATATGCTCAGACAAAATTTGAATGTTTTGACACATGATCCTGAGCATAGCATTTTAAAGTGATGCCCTCAACAGTGGCAAAGACATGAAATTAGGTTACTTACTCTTTGCTCAAGGCTAAATGATGAGTCATCATGTGCGGCTGACATCAGAGCTTTTGGGTCTGTGTTAAGGTTAGTGACCGAAGGTTTCACTACACATCATTATTCATCTACACCTGTCAGACTTCATATTCAGCTGCTGTATAATATTTTCAGGTTAATGTTTTTAAACTGCTGCTGCCTCTGTGTGTTGGCACTTGCTTCTGTGTGTGTGCGTGTGTGTGTGCGTGTGTGTGCGTGCGTGCGTGTGCGTGCGTGCGTGCGTGCGTGTGTTATTGCAGGAACCCTGTGGTGAAAGTATGTAAAGGGTATTTATCTACACTGTTAGACTTTTTATTGTATTTTTGCGGTAAATTACTGGCAACGTGTTGCCAGTAAGTTACTGTAACTACCCGATTATAACTGATATCATAACTGTACTTATATTGTAATTACAAATTGCTAAATAATACTGTAATACTTGCTGTATTATAGTTTTACTGTAATTGTGGTTCACAATATATTACACTATTTGGCATTGGCTGTACAAAGAATTTTAAATATTTTACATAAATGCTTTTGAATTTAATAAATTCCAAATAACTGACTTTAGCCCATGTACAAAAGTAATACATTTTTATTTTCAGGTACAAACATCAGGAACAAGATATTTTTAACTCTGAAAGTGCAAAATAACAGAAAATTGACATACAAGCGATGCTAAAACAATGTCTAAATATGCGCCAAACACTGGGCAGAATTCAGAGGCGAATACATGTCTGAACAATGTAGTTACCATTTGAATTGATTCTCAAAACAAATTGAGCATTTTTTAAATCCCCCAGAAATCTAAATAACCTGTATTTGCAAATGTATACAAAATGTGGAGTGTTTGTTACCACAAAGCTGAAGTTGTTGGGCTGTGGGGTTGTGGGTTGTGAAGGCTGGACCCATGGTACTCTTGCTTGCTCCACATCTTCTGGAAGGTGGACAGAGAGGCCAAGATGGAGCCTCCAATCCAGAGATGCTCTGGTGGGGGGGGGGTCCATACTGGACTGTATGAGAAGCAGAGAAATGGTCGTGAGTTTATCTCATCTAAACTGTTAACAGACTTACAACTTGTGCAAAAACAGAATATGACAGTATACAAAAATAGTCACCAGTAGTGAAGTCCCCAGATAATTCAAAGGTTCTTTCTACTTTCTTTTGCTGTCTGTCGATGGGTTTGGTGATGGTGATTTCTGATCTAACTAAGGATCTTCCTCTTTAAATAAAAGGTCAATCTCAGTAGGGATCCTTTCCAAATGGTGTCAGAAACTTAAAATAATAATTTGACACCATCAGTGGCAAAAACAGAACTTTTAGTGGACGAAATTGACGACGCACATTTGCCCTATATGATTACATTAGAGCCCGGTTTGAAAGCTGCAGGTCACAGTGTTCTCGCTCAGTAATGGACCAACTTCAAACATTGTTGTTCTTATCAGTCACTTTTATATTAAAAAAAAAACTAAGATAACTTAAATTAAAACAACACTTTGTAGCTTTTGCTGCATAACTGTGACCTCTGCTTACACAAGTGGTAAATACAAGATGATTTAGTTGTGTCAATGTTGTAGCAGGCAGGGTACGTAGCTGCACTACTTCATCGTACTGAGTAATCATTTTTTTGATGTTAACTATATTATATCACACAAGAAAATGCTTACCTAGTTTGGTGTCTTCCACTCAAATTCCGTGAGCCATTGGAGGAAAGTGGTGACTCTGTAGCTGATGCTCGTCACCTTTCTTTGGACGACTCTAGTCTTGTGGCTTGTAGTAGAGTGCGGATCGGGACGGATTTTTCTGTCCGAGCCCGGCCCGCGTCCGACAGAGCAGTAACCGAACCCGACCCGAGCCCGACAGTCATTAAGATATTTATGTCCGAGCCCGACCCCCGAGCCCGACACAGTTAAAATCGCATTTGTTTCTCATACTAATGACACATGTACGTTTGTTTGTGTGGAAAGCCCGCTTTTATTAAGCAATTGTAGGAAGGCATTCGGAAATGTCAACAGATGAGCGCATCAATGCACAGCTGACTTTCCTTCGTTTTCAATAGTTTTAAAATCTCCTGCGGCCAACTTCTTTTTAACATCTTCCATCGTTGCGCTGCCACATGTAGCTTAATACGCACGTCATTCGTTGTCACAGCACACAGGAAGACGGATGTTAGGGTAATATTTGACATTTATTTTAAGCTGTTTTAAATTCAAAATGTTCAATGCCTTATCGCGCTGATGTGACCGAGTCCGACCCGAACCCGAGCATCCTTTCTAAAAATCTGTCCGAACCCGGCCCGACCCGTCGGGTACCGTCGGGTCCCGTCGGGCTCGGGTCGGGTATCCATCCTCTAGCTTGTAGCCACTGTAGCAGTGTACTTGGTGCCCTCATCTGGGTTGATTCTTAAGAAGAATCTTAAAAGAAAAACAGGTTTAAAATGTTCATTATCAAGAGCAGTCATCTTCAAATACAGCCCTTTATTTACACACACACACACACACACACACATGTATATATGTATGTATGTATGTGTTCGTGGTTCCTGTTTAAAGGAAGTGGGACTGTGAAGTCCGTGTACGTTATCTCTGGTGCTACCCCAAACTGGCTATGTACTCCGGTAAGAGAGTTGCTGCAACCTTTGGTTTTAGTTCAACAGATTTATTGGCATCCAGATCCAGCATTGAATACAGTGCTTGTTGCTTGCATTACACGCTTGTATAGGTGTGTTTGTGGTTGTGTGTGTGTGTGGTCTTCTGTAACATAAAGAAACACAGAATATACAGTAAATATAAAATGTACATACTGAATGCACATATACCAATAAAGAACAATAAGCAACTCGTTCTGCAATAGATACAATTGCAATTACAATTACAAATAATTACAATTACAAACTAGACAATACCGGATAGTAATGGAAATCAACACAATGCAACATAGTAAAGCATACGGGTTTCATTATGTAGTAATATATATTGACCACTAGATGGCGCTCTAAGACCATAAATGAACATAACAGCGGTATGTGGATGACGTGCTGAAGTGCGCTTCAACAAGCAAACCAGCGACACCATCGCGAGTGCAACAGCTGAACTAATCCTCTGCAGGATTGTAATTAACACATGTAGAACGCTGTAATAACATGCATCCATTAATAAGTATTAACTATTGTTTCTGAACGGTACAGTCTGCAGCACGTTCTTAGCATTACGGTAGACATTAGCATGCTATTCTGAACTATGATAAGAAAGATACTATCATGTTCATCCATCCATCTTCATCCGCTTATCCGGGAGTCGGGTCGCGGGGGCAGCAGCTCCAGTAGGGGACCCCAAACTTCCCTTTCCCGAGCCACATCAACCAGCTCCGACTGGGGGATCCCGAGGCGTTCCCAGGCCAGGTTGGAGATATAATCTCTCCACCTAGTCCTGGGTCTTCCCCGAGGCCTCCTCCCAGCTGGACGTGCCTGGAACACCTCCCTAGGGAGGCGCCCAGGCTGTCTTACACAAACTAAAATACACGCTCAACTTGCATGAACATAAAATTGTGCACTTACGTTCTCAATAACGCACACGGCAACACAACAGAAGATTTACATAAGTAATGTGCAACTTTAGGAGCAGCTATGTTCATGTCCGCAGCGAACTACAAAGGGAAAGGTGAAACTGCGCATGTGCGCAAATGCGTGAGTCCAAGGAGTGACGTTATGCTCCTCTGTCCAGCAGGGAGTTTTCTACAGCCGCCCCCGGATTCGTGGGATGAATGCGCAGTAACAGGAAGGTCGTTGCTGGGCTAGGGAGCACTGGTATCTCCGTCGTCAGGCATCCTCTCCCATGTTCCACCAAAGTGTGGTGCCAGAGGCGGGTTAAATCTGAAGGTGATGCACTGTGTTGCTAACTTTTCCCTGAGCGATGGTTTGAGTGCCTCAAACGCCTCCTGAAGTTCTTTGTCCCCACCATGGAAGTTAGTGCCTCTGTCGCATAAGATCTCAAAGGGTTTCCCTCTTCGTGCAACAAAACGGCGGAGAGACAAGAGAAATGAATCGGTGTCCATACTAGGCAGTAAGTCAAGGTGAACACACCTGGTAGTGAGACACTTGAACACGATGCCCCAACGTTTCTCCTGTCGCCGTCCTATCTTGACCATGTATGGGCCGAAACAGTCAACACCGGTTGACCAGAAGGGGGGCTTGGTAAGTCGGAGTCGAGCAGTTGGGAGGTCTGCCATTTTAGGGATAACCGGCTTACTGCGCCACTTGCGACACTCCACACACTGCCGCTGGTGTTTCTTAATGGCTTGGCGGCCTCTGAGGATCCAATATGTCCTTCTCATCTCTGCAAAGATTTGCTCCGGGCCTGCATGGAGTAAACGATCATCATAATCCTTCACTAATAGCTGTGTAATGTGGTGATCAGGCGCAAGAATAATAGGATGAACAGCGTCCTCCGGTAGATCCTCAGCCTTATGGAGACGACCTCCAACTTGGATAAGACCCAGGGTCTGGTCGTACTCTGGTGAAAGTGAACTGAGACGACTGGTAGGCCGGACAGGGTGAGAATGTTGCAGAGCGTTGATTTCCTCTGGGAAGCTTTCGTTCTGTGCTCGCCTGAGAAGGACTACCTCTGTGTCCAGTCGGTCTGAAGCAGACATAGGGGGTGCGGCCGCCCCATGAAGGGACTGGTGAGTAGCCTGTAGTAGGTCAGACCAGGTGTTGTACTGTGTTGGGTCAGGAGTGGATGCGTCAAAGGCGATGAGCTGGCCACAAAATGTGAATTTCCTGAGCTCACCTGCATCTTGTGATTTTACCGTGTGAATAGCTGGCCATTGAGCAGGATGATCATACAGGAAATCAGGTCCATTCTTCCAGCGGGTAGGTTGACTCAGCTGATGCAGTGACTTTCCCCGTGTGATGTCATCCGCCGGGTTCTGTTCAGAAGGGACGTATCTCCAGCTAGTAACATCTGTGAGCTCCTGTATTTCGCCTATACGCGTCCCAACAAACACTTTATACTGAGACGAGTCTAACTGGATCCAGCTGAGTACAGTCGTAGAGTCTGACCACATTGTTGTCTGCCTAATAGGTATGGTGAGTTCAGTATGTAGCAGTTTGGCCAGTTGAGCTCCAGTCAGTGCAGCACTTAGCTCCAAGCGAGGCATGGAGAGCTGTCTCCGTGGAGCAACACGAGATCTGGACATAACAAATGACACATACACATGTCCTTCCTTTCCTTTAGCACGCAGATATCGGCGACAGATCCGTACGCCTTCTCCGAAGCATCACAGAAAACATGCAAGTCCACAGAAGAGCAATCAGGATCGATGCTTGTTGGCATGTAGCACCGAGGCATGTTAATGTGATGGAGATGAGATAGCTCGTTCTCCCATGATTGCCATACAGAGAGGAGTTCACCGGCGATAGGCTCGTCCCAGCCTTGCTCGTTCCTCCAAAGAGCCTGGATCAAAACTTTAGCTTGCGTGGTGTAGGGGATAATATATCCAAGTGGGTCATATTGAGATGCCAATACTCTGTATACATTCCTCAGTGTGGGCTCCGTGGCTACTGCTTGGCGGTGCTTGTAACCAAGGGTGTCAGATGGGCAGTGCCACCGGAGACCTAGCGTTGACTCCTGGGGATCTGCTCTATCCGCAGTCAACCACAGCTCGCAGCCCTCTGATCTTGCCTCTGAGGGGAGATGAGCAATGACATCTGGTTGATTGCTTGCCCACTGTCTCATATCGAATCCACCAGCAGCGAGCAGGGCTCTCATCTTGTCAATAAGTTGTTTTGCCTGTGATGGGGAACGAAGAGACTGTAGGCAGTTATCTACATAAAAAGCGTTGACAACGGAGTCCAGTACCTCTTGATTGTCAGAGCTGTTGTCCTTGGCGTGCCGTTGCAGTGCATATATAGCACAACATGGGCTGCAGACAGTGCCGAAGGGTAGAACACGCCATTCGTAGATATCAGGGCTACGGTCGCTCTCCATATCCCGCCAGAGGAAGCGGAGAAGTGGTTGATCTTCAGGAAGGAGCCTGATCTGATGGAACATCCCACGGATGTCCCCGCTTATGGCGACTGGATACTCCCTAAACCTAAGGAGTACACCCAGTAGTAGTGGACCAAGGTTAGGCCCAGGAAGCAGGATGTCATTGATGGCAAGTTGCTGGTATTTGAACGAGCAGTTAAATACTACTCGTGCCTTTCCGTTGTGGTGGACAATGTGGTGAGGAATGTACCATGATTCATTAGATTGATTTGCCTCGTCACTACTGATCTTCACAACGTACCCAGCATTCACCAGCTTGTGTATCTCCTCCTTGTAGACCCTGGCTAGATCTGGGCTGCGTGCCAAGCGCCGCTCAGTAGCTCTTAGAGGAGGAGCATGTAACCTGGGTCCCGCTGCTTTGCGTAGAAGGGGTGTAGCGTAGCGGGTTACTCCATCTACGGTGACCCGAATGGTTTGCTTCTCTAGTGTGTTGATAGCTACCTGGTCTTGTTTGGAACGTACAGCTTCCCTTTCGGATCTGTATGGCAGCGTGTCGATTTGCCAAAGCCTTTCAACATGCTGATGCAGGTCTTGAGCAGGAGACAGGAATGCTGTGTGTAGGCAGGAGGCTTCTCTGGTGGAGTTCTGGAGGAAGTTAGTAGGTCCCTGAATAGCCCAGCCTAACAATGTGGATATGGCCACCGGGCCACCTAGAGGTCCCATCTGCACAGGGCATACTGGAGTGATTAGATGGGGATGGTCAGAACCAATTAGGAGCATGGGCTGTACATTATTGAATCCATGTATTGGTACTCCACTCAGATGGTCATACCTCTTCTTGAGGGACTCCGCTGGACATGACTGAGCAGCAAGACTCTGCTCATCTGCAGTAAAGGCATGGTGGATGTGGTATCTCACCTGGGTGTTGGCTTGGGGCGATACCTCGAATGAGACAGAAGCACCTTTAAGCTTCACAACATCCTGTCGAATGGTTCTAAGAGGCAAAACTTCTTCCTCCTTGGAGAGACCAAGATGTTTGGCGGCTGCTGGAAGAATAATGGTTCGCTCAGAGCCATCATCCAGTACGGCGTGTGTATTTAGGGTCTTGCCTCTATTGTGGAGCTGAACAGGAACTACTTTCAGCAGGACACGACTAGAGTGGCTAGCCTGACCCACATATACCATACTGGAGGTGGTGCTAACTGTGAGGACGCTCTGATTGGCTTTGAGTGCAACCTCATGTAGGACAATGAGGTGTTGCTCATTACAGGTGGAGCATGGTTTCTTTAAGGTACATGTCTCTGGTTTGTGTCCGCGTCCACATCTCCAGCATTTGTCCTTCTCCTTTATCCAGTTAGCCTTCTCAGCTGTGTTGAGCTTAGCAAATTCAGAACAGGCACTGAGGTAGTGTTCCTGATTGGAACAGTAGGGGCAGTATGGCTTAAAACGCTCTCGCTTCTTTGAAGGGGCTAGACCTGGCTTTGGATTGGCTCTGGATGTGTCATGGCTATGAGGGGGCTCAGAAGTATCTGATCGGTTGGTGATGTAGACACTGGCAGTCTTAGACTTCTGGGGCCTTGTTGCCTTGTCCTTACGCTCTATGTGCGCAGGTTCCATCCTGGATGCTTCAGTAACCCTCCTTGATACCTGTACGGCTTGTGCTTTTCTCTCCAACCACACAGCAAAGTCAGGGAGTGTGTATGTACTATCGGTGCCACTGCGGATAATCCCCTGAGATATGCAGTACTCAGCGAAGCGGTCTCTGTAGCTGACAGGCAGTTTACTAAGCAGAGTGTCTACATGAGAGCCGCATCTCAGCTCGGCACTGGAGGGACCATCCATAGTGCCTAGCAGCCCCACCAAGGTACTAACAGCTGATGAGAAATCCTCAAAGGCTTGTGCATCACCTGGCTTGATAGGAGGAGAGTTGAGAATGGCCTTCAGCTCTCCTTGAACAAGCTGGCGTGGCTGGCCATATCGCTGTTCTAGGGCTTGCATGGCGCTAGTGTATGGGGTTGGATCGTTCACATCCCTCTTCGCCACCTGATAGGCATTTGGTAGTTTGAGGAGGTCTAGTAGCACCTGGTACTTATAATCCTCTGATAGATGCTTGTGTGGGCCAAGCACACCGTCCAATCCTTTCTTCAACATTATGAAGTCACTCTCCTTACCAGTACTGAATGGGGTCAGTTTAGGTTTCGGGAATGCCATATGAAGAAGCGATGGCCATTTCCAGAATGTCTGGGATTGTAGGGCCTGCTGGTGGGATGGCTGATGCATAAGGTGTAGCTGGCTGCGTCAGCAGTGGTTGCCCTGTTGGATGTGGCGCATATGGTGGGTAATACAACCCAGCTGGATAAGGGGGATAAGCAGAGTAAGATTGGTACTGTAGCAGCGGCGGAAGAGGATGCTGAGGATACTGAGGGGGGAGCGTTAAGAGGCTGGAGATGAGGCCAAAGCATGTCGGGCTGGGCAAGCGGAGCCTGATGTAGAGCAGACTGTGGCACAGACCGTAGATGCAAAGCAGGATCCTGAAAGGGATGAAGTGAAGGCAGAGAGGTGTGGTGAGCAGGTGCAGCATAATCCATAGCTATCTGTGACCTGGACGTAAGAGCTGGCAGGGTATAAGTGGATTGGCCTTGTCCATGTTGTCCTCCCGTCTGGGCTGGCGTGTGGTTAGGCTGCTGTGACGAGGAACCCAACAGGGTTGCTGCCTGCTGGAGAGGCTCTTTGACACCTGAGGTAGTGTTCTCCAGGGGATTGTGAACTGAAGTTGACCAGTGACCAACAGGGCTGCCTAACTCCAGCCGAGGCAGGCTGGAGTACTGTTGAGGATACTGAGGGTAATGCGGTGGATAAGCTGGGCAGCTTTGTGGGTAGGTCATGCGTTTACCACTGTCCATTGTAATCTGCAGTTTCTCCAGTTGTTTACTCATGTCCTTATAACGCGCTTCGAGGCGCTGCAACCGTTCCTCTTCATGAATCTGGAGGTCTTGGTCAGGCGTGGCGAGGTCAAGCTGAGCTCGATCACTACACTGGTCACTCTCCGTACCCTGATGGAGGGATCCCTGGAATTGCGGAAGCTGTTTGGCTGGATAGCCAAGCTCAAAGTCCGCAAGGTACCCTGGGAGCTGCCTGGCTCTGCTGGGATGAGATCGGACATCTGTCTCTCTGTTGTAATCCTCGGAAGTTGCCATAACACAGCGGGGGGTTATATCCGAGTCGAAGGACCACTTGTGAAGTCCGTGTACGTTATCTCTGGTGCTACCCCAAACTGGCTATGTACTCCGGTAAGAGAGTTGCTGCAACCTTTGGTTTTAGTTCAACAGATTTATTGGCATCCAGATCCAGCATTGAATACAGTGCTTGTTGCTTGCATTACACGCTTGTATAGGTGTGTTTGTGGTTGTGTGTGTGTGTGGTCTTCTGTAACATAAAGAAACACAGAATATACAGTAAATATAAAATGTACATACTGAATGCACATATACCAATAAAGAACAATAAGCAACTCGTTCTGCAATAGATACAATTGCAATTACAATTACAAACAATTACAATTACAAACTAGACAATACCGGATAGTAATGGAAATCAACACAATGCAACATAGTAAAGCATACGGGTTTCATTATGTAGTAATATATATTGACCACTAGATGGCGCTCTAAGACCATAAATGAACATAACAGCGGTATGTGGATGACGTGCTGAAGTGCGCTTCAACAAGCAAACCAGCGACACCATCGCGAGTGCAACAGCTGAACTAATCCTCTGCAGGATTGTAATTAACACATGTAGAACGCTGTAATAACATGCATCCATTAATAAGTATTAACTATTGTTTCTGAACGGTACAGTCTGCAGCACGTTCTTAGCATTACGGTAGACATTAGCATGCTATTCTGAACTATGATAAGAAAGATACTATCATGTTGACTTACACAAACTAAAATACACGCTCAACTTGCATGAACATAAAATTGTGCACTTACGTTCTCAATAACGCACACGGCAACACAACAGAAGATTTACATAAGTAATGTGCAACTTTAGGAGCAGCTATGTTCATGTCCGCAGCGAACTACAAAGGGAAAGGTGAAACTGCGCATGTGCGCAAATGCGTGAGTCCAAGGAGTGACGTATGCTCATCTGTCCAGCAGGGAGTTTTCTACAGCCGCCCCCGGATTCGTGGGATGAATGCGCAGTAACAGGAAGGTTGTTGCTGGGCTAGGGAGCACTGGTATCTCCGTCGTCAGGCATCCTTGGGAGCTCTATCAGTTTGGCGACAGGGCGTGTGTAGAGTTTTCCCTTGATGTCGATCTCTGCAGTGCGTACCTTGCCATCGTCGCTGTGGATGATTCGGGTGATACGTCCAACAGGCCATAACGCCCTTGGGAGCTGTGGATCGACCACCATAACGACAGCATCCGCAGCCAGAGCAGTTGTTGAGTTCCGCCATTTCTGACGTGGTTGGAGACCAGGGAGATACTTGCGGGTGAACTGACCCCAGAAATGGTCAGCAAGTATCTGGCTGTGTCGCCAGCGGCGGCGTCCTAGTAGGTCACTGGAGCCATACACAGCTTGAGGCAGTGAAGCATCCCGCCACCCCATGAGCAGGAGATTAGGGGTCACAGGATCAGGATCTGCAAGATCCGATGAAGCATAGCCTAACGGCTTGGAATTGAGTATTCCCTCAATTTCAATTAGGACGGTTAGTAAGACCTCCTCAGGGATGGCCTGGTCCTTCAGGATAGTTTGGAGAGATGCCTTTATAAGTAATGTGCAACTTTAGGAGCAGCTATGTTCATGTCCGCAACGAACTACAAAGGGAAAGGTGAAACTGCGCATGTGCGCAAATGCGTGAGTCCAAGGAGTGACGTATGCTCATCTGTCCAGCAGGGAGTTTTCTACAGGGACATTGCTCCTTTCCACATGCAAACCTATACATTGCCATGTGTTGATGTTTTTTCACATGTCTACAGAATATTTCTAATTCTAGAGTACACAGGTTGCAAAACGTACACCTGTACTTACTTTTTGTTGTATGATGATAGATTGTTGAAAGGGATCATGTGCTCCTGTGGGTCATGGGGTCAGACCTTCTTCCAGCTTTCTTCTTCCTCCCGTCTCTCTCAGTTGTTCTAGTCACTGGTTGTTGTTCTACATATGAAATGATGAAATTTTATATTTTAAAGTGAATGCATGGAGTTATAAACACAATTACAACAAGATAAAAAAAATGCATTAGTATGCAGGTAACCAGTATAATGTAGGTAACTTTTATATAGTTAGAATAACACAGAATGTTATGTGATGTGTTAAAAGTTAATCACTATGCCATTATAAAGAGTCCTTAAACAACTTGTTGAACAATCCATCCAATTTAAGTTTAAGTGGCTAGAAAAATACATTTTTTAAATTTTACTTTTCTTTTTC
Source organism: Etheostoma perlongum (assembly GCA_026937815.1). Taxonomy (NCBI): domain Eukaryota; kingdom Metazoa; phylum Chordata; class Actinopteri; order Perciformes; family Percidae; genus Etheostoma; species Etheostoma perlongum. The sequence continues at coordinate 15,483,689 of CM049373.1, forward strand.
CCCATAAACCATGGTAGCTATGACTCAACTCCTAAAACCATATGCTTTGAGTTACACACTCTTTAGCTTAGGTCTCATACACTAAAAAGGATGAACTATATGAAATATCACATTACAGGCAAATCTGTGCTGGACGTCACGATGGTTTTAAGTGGCCAAACCCTGAAGCCAAGGCAAAAAACTGCTCTCCATAAATGCTGAAGACACCGAAACTAGAGCTAATTGTGGTTACCATTGAATTAAATTTAGCACACGTCTTTAGCTAAAAAAACCTACCAAGATTATTTTTCCTTTCCATCCATCACAGTAACATTACTTAAAGACGCTTTTCCTGTCACCCGACATATAGAATGGGTGCTTTTTTTGTGTGTTTTTAAAAAAAAAGACATAGCCTAAATGTTAACTAGATGGGCAAATGTAAAGGTAACGGTTTAATGTTAACTTTACTTCCACAAATATAACCGCGTAGCCTATACTAGGCCTATAACACAGCTGTAATGAGTTTTGCTTAATCATTCTAAAACACTGACAAACCAACCAACACGCTCGGGAATATAACATTAGCATTAACCGGAGGTAATGTTAGCCAAAATGTAAAGGTAACGGTTTAATGTTAACTTTACTTCCACTAATATAACCGCGTAGCCTATACTAGGCCTATAACACAGCTGTAATGAGTTTTGCTTAATCATTCTAAAACACTGACAAACCAACCAACACGCTCGGGAATATAACGTTAGCATTAACCGGAGGTAATGTTAGCCAAAATGCGGCAACAGCTAGCTCAAAAGCTAGCAGCAACCGACCTTAAACTTCCAGAATATATGTTACATTGTATTTCAGGCAATGGTCTGACAGTAAAGTAAAAAAGATGTCCCGAACAGCGCATGTTAAACGAGTTGTGTAAGCTTTACCGAACGTCGTAATTACAGCTAGCTAAACCACGGGCAAAATGTTAAGCTCCAACTTCGTTGGGGGGGAAGCTAGTTAACAGCTTGCTCTAGCTAGCCAAGCTATGACACAGGTCGGTAACCTAACGTCGCCGCTTGCGAAGGCTTATCAGCAGAGATTTTAATGTCACAGAATTAGCAAAGATTTATCTTACCTTAACGCTTCTCCAGCTCTCTCTGAGTAGTGTGGGTGACCGGACTCTGGTGCGCGCGGACCAATGCGGCACTCCTTTGATGTCTCGAGCCTACTTCGTTCAACACCTTTGAAGTATCTACCCGCTATTCTTTTGAAGTCGTGAGGTCAGAGGTCAAATATGGCGGTCAAGCATTTATGTGATCCCTTTCTTGTTTGTCTCCACAACAAGTTATTTACACTGCTGAAACGCATGTCACAATTTTAAATTACCTTCACTGCTAAAAACATAATAAATAAAATGTAAAATATCTCTATAAAATGAAATAATTTAATTTTATAGAGATATTTTATTTTTCCATTTAATTTCTATGCTTCTATAACATGAACTAACAATTTTATTTAAGTCTGTCTTATTCACCTACAGTAGCACTACTGCTGTTGTTTTACAGCAGACTACCGCAAATTAAATGTTACTACCCATAATGCAATGCATATTACAGTAATGAACCAGAAAAGAAAGTTATGGTATTTTACTGGGCATTTTTGTGGTAAGTAACTGTAGAAATACAGTAGAGTCTAACAGTGTACCGCAAATTCAAAATATACAGTAAATCACTGTAAATGAAATGTTAATACCCATAATGCAATGTTTATTACAGTAATTAACCGGAAAAGAAAATTATGGTATTTTACTGGGCATTTTGTGGTAAGTAACTGTAGAAATTACAGCTAAGTCTAACAGTGTATGCACCTGAGAGAGGTAGTGTTCTTCACTACTTCATTGTGCACTTGGTTGACACAATCCATGTTTTTGCCAATGGTTTTACACTATGGAACTGCTCTTGAGGTGATGGTGATGCCCCTAAAACGCAGCAATATTTTTGTTAGACCTCAAAAATACACACAATGGCCCTCATTTGCGAAACGTGTGTACGACCTAAAACAGGTGTAGGACGGGCGTACGCCCAATTACTACGCAAAATAAAGGCATTAATCAATTTGAACATGAGCATAGGCTGCAATAAAATCTCACGTCTGGTCTGAACTTGTGTATGCAAGTTTTCGAGTCAATGTGGACTTGCAACATATAATGAGTTTAACAGGAGAAGAAGAAGTCATCAGTAGATCACTGATCGGCAATGGCAGATCTGTCTCTTTTAGAACAGTGCACACGTACACACACGGGCCACAGTGGAGCACTATATCGGATTGATTAAGGGCAGATGGCTCTGTCTGGCATCATCGGGGGGGACCCTACTATACAGGCCAGAAAAGGTCTGTAACATTGGTTCAGCCTGTGGGGTTCTGCACAACATCGCACAGGAAACAGGGTGCCATAAATGTAGTATTGTAGCCAGATGACCCGATGCCCAGAGAGCAGTGTCCAGCCCCAACTGGGGGTTATAAGAAGGAGACAGGATATTATACCTCGCTTTTAAAAGGTATAGTGTTGTGTTTGGCAATGATATTCAGTACAGGAAACATGACGATGCACGTCATGCACCTGGAGAAAACCCACGCAGACACGGGGAGAACATACAAACTCCAACAAGAAAGGCCCGGGACAACCTTCTTACTGCGAGGCCACAGTGCTAACCATTGGGCCACCGTGCTGCTAAGATGTCAGGGTTTCGATCTCCACTTCTGAAAAGTTCTTAGCCGGACTACGTCTCGCCCTGTCTTAAATTGTAAGGGCGAGGCCTCAAAACGGAAAACATATGGGGCGTGATATTTAAATTATGATTGTTTCCAGCCACTGCCTTTATCAATGTTTGGCCATTCTTACACGCTAATTGGTGTGATACGAATGTTTCATGAATCACACGTTAAGCCTGTCATAACATGATTTCTGTGCTCATATCTGCACCAATTTCTACTTTAGGTTGATAAATGAGGGCCAATGTTTTTGGGGGAGGAACACTAAATGCAAAATGCATAACAAGAAAACTACACAGAGCAATTTGAAGATATTCTTTATCATTTCAGTCCAGGTTTCTGGTGGTAACAGCTGGACTTCACTGTAAAACTAATCCTGTGGTTTGCCAGTTAAATGCTAGCAGCAGCAGGAAAACATGTTTGGTCGGCATTTGCACTAACTCATCACAGCGTTGATACAGGATGAGGAGCTACAGTATCAGTTTACTGTGCGGCTGATGTAAATTAGATAAAATTACAAACAGTAATACCAGAGTACATGCATGAATTGATTCCTGTCCATCTCTTGTGTGTCTGATACTATATTTTAATCCCGCACAGAAATGGCATACTCCATTATTAACAATGAAAAGTACTTTATAAAGAGGTTAAATGCAAAATACCTACACTTAGTTATAATATTGATTAAAAAACCCAGTCTTAATCCTCAAACAGTCCATTTCAAGGTCTTAAACTTTTACCTCATAAAGACAGAGGTACCAGCACACACACACACACACACAGGTTTGTGGCACTATCTTTGTGGGGACCAGTCATTGACATAATGCATTCCCTAGCGCCTTACCCTAACCTTAACCATTACAACTAAATAACTAACCTTAACCCTTACCCTAATCATAACCTAATTCTAAACCTAATCCTAAAACCAAGTCTTAACCCTCAAACAGCCCTTTAAATTTGTGGGGTCCAGCATTTTGGTTGCACAAAGTTGTCGGGACCCCACAGTTAAACTAGACTCTTGGTTTTTGGACCCCATAAATATAGTTAAATAAGACCACACACACACACACAGCCTTAATTTATGTGTAAAGAAGAAAGACATACTTTTCAGGATAACACACACAGACTCACACATGCAGAACTTTTCTCTGCACAGGGACCTATACAAGTCTAACTAAAGAAGCAACATCTTTGGTTCAGCTGCATGCTTTTCATTTGATTGAAACTGGTTCACCAGAGCAAACAGTGAGGGAGCAACATGGCTGCTGTAAAGCACTCTGGTGAAAAAGATTCTGACTCCCTTGGAACCCTGTGCAGCCAGAACACTTAAAGAAGATGAATATGAGCTTTTTGTCTGTGTGTATCACTCTTATTTGCGTGTGAATGTGTGTGTGCTGTTTAACCAGCTGCATCTATTACAGTGGGTAATGTGAACAAGAAGCAGCAAGAAGCCATAGAGGGTAGATTCAGCAGGCAGGCAAGGATGGTGGTTTAGCAGAAGCTATTTCAAGATCATCAAAGTTATTCAGTGTTATACTACAGAGGAAGCTGATCTGACAGCTCGGAGACACAGCTAGGCAAGCGAGCAGCAGCCAGGAATGATGTCTCATGAGTGTACAGACACAGGTAGCCAGGTACAGGAAGGAAGACACACACACACATACACACACACACACAGTGATATACTGCCGTACAGACTGACTGAAAGACTGTCAAACACTAAGACATGATAACAAAAGCTATTAGACACAACGCTGGTGACTTGGGCAGTATTGTCACTTGTGGGTAATATGCTGTGGAGCAGCTAAAGGAGTCAGCTTGATAACTTTAGATTGCTGCAACAAAATTGGTCTCTGTGTGACAGATTAACTACTCTGCAGTTGCCATGGCAAAAATCACATAAAGAAGCTGTTGACGCCAAAGTTTAGTACCATTTCATTATTACTTTATAATGGTAATAGCAGGTGGAGGCTCAGCTAATGCAAGACCTTCTCCACAAAGTTACGTCCTTCTCATATGACTCTTCTTGCCAAAAGAAATGTTATATGAGTCTGATGAGATCTGCCAAATTTACAAGGTGAGGCTGATGTAACTATCACATGTAACTAAAACAACATGTGGTTTACTACTCTGAGTCTCATTTAGGTTGTATTTTTCTTACTGCATCACACCTCACAAATTAGTCTGAACTCATATATAGAAAATGTGTCCTAAAACCTCTCAGGGTGTGCTAATACATGGATGCAAAGTGACTGGTAAAATTCTGCCGGAGCGTTGGCCATTCTTGAGTTAGTAAATACTTCTTATCTCACTAGAGTCAAACGGTGTATTTCCATGGGATAGAGTACAAGAGAAGTTGCTAAAACGTTCAAACAAATGGGCACAGTGTATGCATATTAAGTTAAAGTGCATTACAATAGCAACCGTCATGAATCCACTTGACTTTCCTTAACTTTTTGGCTCCGTAGTTTATCAACTGTAAAAAAAAATACTTAATATTCTTGGGAGACTCTTCCCTTCATTACAAGTAACCCTCTTATGTATTTTTTTGTGTTTTGTGTGTGTGTGTGTGTGTGTGTGTTTCTTGCCGGCAGGCTTACTGAACCTGGAGCAGCTCCTGAGGCAGTTCCTCATCTCCAAGGAGACTTTGTCAGTGCGCATGCTTGACGACAGCAATGACCCGACCCCTCTCCTGAAGGAGATAAGAGACGACAAGACTGCCACTATTATAGTGGATGCCAACGCCACTATGTCACATATAATTTTGGAACGGGTTAGTATGGTTCATGTGATAGCTGTATTATTCATGCACTGATAACTTGGTTTTATTTCATTTCAACAGTCTTAGCTCAAAGGAACACGGCGACTTATTGGGATCCCCAATATTATCCCCCAGAGTTAGATAAGTTTAGACATACCCTTATCATCTCCGTGCGTGTTGTAATTCTGCTAGCCTAGATCCCTATAGATCCTGGCATAGATCCAACTAGCCTACTGCTCCCTATAAGTGACAAAATAACGCCAACATTTTTTTCTATTTACATGTTGTGATTCGTATAGTCTCAGTATTTACAAATAACAAGGTCACATGAGGCACAGCCATCTTCTAACCGTTTACATACTGGGAACTATATTCTCAGAAGGTGAAGCACTTCTACTTCTGCTACTTGGGTGGAGTGATTTACTCGCAGCACCTGAGAAGCCCCGTGGTGAGGAGCAGAGAGTAACAACGGTGTTTTTCAGGTGTTGCGATAATCACGCCGCCGGCATTATTTTGTCACTTATTGGGAGCAGAAGGCTAGATGGAACCGGTTACCTTAAGGAACTGTGGGGAGCTAGGCTAGCGGTGGTTGTGCATCAGACAGAGTTACGACACGCATGGAGATGAGAAGGGTATGTATGGACTTATCTAACTCTGGGGGGTAAGGTGAATGAGCTAAAGTTTCTATAAGTCAACGTGTTCCTTTAATACCACTACAAAATTCCCAAGATCCATATTTTTTTTACTCTCGTATTTCTCAAAAGAAAGTGGGTGAAAAACACAAGTGGCAAGAAATGTTTAAGGCTGAAAATAATTATATATGTGGAGAATGATTTATTCAACTGGAAGAAGAAGTTGGTTAGTCTTTAGTTTTGACCTGTAAAGTTAGAGGTTGTATTCTCCACACAGATAGTGTGCCGTACATAAAAGGGAAATGTTTTTTTCACCACCATAATCCATTTACTGTCTTCAATCAGAAGTCGAATTACGTGAATTTATTTTTGGCAGTGGGCACAGATTTTAAAAGACAGGGTTACAGAGTCTACAGTCTACTCAATTCAATCAATATTTTCAAACAAAACTGTTACATTAACTTATATGGATGAGAGCATTAAACCAAGTTGTATTCTAATAATTCATCTTCCATAAGTGACAGTTCTGAACAGTTAAGTGGATTGATGTGGGTAAGGATGGATTTATAAAATGAAAGCCTTTTGTTTACTTTCTAACACATGGTATGATGTGTATTTAAACAAACTTTCAAAAACCCACCATAACACATTTTTAAAGAGAATTATAACAAAAATTGTAATATGCTAAGCCATAATGTTCATGGTTTGAGAAAAACAACTTCCTGACAATTTTAGTTAGGGTATTTCTGTCACTAGCATAACAGTATGAACTATATGTAATTACTCCGCCAATGGCACATACGAACGTGATCAAAACCTTGATTTAATGCTGGAGCTTCTCCTGAAAGGGAGACTTATGTGGTTTGTGGGAGCCGAGGAAGCAAGGGTGTTTGGCAGCAGCATATGTCCTCTTGGTAATTAATAAACACCTCGTTATTTCTAGAAGACGATGGATGGAAGGTGGGAGTGGAGGTGACAATAACTGGAGACAGAAGGGGGTTGGAAGAAGCAGAGAGGGAGATGTTTGTCTTGCTTCTCCCTCATTCTCTCTGTTATACTCTCCCTCTTGATCCACAGTAGTCTCAATCTCTCACCTCAATCGAGTGTTCATGCTACCTACCATCAGTGGTCATCCAGTCACCATGGCAACCCTGGCAACCCTGGGCCACAGAGAAGCGGGAGCAGTGGGATGTCTTTCTTTCTCTCTTGCTTCCCCATCTCCTAGTGTTTCAAAACGGACTTGCTCACTTTGTCACTCTCTGTTTTCTGCCCCAGAGAAGGCTATTTTACTTTGTTTCCTCACACCTCCCTCCTTGTGTGGTCTTGTACACCCATCTCTCACTCTCCTTTATACATCTCTCTGTCTGTCCCTCTGTCTGTCAAGAGACAATCTCGCAGCACGTGGTGGACAGATGGCAGTCCCGGCTCTCATGTGGAGTGCCTAGTTGCCAAACATATCAAAGCTGTGTGCCGGCATATATGCCATTCTCAGATGATGATAAGAGTGCACAGCTTGTCTAAAGGGACAGAATTGTCCCTTATTTGTCTGTTTACATCTTACATCAAACCCTCGTCAGACAAAGGTCTCACTCTCTGAGGTTTTAGCATTCAGAGGGGTTTAGGTCAGCAGTGTTAGCATTCTGAATGTAATCTCATTCAGTCAGCCCTCCACTATTGTGCACAGCTATACAGAACCAGAGTGGGATAGATGGTGAGCCCAGTATATGGAGGCTGTGCAAACCGTGTGCATTGTGACCTAAAGCTCCAGTAGAACAACAAGGAAATAAAAAATAGGGGTAACATAACAGGGAAGCTTATTTGGAATGCAGTTAAAGGAAACCAAAGGATATTTTTCATCAGCTGCATATTTTGTACGTGGGCAGAAAATAAGGCAATTCAGGTGATAAAGTCAGTTTCTTTGTATTAAAGGCACAGGTCACCCAAGGACAAGATACAGTGTTTGAAATAATACTTGCCGCATGAAAGCTCTGTTACAGGGGAAAACTCTCCACCAATTAGAGCCATTAGCTAGCTTAAAGATGCAGTAGGTAAGGCGTGCAGTAGAATGATATTTGCTGAAACTGACCCTGTGTTCCAGTAGAACTTCATGAAGCATGTCATATAAAAAAACACCTACAGCCTGTAGTGCAATTTGCAAAAATCCACAGCTTCAGATGCTCCAATCAGGGCCAGGTGCCAGTGTCTAACTGCATGTCAATCACTGCCAATGCACATGCATTCATTCTCCCTTGTGGGGGGAGAGGCTTAGAAGACCGTTTTGGACTTTAGAGGAATGGGGGGAGAGACTGAGAAGTAGTTGATGTTAACAAATGTTTGGCTAAGTCCTGGCTCTTTGCAATCCTACCTACAGCACCTTTAACTTACTGTGTGTAACCCCGGGGCAGATGGTAACAAACAATCTCCCTGAAACATAATAATTGCACTGCATTGGCATCATGCTAGCAGTTTCAAAGTAATAGTGCTCTTACTATACTCAAAAGAGAACACTTTATAAAGACGACATGAGAGGTCGTTCAGAGTGTAATAATGAAACTTGTAGTTGGATGTTTTTGCTACACAAGTGGTGCCTTTCTACGTCTTCCTGTTTTATTACCTGTGCCCCTGCGAAACACTATTAAATGAGCATTCAACAACTGAATGCCATGCACTCCTAATGGCACACAAACGCCCACACAGAGGTTACACTGTTGTAGATGTGACAGCTAAATAACTGTTATTTATAACTGATGCTTCACAGCCTTAGAATAATATTAGTTTATAACCAATTATTATTGAGTGCAGCCAGGTGGAGAAGATACTCTCTGAGTAGTGTCTCAGAAGAGGCATGAGGGTTAATTCATTCAAGCATCTCACTTATGTGTGGAAAAATGTTCTTGGATAAAAAGAAACTTCTTTGAAACTGTTTGGTTTGATACATGCGATATAACTTCATATTTATTGATTTTAATCATAATGTGCATGGCAGCGTGATTAAACAGAAGCATATAGCTTGATGGTTTTCTTGTTTGCTAATGACTTTAATGAAATGAAACTACGAAAAGTTCACCCTGTCCTTCCCGACTGCTCCTCACTGTGACTTTGATTCAATCAAATTGAAAGACAGAGTGTCGAGCAGCATACTAATGCACCTCAGAAATTAATTGCTCCATTGAGAGCCATCGTCAGATAAGGATGTGTCTGGTCTTATCAAGATGTGGATTTGATCTGTGTGCTGTGGAGTGGAGCTTGAGTTACACTGAATCACTGACCTCTCACCTCTCTCCCCGCCCCTTTCTTCTTGACTCTCTCTCTGTTTTTTTTTCTTTGTTCTCCTCCGCCCTCCTCCGTTACTCTTTGCTCCATCTTAACATGGTTTTGTTCAAACTATAATCCTCGAACTTTTGTTTTGAACCATCTTTCTGTTTTGATGGCTCTTTCCCTCTTCTGTCCCTCTTGTCTTTTGTTCTGCAGGCATCAGAGCTGGGGATGCTGTCAGTCTACTACACTTACATCTTCACCTCTCTGGTAAGGAAACGGGAGAAGGTGTGGGTATATGGGGCCAATATAGATTTCACACCTGCAGGAGTACATCAGTAGTCCAATGCTGTGCTCCTGCAGTGTATTAAATAGTTTACTTTAATTGAATGAATGATTGAATGGATAGAGCTAAGCAGACAGGAGCTAAAACAGAGGAATTATAGCATAGCTTAATTATAGCATAGCCGATTTTCTCTCTCACTGCATATGACTGGAAATTAGAAACTGCTTGTTTGCCCTCGTTGGTTAAAGTGCATTTCTGGACCAAACAGATACATAATAATGATTATTATAATTGCTACAAGTACTATTGTTGTTGTTGTTGCTGTTGTTGTTGCTGCAGTTTTTCTTATAATTATGATTGTGGAAAGCCTGGCATTGTTACCATTATATAAGTGATGAAGTCATTGTCCTCAGAGTCAACATTCATTTCTGTCAATGAATTAGTTGACAAGGAGATCCGCATTCTTTCTTTCTGTATTTATTTCTGTAGGAATGAACTCAACATACATTTCTTAAGATTATTTTGCAGGTGATTTACTCAGCAGTTATCAAGTTGTGCATGTTTGCCTGTAAACTAAGCTTATACTATACTGTTTAAGGTTTTTTTCTTAATTGGTTCTCATTGCTCAGTTAATTAGCATAGTTTCTTGCATCTGTGAGCTTAACATTAACCTTAACATTCAGGGGATTTTTCATCAGTGCTGTACTGCCCAGGATTGGTTTCAAACTGATTTAATCACATTGCATGCCATATTGTACAGTGCACAGTTTAAAGCTAATTGGCAACTGTGGTTGGTTAAACAGTTTACAGTGACAAGTCCTCAAGAGAGGTGACAGAGGCAGATAGATAAAATCATCATGTGTGAAATATCTAACAGCTGCTTCTTAAGTGCTTTATCTTCAGTAGGTGTACACACAAGTTACCTCTGCAACTTTTGTTGCAAGTGCTTTTGTGGACTGTAAAGCTGTCATTTGGTTTAATAAATACTGCATTCATTATACTTTGTAGACTAAGAGTGTTTTACATATTATTTTGTACTGGGGTAAAATTAGGATGCAAATCTGGGACAGGTCAGTTTAAAAAGAGTACTGCCTCTCAAAATGTCTCTGCATGTCCATGCCGTCAATAAAGGGATTGACCCAAAATTTGAGAGTAATGATGTTCAGACACATTATGTAGAGGCTAAGGGATCAGAGAGAGTTATTGTAAGATTATAAAGATATTTTCGGCTTGGAGAAAATTAAATGCAATAGTAAACTTATCAGATAGCTGCTCCCTAATGGAAATTAATGAGGTTCGAAACACTTTGCTCTAATAGCGCTGTAGAGATGATTCACATCAAGCTGATTTATGACTCATTTAGAATAGGCTGCTGCCATCTTCATGTTTTCCTCCACAGCCCTTGACATAGTCACTTCTCCACTTGAATCGCTCTTTTCTCTTCTCCCTTTCTTTAACCTTCTTGTCATTGCTTTTTCTTAGTGTCTACAACTCCCTTGTCACTCTGCTCTTGTGTCTGCTGGAGGGCACAGCATAGCACACTGATTCATTGTAGATACTAGATGATGACCATACATGCCCCCTCCCACTACCATCACCACCATTTTCTTAAAATCCTGCCATTGCTCAGTGACGGCAGTGTTAATAGCTTTAGCTAACATCATTAAAATAGTCGGCAGTGAGCCCCCGGTGACCTGGGATATAAGGCTGAAACTAGAAGTGGAAAACTAGAAGTGCTGCTGTCTCCTTAGTTGTTGTAATAAGTGATTCATCCTATTTATTGTCTTTTTAAATGGCTCTGATGCTTGTTCATCACCTTAACCACACACCTATTTACATTCATCCCCCAGACACAAAAGAGGATAGGATAAGTTTCATCATTTTTCTCTTAGAGTCAGTTCATTATAGACTCACTGTAACATTGATAGTAGATCTTTAAAATACAATACATTGAATCCTTGGGTCAATTGTTGATTAAAGTACACTCTCATTTTTTTAGACTGTCCTGTCCAGAAAAATGGCCATTTGTTCAAAGGACTTCAAACAACTTAGAACATTCAGTGCCAAAGAGGGGCGTAATGTGCTGTTGTCATAGCGATGTAAAAAGTTAAGTTAGACTGGAGTTTACACACCAGTCAAAGTGGTTTCCTTTGACTATGACAGTGATCTTTCCATGTTGTCTAATCTCTACCATACCTTAACCACAAGTCACTATTTGCATAGACACATTTTATCAGTTGTAGCTTGCTACATGATTAGCTACATTGTGTAAGAATTTCTACCATCTAGCAACTGCTATAGTGGATGCCAATTTTTTTTAGAATATGGACAGTAAAAATCAGGAAGATACTTAATTTTTTTCAGTAAGACCGATGAAAGAAATGTTGAAATAAAAATGAATTTACTTACAGAAGCTTTAAGTTTGAGATATCATCTGATTGAAGTATATCCATGCTTTAATTAATCTCAACACTTTTCTTGAACCACAGACATACAGGAAACATGATAAATGGTAAAGCTGATTGGAAGGTCACTGATCTCTCTTGTGCATGCTCTTGAGGGTAGGTGTAACAGTCCAGATACTTCCATTATCTCAGGGAGAAAATAATATTTCTGAAGTCTATTTAAAGAAAAGCTGCAGTAATCTGATGTAATTGCTAGATGTGTTTTCACAGTGTATTGTCTTTAGGAGCCTTTAAAGTGTTTTTCAGGTAGGAAGCAACCAGCAATTCAGAATAGCATTTCAGGGCTCCAGACTAACTTTTTTTCGCTAGGAGCACAGTGGCCCCTAACTAAAAGTTTTAGGGACTCAACCAGAAAATTTAGGGGCACACACTGTAAATCAACATGCTAACCAAATATTCACTTTTCTACTAATTTCCACTGTATTACTGTAATACTTTGATAATAGATGCAGAAATTACAATGTGCTGTTTCAAATTCAGTGTCACATTTTATTGTGCACTTTTGAAGATGCAACATAGAAGGGAAACCGACAGCACCATTGCTGTCATGACAGTTCAGATATTAAAAAATATACCATACATTCTGAATAAAAAAGTGCTTAGTAACAAAGTGCTTAGTAACCTTTCGGTAATTTCACAGTTAAAGCCAATACTTAACAAGGGTGAAGGGTCTCCTTAGCAGCGAAGTAGGTCGTGTTAAATTAAAACATCATCTCTGCCTCATCTGCGCTCTGATTAACAGCCTCTTGTCTTCTAAAAGCAACTGGCAGTGGCGTTGCTTTTTCATTTATTAACATGTCACTAGCATACTCTATGCTTGAGGCTAGGATTGTGTTTAACTAGTGTATTGTGTTTAAACTGCGAAGTGCCTGCACTGTCAGTAAACTTTGTGTTCCCCACGGTTCTGGGGTAGTGACTGCAACATTTGCAGTTCATGGAGTTTGTCTATTTACAGTACCTCAACCAGCTGAATTCTCGCAGCCAGTCTTCCCGAAAATGGTGGGTTCAGGCCTTTTTCGCCACACAAACCTCCGACTGTGACACTGTAGACTCTGGCACTAGCACACCAGCCGCAGGTCGGAAGAACAAGTCAATAGTTAGCTTGCTCATTGTTCAGATGCAAGTAGCAGGTTGTGATATCTGTCTACTTCCCACAGACGTTTAGACATGCTTAAAAACCTTATAAGTGCTCATATCATGCTTTTTGGCTTTTTCCCTTTCCTTTATTGTGTTATATATCTTGTTGTGCATGTTATAAGTTTACAAAGTGAAAAATCCCAAAGGGCCTTACCATCTCCAACAGAAAACACTGTTCACAAACTGCTTCAAACAGCTTTATTGTAGTCCAGCTAGGGCCAAAATGATAATCACGATTATTTTGATAAATATTGACATCACGATTAATTATCACGATTATTTGTTGATTTTAACCAAAACAAATTTTATTGTCACAAAGGCTATTTATAACTGCTAATAAATAGCAAAGAGAGGGAATGCGATGGACGTGTGCTACTCACAGAGTGACGGCTGACTTATTATGAATGAGTCCAGCACAGGTCGAATAGCGGGTCAGAAGAGTTGCGCTGCATTTTTATGAACTATGGTATTCTGGCCATGGGTCACATCTCTCGCCAAGGTTCAGCATAATCCTATTATTTGTATTATTCTACGAACTGAAGTTAGTTGTAATCAATAACTTGTTTTTCGCCGTAGCGGCCGCAATAGCAACCTTACCAGCGGAAACACTGGTACAAATATAGGTTTGCCTCTCATGCTTAACAATATACAGCTGTGTTAATAACAATTAAAACTGTAGACAAATGTCAGAAATGTGGACTGGCGCTGTCGCCGATGTGCCTCTCCGTGTTGCTAAGGAGCTGTGTGTGAGTAAATGGGGGTGGGGCTGTACGGAGAGTAAGAGGAGAGATCCAAACACAGGCACGGATTTACAGAAGAAATGGGTCATGTATCACAAAATTAAACCATATCAATATAAACAACATTGCTTTGTTTGTGGAAAGACCGCGGATGCGAGGACGTTAGGTGCATCGGTGCGACCCAAGAAAAATGTTAGTTGGACACTAGAGCCCTGTGAGGTAACAGACACTAACTAGCACTGGTCACTGCTGTTGAAAATGTTGCGTTTACTGGTAAACTGGTAAACCTTGTGACCGACTTACAGTATGACTGACTGTTATCTGTTGTGGAATTTTCCTCATGTTACTTTATCCTCTGTGACTGTCTACATCTAGAAACTAAGCTGTGCGGTGCAGGGAACAACAGACAGTGGTTTACGGAGCGGTAGATTAGCTTTGTAAAAAAACCCAGAGTGTTTTATGAATGGAATGACGCATTTTAAATATCGCTTGATCACGCAAATTTGATCGTGGAAAGCCAGAATCGTGATCGTGATTAAAATTTGATTAATTGTGCAGCCCTAAGTCCAGCCTTTACTTCCGTGATGAACGTGCGCCACTTTGTAACACATGATATAATGCTCGCCTAGCTGCTAGCTTGGCACGCCCTCATACTCTGCTTCTAATTAGCTGGTAGTCCTTACCTAGGTACTGCGCATGTGTGACTCCCAACAAAGATAGAACAGGAGTGAGATGCCTCACTCTGTAGCTGAAACAGAGAGCTCAACACACAGGGTGAAAAGAGGAGCTGCAGCAGTGTGCAGTACAACAAAAACATGGTGTTTTTTGAAAATGTATCCATGTGAACCTATTCTGTACAACCTCTAAATACAATTAGGAACCTGAAAATGAGCATAATATGAGCACTTTAAATTATCTTATATATTCCATTGTTTCTGTATCTTTCCTCTCCTCCCTCACCCTCTCTCAATTGTCTTCCCCTATTTTCTCCAACCATTCCTTTCTTCTGTCTTCCTCCTCTGCTGACACTTCATTTATCTCTGGTCCTGACATCCCTGACTAACGATCTGCCAAACTGCTCCCCTGCCTAATCTGTTTCCCCTGAATCATCTCAAGACGCTCATCAACATCCTCATGCAGCTACCTGTCTTGTGTCAGGTTTTTTGTCATGCCCACTTATGGATTTGACTGCTTTCAGCCTTCATTTTGGTTGTGTTTGTTTATTCTGTTATATGTTGATGTTGTTAATCTGGAGTGAGAAGTTAGCTAGAGATGGAAAGGTAGATATGCTGTTCTGCTACCATATCCAAGCAGAATTATTGCACTGCATTCTAGTGACTGCAGTCTCATGTTTTAAACTGTGTAATATATCCTTATACATCTAATACACCCTTCCTCTCATGCTCCCCTTAATTTAAACAGGTTGTATATGTTTGTCTTTGTTCAACAGTCTATTGATTTCTAAGGTCTCTATGTAGAAGATAGATGTAAAAGAATGGTCATCCATAGACCATTACTAGAGCTAATGATCTTTAGTGGACGCTGCCTGGGGCAAAAAGAGATGATGTATTTTTCTTGTCCCTGTCCCTTCGTTAAAAGCCATACGCCAATTAGCCAATTAGGTGCTCCTCGTAGCGATCTCTGAAACCTGCTACTGTATTTCTGCACTCTGATTTCCAAGGCCCTGGTCCTGGGTAATGTAACGCTTAATCTAGAAACAAGTATTGCCTTTAGTTGGCAGTGCGGTTCAGAATTAGACAGGCAGGTGATTGGGAGAAAAAGGAGCACACAGGCATCACTCTGATTGTGTCAAAAAAAAAAATTTTTATTTCATGTGAGAAAGCTTCCAGCGCTAGTTTATTTTCCTCTCTCCCCATTAAGTCTGTTTAATACCAGCTGTTATTATCTTGGGCTTTAATTGCAAGATCTAATTGAAATCTTGGCCCTTGGGTCACATGAACAGAGAGATTAAAACAAAAACATCCTGAACTGAAACCGAACATCTCCACAGGGCTGCTCTTTGTAAAGTAGCCAGCATCATACAGCTTCTTTAGTTTTAACTTGTTACACTCAGACAAGGGTCACACACACACACGTATATACTCGTCTTATGGATGCATATACACAAACAATCAAAACAAACACACACTCACATTGGCACACACACAGTTAAGCACTCAGTCCCTGCTCCATCGCTTCCATCTAAGTGATTTGTATCCTGCGATCCAAGCTACTCGGCAGGATTGGATAAATCACATGAGGCTGGCAGTGACTCATCATATGTTGACACATTATCACTTTGTGATGTCATTTGGAGTCTTGATGAAAGCATGGAGGCTCACTCTTTCTTGCATCCACACAAAAACAGTCAAAAACATGCTTCGACACTCAGTGCTAACATATTATCCTTCTCTGCAAAGCGGGGAAAAGTGAGCGCCCCCCCACACACACACACACACACACAAAACACACACCCCTCTGTCTGTTTGTTTTGTTCTTCATGTTCCATTTCCCCTCCAAACACCCGTGATCCCTGTTGTCACTGCAGTCATTGTCATGCATTCGTGCCTGAAGAGCTGCCAGCACTTCCTGACACGCACACACACACACACACACGAATGATAAAACTTCACTTCACACTTTAATGAACAAACTCATGTACATGCTCACACACAACATCTCCATCGTCCCTCCCACTCACACATACATACAGTCATAACATGTTGGCCTGCTTATCTACCTGCCTGTCTGTTTGCTTCCTGGATATGTGTATTTTTTCTCTTCTGGTCTCAGAAACCAGAACGGTGCTACAGAAACAGGCTGCACACTGTATTCACATTTCATTGCAGCACAAGTCCTCATGCAAACACACACACACTCATACAAAAAACACATTCATTTAAACTCCTCTTTCTTTTTCTCGGTTTATATTAGTCTGAGCTGATTGGCAGGTTTGTATAAAAGGCTGATGAGGGGAGTTAGGTTTTACTTCTGAAGCATGGCTGATGCTGTTATTCACTTGTTAATCCCTATTCTTTCCTAGACACTGCCGTGCTCCCCGCCATTTGTTCTTGGCCAGTTGGGGTTCTGGGCTCGACATGCTGTATGCTTCTAATTATTCCTCCCAACACTGTGAAATAATAAAATTCTTTATAATTGAATGTGCCACTGAAGATCAGAGAAAACGTCTGCCTCCCCAACCTGCACAAACATATTTTTCAAATGTTGTTTTTTTTCTCTCTTATTCCAAATATTTCATTGATTTTGAGGAGGTTGCTTCACCCTCTGTCACTTTGTTGGGGTAAATAATAAATAGTAGTTGCATCGTTTTTACTGCTAACTCTGTCCTTACTGCCAAAACCTGCATCTTGCCTCTCTCTCTCTGTCTTTCCCTCTCAGTGTCTCTCTCTCTCTGCATTTCGTTTGGGTGTGCCTGGCCTTGATAACAATATTGTCTAGATGATACAAAATTCAATTTCACAAGTTTATTGTTCTGGTAAGGTTTCTTGTCCCGTATCTGTGAATGAATGGAGGGAACATCCCTTAAAAAAAAACTTCAAATCACCCTCACCCCCCTTCAATACAAGATTTATAAAAAGTCTTGTCAGTCAAACTGCTTTAGAGGGCAGCCACTGTGACTGTGAAAATGATTGGGATTTAATTAATTCCCCTCCACGGCTTATGTAAAGTTCATATTTCCCTGTTTAGACACAGAGTTTGAGAATCAATCAACTGAGTAATAGAAAAGGTAATAGGCTACGTGGACGGTGACAACAGAGAGCTGCATCCAGCCAGAATATTAAATATGTCATTATGTCACAACAAGTGTGTTTTACCAAATAATGCTTGCTACTCATTTGTAATGCAAAGATATCAACTTATTTAGCTTAGAATTGCATTTATTGTGTTGGTACTGTAGAGCACTATGAATACTTGTTACCATTAACACAACTAGTCCCCAGGTGGAAGAACGACTGCTTTTGTGGTTGTAAATTGATGCATTCTAACTGTACACCAAATGGTAGTTTCTGATTCAGCCATTTCAAAGCCTCTTCAAGACCAAGTTAAGCTACGTCAGGTTAAAGAAAACCTGGCACCGTTATAACCCAGTGTTATTTCAAGGATATTTTTCTTGAAGTGCGTGACTTTTATTTTGTGCTGCCGGAAGATATGTAGCCCGTCCACTGACACGAGATGGGATTTAGATGCGTATTTGTACACAGTTGTTGTTGTTGCTGTTGTTGTACACAGAATTTCTACACTTACATACGTGTGCAGCCTAAAGTGCAACGTTCATGCAGTTTTCCATACCGGCATCGTGGTACTGGGAGTTTTATCTGTTTTTTCATGTGGTTTATTCAGTATTGTCCATGTGTTCCATGTGTAAAAAGAGCTTGAAAAAAATTCTGGTGGGAGAATATGAATACTTCTGTCATATGAAGGCTGAGTAAGACGCTCCATTGACACTTCCAAACAGTTAATTATGCTCCATATCAGACTGCACAGACGATTAATAATTGTCATGTCTTAATCATTTAATTATTGCTTTATATTGAAGACAATCTATTTGATTAAAACATCATCTCTTTATTATAGGGTAAGTAAGGTCTTGCAGTTATGATGTATCATTGGTGGTTTTGTAGAGGACCATCCATGCAGGCATCCGTTTCACTCCCTTTTTCATCACTGATTGAACATGTTGAGGTTCCAGTCTATCAAAGCAAATAAATTTACATATTTGTTACGTGGTTCCCTTAGTTCTTTTTTTAAAAAAGTATGCAGAATATTTTGGCCATCTTCATCGCAAAAAGGGAAATGTACTTACTAAAAACTTACTTTCTGAAAGAAAAGAATGATAAGGGCATGTACATTAGTGTCCATGTAGGGCATTCATAAATCATGCATGTCTAATTTTGAATTTTAACATGTTGCAACTTGAGGTCTCTTCATGTTCAAAACATTATATATTGATTTGGATTCATAAAGGGAACTTGTGTGATAGAAAGCATTCAGATTTTTAATAAGCACTGACATTAAAAGCCAGCCTACAAAGAAAAATACATTTTAATGTTGAGCAGTTTAATGCTTCCTTATAATAGTGGAGATGCTGGAGTCTGTGGAAGAGAATACCAACAACCTGGCATGTTCAATATGTGAATCAGGGCCTCTTGCCGTATCACCAAAACACACTCTGAGAAGGCTTGTTTACCATAAAATTATAAGACTTGAAGTTCCCCGGTCTCTTTTTATCTTTAAAGATTAACCAGATTGCAGCTGGATGTTTGTGTAAATGAAGACAATTTAGTGCAGTGTTCCACCTCCCACACTCAGACCTGTGTATGTGTGAGGAGTTCTGGCGTATTGATTACTCTGTGTCAACCCTATTGCCACAAGCTCTGCCTCTGAGCCCCATGTCTGGATGACTCAGTGTTGACAATTGTATTACAGCCTATTATCTTCCAAATCCCAGGGCTTGAGTCACAGCTTACTGTAGGGTCTTCATTGGAAAGTTAAAATTGCTTTCTGGCTTCATACATGACTTCCTTTCTAGGCTCAATAATTTTCTTTCTGGCATCATCCTACAATCCCACCTGGCTGCCAATGGCATTCCTTTACTTCCTCTGTTCCATTTCACATTTT
The DNA here is from genome assembly GCA_026937815.1 of Etheostoma perlongum. Classification (NCBI taxonomy): domain Eukaryota; kingdom Metazoa; phylum Chordata; class Actinopteri; order Perciformes; family Percidae; genus Etheostoma; species Etheostoma perlongum. The sequence continues at coordinate 15,503,347 of CM049373.1, forward strand.
CTTTTCCTCATCTCTTACCTACTTATTTTCACGTCTTGGCAACACAAGTCAAGACTCATTTTGCTTTTCACACCACGTCATGTGAAATTGATCAAAAAACATTAATGCGTGCTTTGTGCTTTGATTAAGTGGGAATTTCTCACTATTATACTACTAAAATACCAGGATCTTTGTGGCTTGCGAGAACGCAGATGCGCCTGTGTGTGTGGATGCACTATGTAACACTAATGAGCTTGTCCATTTCTAATAACTGAAATATATCTAATTTAATAACACATTTTTAATAATAGAACAATTACCTCTCATGTTAATTACTTGTTTAGCTATAAATCTACATCAGAAAGCCCAAATGGCTATTGGTCAATGACCCCACTTACCCTGATGTCACAACTCTTTAACTTACCATCACAGTGTGCTTAATTCAAGTGTGTATGTCCATGTGTTTTTAAATCCACATGTGCTGTTGTGTTCTAACACAGTCAGCTCCTACCAGGATGTCATTCGTGGTATTTGGAGGAAATATCATGTCCATCTATTTGTCGATTTAATCATCCTAATGGAGGTTTGATTTTGATGAAGCACATAAATGTAATTATATTCTGCTCATCACTCGGCCAGTCAAAGAAATCCAGAAGGAAACAAGTAGTTTGCCTGCAATTTATCTTTTGTGTTCATACAGGCAGGTGAGATCAGTTATTAAGTCATAATTAGCTGATTTAGACAATTTGGACACTGAGACCTCAATTAACTTTGCATTATATTAAAAATGAATCCCCTATGGGTGACTCTAAAGTTTTTCTTCCCAATGTTCTGTGCTGCAGATGATATAGAATCAAACATACTTTATCTGTGTTGCTCTCATAATATGATTTCCTAAACCAGATGGCTGTAATTTCAATTTTTCAGCCATTTATGCATACTGTATGCTTAACGGCTCTCATTACCATCACAATGCAGAACACCCTGCTGATCCAATTAAATTGGTTGCAGAATTGGCTAAATTCTTGCTTGGTCTGAGAACAGCACAAAGAATTTATAAGACAACACTCACACTTACATTCCCTTCCAAACAAAATGGAATAAATAAAGATACTCACAGAGCCAATAAACCAAGTAAATCAGAACCATTTTCAAACAGCGCTTCATGTCGCTGGCCACTGAGGACAGAAAGCAGCTAAACAGGATTGCTAAAATATCTTCCATTAAATATGATGAAGCAGAAAACACTCTTTCAAAATGAAATTTGAATGGGGCAGCAGAATCTCCATCTTTTTGGTACAGAAGACCACAGTGAGCCCCTGTCACCATCTATTCCCTAACTGCAGGGCTGAGCCAGCAAGGCTAAATCACCTTTGCAAGTCAGCATAGATTAAATTTGGTTTGTTTTGATCAGGGAGCTCAAAGCTGCTTGCCCTTTGCATCTCTCTATATTAACTGTACTGTACTACTGTTCCTGTACAGTATATAGTGTATTATTTTACTGCTGTGGTCCTTCTAACAAAGAGTGAACACATAGTCTCAAAGCTGAGGGGTTACTTGACCTTGATGAGAAGTACTCAAGTGATCGATGTGTAACACTCAGGGCTTCACTTAGATAAGTTTAGATGGAGTTTCATCTCCATTATCTGCTGCTTCTCCCTCTGTATTGGTTTTTCTTCTGTGTCAGTATTTTAGCCACCCACTCTTCTACCCTACGGCCAACTCTGCAGCCTTAGAGGTCCAGAAACCATTTTATGTTTCCCAAGAACATAATCTGCAATGTATATACAATTTTTCAGTTAAAAGAAGCATTCTTATTTTTGACATTTTTTTTTTTTACTTTTTTTCAAATTGAAGTGGCTTTTTCAGCTGTTGCATTCCTAAATAAAATTCCGCTGGGATTTGAATGAATAGCTCACTGGGGGAAAATACACTGTTTCAGATTCCAAACATATGCTAGTGTCTGCAATATTCATGGTGTTTTTGGCCTCCACCAGCCTCAGAATTATTCTGGGCATAAGGTCTCTGCCTCACAAATAGGCTGTTACGGTTGCAGGTCAGATGTAATTCTATGAATAATGGAATGAAATTGATAATTTGTTTCCAACACTCTGCAGGAATGCTGCCATAATGTTTTGATGTATGTAGCTATTAAATACTTTTATTACAAAGCTGATTTATCAACCCCAGCATGCTGCGCTAAGATATATGGTATGTTAATTTCAGGGTCATCAATGAACGTACCATCATTCAGGGTCAGGGAAGGAATGTAACTAGCTGTCCACTGGGAATGATGAACGTGACAGATTAGTGACCTACGCAGGAGAGATCACTTGAGTACTATCCATGCATGTACAGTGCAAATAAGTATCCAGCCAGCAACTAGTGGAGGATCTGCAATTACAGTTTTCATGTCCGGCTGCAGTAGACTATTGTGTTGAATTTCATAAACAGTAAATCATTTATCCAATTTTGCTATTACATCCCGGTTTCATTACAAGTCTGTAGGCATGACATTTGGTAATGCTTACGGTTTTGTCCTTCTCCTCTCCTCCTAACCCACGCTCTCTGGGAGCATTGTAATTAAGAGGCTGCAGGAGACTGTAGAGCTCAGCCTGAATTTACGCGGCAATTGATACAAGCATGAAATGACTTATTGCCACAAACACTGCATGAACATTCCAGTTATGAGGGGATAATTGTTGTGCCACTAGAAAAGGATTTCATTACAGAGTGAAGCCCAGACTGAGGCCTAAAGGTTTTACCATGTGATACCCTTCCCCCAGTTTAATAGGAGGGGCCTCATTAATGTGTACATTATCATTGGGAAAATCAATATGCAATTTACAGAAATGTTACTCAATCATAGGCTACCGGAGCCCGTCTGCTATTCACAGGGCTGCCATGCTCGATAAGACGTGGAGATGATTTTTCTTTCTTTTTCAAATTGTCAATTATGATTATCACCACTGACGGCTCTATCTGGGGCACATTTTACAGAACAGAAGATAATGTCTTTACCATTTGAGCATACAGCAACCAAAGGAAATTCCACACAACTTTGTCTCTTTAAAGCTGCACTTATCAACATTTTTGTATTAACAGTGGATCAGAATACATAATGACTAGGGCTGTAGTGAAATGGAAAATAAAACGGAATTTCGACACTCAGCTCCACGAACCTGTGTCCTTCTTGTCCAGATCCAGTGCTACCACATCTTTAACTTACTATTAGTCCTTTTGGTGCCTTATTCCTGTTTTTCTGGTAAATTTAGCTAACTGTACAGATGGCTAAAAGCGAAAGAGGGGGCACTGGTAACGCTAATGGAGGTGTAACGTTACGCGTGCCCGCTGTTCTGACCCGGGTGGCTAGTCCTTAGCACCGGAGTTAAGTGCTGACTGGGATGGTTGCTAGCTGGCTGGGGGCTGACTGTGGATGTTTCCTCGGGGCTGTTGTCAGCTCTCATCCCAACTGAAGCCTTGCACTGCCGGGACAATGGGGCAGAAGACAGGGGTGTGCTAGCTAGCGAAATTACCATTAGATTAGTTGTCTATCTATACAGTTAACATAACTGATGCATTTGTGGGTTAGCCCAGAGTTGTTAACCGTGGTCAAAACAATCCTACTAAAAATAAATGAGCGTGTTGGACGGTGTCGTAATCTTACGTTACCCACCAAGAATTACATTTGCATTAGCATTAGCTACTTGTCAACCAGCACCTTTACTGTAGACACCAAAGCACTTTACCTCTTCGTTCCCCCTACAGGTTAGGAGTGGAATTGTTACCAATTTTCTGCTCCAACAAGGTAATGAACCACTAAAATGATTTTGGAAACATTATTTTAAGATACAGTAGAATCTTTTTGTTCCACTCCCCCCTCCCGCCCCAAAAAATGAATTGAGGTTTGTATCGAATCGTGGGCCAAAAATTAGTTTGAAATCGAACCAAAGTTTGGTGTATCGTTAAAGCCCTAATAATGACTGTGTAATGTGAAAGGGGTCATTCTTTGTGACAACCCCACAAAAATTATCACCACTTTTGCTCTTGCCCGCAAATAAAATCTGCAAAGCCTTTTTTTGCATCTTTCATCTTATTGTTTCTTTTTTGTGGCCATCAACTTTACTTTTCATCAGCCTTGTTTCAGCAGCAGCAAATCCTCCTGGTGAACATAGTGGAACATTTAGCAGCTAAATGGCATCAGATATTCCCATCTTGAGTTAGTGGACACCAAAAACTGAGCTAGAAATAGTGTGAAACATACTTCAGGTGGACATGAACCACGACTCTAAATGAATAGTAATTTTGCTCAAGAAAAACACAAAACATATCATTTGTGTGACAGTCATTGCAACTTCAATAAATCTTGACATTATTGCAGTGTTCCTTTACACCACCATTGACTCGTAGTTCTCAACTTTTGCAAACTTCCTTAATTTTAATGTCACTGTAACAATGTTCTTTAAACAGACTCTTCAGATGACTCACACTTATTGAAATACTTTTCAGTTTTAAAAAGTGACAGTATGAAGTAGAATTCCCTGCACAGCATGCATATATATTACAAAACTCCATATACCCTCTAACTTGCATTTGAAAAGCTCATCTATGGAAAGAACAACTCTAGTTGATATATCACTTTCAGTTACAGGAAGCAGTACCATGCATGCAGCAGAGATAAAGCCTGATTCAGTGGATGTCTTTGGAGCCTAGAGAATTTATATAATCTCAGCATTCCTATTTATGGAGATGAGATCAATGCACAATGAGAAAACGCTGAAAGGGGCTGCTGGATCGAAAGAGGTTTTTGCTTCATTTTGGATAACCTGTTTAGGATGGTGGATTTATAGTGGCTTACACCACTGTAAAGAAATATGTCTGTGCATGTGTGTGGAGGGCAAAGGGATGTGTAGGGTGTGGTGGGGTATGGTTCATGACAGGGTATCCCATTATCAGCAGCATCAGATCTCCTGGGATCTCATTATTCACTGCTCAAGCTGACTACATCATAAACACCAAGTGGTCACACACATTCGGACATGTCTTTCTATGCATGAATGGCTCATTATGTGAAAAGCAAGAAAAATCACTGGAAGGATACAAAAATTCATCACAAAAAGATTAAACAGACATGGAGAGAATAACAAAGGGCACAGAAATGAAGAATAGAAAGACTTTCAGATTGGGAAGTTTTCAGAGGGAGAAGGACAAGAATCGAGGAGGGAAAGCACCAGTTTTTGGTTGATTTGCTCGAGTCGCGGCTGCTGATAAAGCTCCAGGTCACAGCCGGTGTTGGGGGCCCGCGGCCAGGCTGCTACTCCCTCATGCTCTCCCAGCCTCCTGCCCTCTCTCATCTTCGCTTTGTCACTCTTTCTTTTGCCCCGCTGCTTTTTAGGCTCTCTTAATTTCTCACCTTCTCTCTCTATTGATTCAACTTTTAGCTCGCTCACTCTCTTTATCTGTCCTCCTCATCATCATTCTGCTCCTACACCCTTTTCATCTCAGTTATTTGGACAGTTGGTTCCTCTGCTGCTCTCTTCTACACTCCAACTCTGCCTTTTTGTTCCCCCACTGGTGTGGACCAACTGTCCTCTGCTAAGAACCGTCCATTTCACACTACCTATTTAGTATGCAAGAGAGCATAATTGCTCATGTGGAGGGATTCATTCTGTTTGTGTGTGTGTGTGTGTGTGCGCGCGTCAGTGTCTGTGCCCTGAAAGCCTACGTATGCAGCACATTAGTTTTCTTCAGACATGGCCTAAGGATATTTTGGTGACCTTGGTCTTTGCGAGTATGTGTGTTGCTCAATTATAGGGATTCTATTTTTCCTGTGTGTGGGTGTGCACATACACTCTCCAGTTTGTGTGTGTGCTTGTGCTCACGTGCAAACGCACATGCATGCATACAGGCACCCTTGAGGGGCATGCTTAATGATAGGCTCGTTTGCACAGCTCTGCCTCTAATGATCTATTAAAGTACACTTAGCCAGTAATTATATGGCCAGTCCCAAAAGGCTTATGAGGCCCTACAAGGCATAACTAAAGATACAAAAAGAAGGGAGATAAGCCAATGTTTTTTTCTGTAATGCATAGCAATTAATATTATGGGCTCAACCTTTGAGTATATATAAAAAATAAAAAAAGATAAAGTATTTTGACAATTTAAAATTTCACTTAAGTTTTTGAGGTAGGAATTAAGTGTTCCTTGAGCTTTGCTGAGGATCATGTAGGCATAGACTATACTTACCAATCAATCAAACTTGACTGCCATTGATTTCTCTCATTGTCCCGGCGCACACTACAGCCACTTGTATTTGTATTGTATTATTTCACCAGTTTCAATATTTCTTAAATAAGAGGTCAGAATTATCCTATTTCTTTAACAGGCTGAACATTGTGATCTTGCATTTCAAAGTCCAATAAGCTTGAAATTTGCACAAAGTAAAAGAGGCAAGGTCAGTCCATAGCTGGAATCAAATGTGTCTAACTATGTCCTTCAAGAAATGAATAGACAGAGAAATCCTTTGTGACTACACCTCTAATAGGAGAAAAACGTTTTTTTAGCAGGCAGAGTTGGGACAGTTACAGTGATTAATCAGATGTTCATTAGTACATACAGTATATGCATTTTTGGTGATTATAACTGTACACCACTTGGAGATAGACCACACATATCAGGTCCTGCTCTCCAGGACAGGTATCATTCACATATATTACACATATCTTTCCACTGGATTTGTAACTCCCTAACTTTTCCTCTCTCCACTCACGGGATGTTCTTTTAGGTCATCTTGACAATCTTTAGACTTATCTGGAATACAATTGTTACCGGAGTTGTTTATTTTTGACATTCAGCAGAGGCACTCTGCTGAATGCTAGCAAAGCTAAACATTTAGGATTTCCAGGTTTCTGTGGGGTTGGCACTGGGGGTAATAGGCCTCCGACTCAAAGTTGATATCAACTGCTTCCTCCAGCCTTGCTCTGCTCCAAGTCTGTATCAGTTCTGTCAACCACTGGTGTCTTCACAGTGGAGTTACTCATGGCCTGAAAGCTTTTTCCACTTACCTGCTTGTCTGTTATTCAATCCATTGACCTATGAACTATTTTTGTCTGAACGTCCATCCCAAGCCATGCCTTATGCTTTATAAGCTTTGATATCTCCAGGAGACAGTCATGATTTCCCTTTGGCTGACTAAATATGTGTGTTTGTTTTCTTTTTAAAAATAAGATTTTGGCCTAATCCGTAAAGCTGTTACCACAAATGTGGTGGGTTTCTACATGGCGGGAGGCCTAAAGAGCAAAAGTAGCAGCTTTCTTTGTTTTTAATTAAAATATAATTGTTTTTCCACCAATTTATACACACCTCTAACTTAATTTTCTTCTTGGCCAAGCTGTTGGCCATTGTAACCCATATACATGCACGTATGCATGGTTTCCATTTGCGCTCCCCATGCTCTGTGCCTACTGATCTTGCAACAGCCCATTGTCACCTGCCGCCTCTTTCTTCCAACACCACGCCTCTTTATTTTCTGACTCACCATCCTCTCCGACCCAGCTTATCGTCAGCGTCTCTGGCCTTGGTGACAGCCAGGTAGACTAGGCTTTGTCTGGCTGTCATAAGTTAGATGGCACAGGCTGCCTGGCGAAGGCTGCCACCTGAGGGGATACTAGGTTCTGACACCTCTATTAACCCTTGGGAAACATCTAACTCCACTCACGCCACTTCCTCCTCCCCTTTCTACTCTTTCTCATCTCTATCTCTGCCTGTCCCCTGTCTGCAGACAGACGGAGAAAAAAACTTCTCCCAGAGCCAAATAACAAATACCTGTATTTTTCCGTTCCTCCTAACCTGGAGCATTTCATTATGCCATGGATTTTGGTTTTAGTGTCTTCGTTTTTTTTCCCATTTGCTGTCTCCAGTCTGTTTTAAGCTCTTTCTGTCTGTCTCTGTCTAATTCTAGCATTGCAATCCAGTATTCACACACTGTCCTTTATGTCATGAATAGCATATGGCCAGTGCAAGCATGGTTGTGTGCAAGAATGTATAGCTAAATGGTGGGAATGAACAAATTGCTACAGCTTTCTGATGTCAATCAACCGTAATAATGGGAGGTGATGAAAACTAAGTGAGGCGGATTGAATCGGATGTAAACATATTTGATTAACACATGCCCTTTTTACCTTGACAATGATTTGATCTATCATTTATTGTGAAAGTCAATTATACCAGATCATGGCAGAATATGACAGCTACCATCTGAATCAGCTGCATGCACCCAATAATTTCTGTCTATCTCTCTCTCATTTTTTTCCTGCAGGAATTCTCTTTACTCCAACTGGACGACGTGGTGGACCAACGAGTTAACATAGTCGGTTTTTCAGTCTTCAACAAAACTCATCCCTTCTTCCAGGATTTTGTGCTAAGCCTCAACCGCTCCTGGCAAGAAAACTGTGACCATGCACCCTTCGCTGGCACTCCAGTTAGTACACACACACACAATCTCATTCACACAGAGAGAGAGAGAGAGAGAGAGGACCAAAGTCACCCATGTAAGAATAATGGATGAACCTTTTTTATTTATTTCCTTTGTAAGTCCAAACAGGGTCTTCTGAGACATTATTCTTCCAGCTGTATTTCAAATCACCCACTAAAACACTGAGGTCACTTATGTATCTGAAATATAGAGGGATAACATTCATCCAGTTAACAGTTGAAATTACTGTAGGCAGTTGTTAAAAAACTGGCGCACACACACCATTAAAAATTAATTAATAATAAACCATCAATATTAAAGTGTTTTCCATGTTGTTATTAGTTTTAAAACTCACCAAGCTTACACTATAATTGTACATATCTTTATAATATAAAATATTATATTGACGACAAAGACAATAGAGGAAAGTAATGATTAGTAAATAGGTAATACAGTATATTGTATATATAGTGTTTATATATGAGGTTACATTTATAGATTTGAGTTCAGCTTCTTTAAAATAATTAAAATAGTGATGTCCTTGTGAAAAAAACGTGAATAATTAGAAAGACCTGCTAACAAATACAACAAGAACAACACATCTGGGTGAAAAAAAATCTTAAAGGCTTCATTAGGAACCAGAAATTTGGTAAAGGCATAAATTAAATATTTAATTAAATAAAATGAATGACTGATTCCCCCTCTCTCTCTCTCTCTCTCTCTCTGTTTGAAGTTAAAAGTAAAAAAAGAAGAAAAAAAGCAAAGTAACACCCATCACCCCCTTCTCTCTCTGCATACGAGATTGCGGAAAGTATTCAGACCCCTTTAAATTTTTCACTCTTTGTTTCATTGCAGCCTTTTTCCAAAAATCAAAAAAGTTCATTTTATTTCTCAGTAATGTACACTCAGCAACCCTCTTGACAGAAAAAAACAGAAATTTAGAAATTTTTGCATATTTATTAAAAAACTCTCTCTCTCTCTCATATGTAACTCAGGTGCTCTTCTGATCATCCTGAGATGGTTCTACACCTTCATTGGAGTCCAGCTGTGTTTTTCTCTGTCTATATAAGACCTACAGCTCACAGTGCATGTCAGAGCAAATGACAATCATGAGGTCAAAGGAACTGCCTGAAGAGCTCAGAGACTGTTTCAAGGTTACAAAAAAGTAAAAAAAAGAAGAAAAAAAGCAAAGTAACACCCATCACCCCCTTCTGCTTAACACAAGCTGGGTGGTAAAACAGGTTAAGAATAGTTTGAACGTAGGCCACAAATGCATACGAGTAACCTCTACATATGTAGAGACATTTAATGCATTCAAAGATCAAGGTGCACAATGCTAACATTGTGTGAAGATATTTATGCTGTCAAATTAGTATCAATGAAAGTAATCATCGCACAGACGCACAGATAGTCATCCTTATCTTCATAAGACTAACATGTCAGTAGGTGCACAAGATGTGAGTGTAAACAAAACCAAAGGCTGAAAGATATATTATTTTCTGTAAAACAGGTCTGTAACAAAGAAGCTACTAAATGCTGAGTGAAGACTTCTCCAGATCACTGACCGTATGTTAATGAAAAAACTTTTAAAAAAAATACAAAATAAATACATTTGTGAAACTTCATGGCCACAAAATGTCCCCTGAACATGTACAGAGTTAGATTGTGAGAGCTAACTCAGTCTTGTCCCTTTAAGTCTGGAGTTGTCATTTGCTAATGTACAATGACTTCTGAATCATGCAAACCTTTGCAATGTGTTTTTGTTATCAGGCACTATGATTCTGCATATCATGAGCTGAGACTATGGGTCTCATGCAAAAAACACTGACGTCAACAACTTGGCCCATACAAGCACATCTTTTCCTATTAAATCCTAAATGTATTCTAAGCCACTAACAAAATTTACGAGCAATCTAGACCTATTGGAGAAGTAATGTAGTACTTATACTTTCTGGAGCACTCTATGCTACAGAGAATAATAGTAAAACTAAGATGAATTAATCCCATGCTACTATTCGGTTCAAGTCATAGTTAGCTATGATATTAATATAATGAGTAACACTCATACACTTTGCCATTTACTTTTTATTACTGCAACCACCAAGACATTATTCCCATATATCAAACCTACAATGTATCACCTCGTGTTTGTAATGTCTTCACAGGCAGTTTGTGTACACTATATTGCTCTTAATGTGCAATCCAACAATTACTTCCAAATCAAAAGTAATACATCACAAGTTTGAAGTTTAATGACCTTTTGTAGTTTCCTTATGCATCACAATCCCTCCCTGTAACGGTATCCACCAAACATCAGGGCCATTTCATCTCTGTTTCCATTACACAAATGTACCATATTGAATCTCAGACAATCCCCTAGCTTCTAATGCAGGGCATCATGCATTTTGATCAAATGTACATAGCAGGATGTAGTGGTAGTGACGAGGAGACTTTTTGTACTGGGTGATTTAAAAGAACAGCTGCCTCTCCCACTGTTTTCTGTCCCTCGCTGAGAGAAGCAGGCGGTAAATGGAATGGTCAGGGTGTGCCAGCTTCATTGGAATAAGAGTAGGAAGGACAGCGTCTTGGAGTGAGGGAGAGAGAGAGAGAGAGAGAGAGATTGTATGGTTTTCAACGCTGTCACCAGATCAGTCTTTCTAATGATCTAATGGAATAATCTCACTGCCACTTCAGGGAAGGGTTAACCCCTCACTGACTGTTGAGCACTGGCATGTTACATTTGCAGTTTGTGTACCTTGAGTTTTTTCTGTGTGTGTCAGTGTGTGAATGCATAAGATACTCACCTGCTTCCTTCCCTCTCCCTCTGCAGCTCTCCTCAGCTCTGCTCTTCGATGCAGTTTACGCGGTGGTGGCGGCGGTCCAGGAGTTGAACCGTAGCCAGAATGTCGGCGCCACACAGCTCTCCTGCAAGTCCTCCAAGATCTGGGAGCATGGCACCAGCCTTATGAATTACCTGAGGATGGTAAGATTGCCTCTGCTGGACCTCATGAAAATAGACGACAGGACTGACCACTACTTAAAGCAATAATTTGGTGGTAACATCAACCCTCTTGTCTGTACAGTAAATATGAAGACTTGTAAATGGGGGAAACAGCTAGCATGGCTCTATCTACAAAATCTACCAACCAGCACCTTGAATGCTCACTCATTACTATTGTTATATATCTTGTTATCTCTCACATTATTATCTGCTGTTAGTGATAACTAGGGTCTAAAATATGCAATTAACATGTAGAAAATAAAGCAGTAACAGAATAAGTCAGAAACTAAATAAGCAGAAACACAAAGGCACAGTGACCTTTTGGTTTTATTGTTGTGAGGTTGCCAGGCAACCAACAGAGACTGGCACGTAACCCCAAGTAAAACCACTAATCAATCACAAAAGTAAATTCTGCACGTAATGTTTTAATTAGTGAGCATTAGAAGTGCGGGTAGGTAGTTTTTGTTACCTGTATCTGAAAAAATAAGAACAGGATCTGTTCCCCCTGGAAACAGGGGGGGAACAGATCCTGTTCTTATTTTTTTTTATTTTTACGCTAAATTAAGTAGTTGCTTCATACTTACGGCATATAAATGACAGAAACGATCTTTACATTCAACTCCCAGAAAAAGTCCAGAAATGTCAATCTATTATTTCAAGCTCTTTCCTGTTTTTTGTGTGTTTTTGTAGTTCTGTTTCTTACTTAGGAAATGGCATTACTTAGATAATGTCAAGCCAAGCTTGTTGAGATCTTCATGATTGCTTCACTTATGTTGCATATTAATTTGTTATTTTAGAGCTTAGATAATTTTACTGACAGCAGATAATAATGTGAAGTCTGTGCTCTCATCTTCTTTTTAGATATGCTCCCTTTCCACTAGGTCAGTTTATCTCATCTCTACATTGTCTGAGAGACAATAGATAAAGATGAGCTGTCAGTGAATAAAATGTGTGATCCTATTAGGGTAGAAACGGCTGTAAGTGATTGGGCTATCAAAATACTTAAATGGGGCATGTGTTCGATATCAGACTGTTTGTCTTTTTCTCTCAGAGAAAGAAGACGTGACTAATGGCTCGTCTATTTTGCCGTAAAATGAAGATCACAGCCTCGTCTTCATATTATTATTCTAAATTTGACATATTTCAAAAGGTTGATACTGAGGCATTAGCACTAATGTAGCCCCCCGTCATATACATAGTATGAGCTGCTGAGAGGACATTTTTTTCTTTTAGAGGTCTTTTAACGTGTTGCTGTCTCTGTGTTGGATAGGTAGAATTGGATGGTCTAACAGGCCACATTGAATTCAACAGCAAAGGTCAGCGGTCAAACTACGCCCTGAGGATCATGCAGAACAGCAAGGATGGCCTAAGGCAGGTAAAGTAACTTCTATTCTTACAAATCTGTTGGTGGTGTTATCTGTTATCAACATGATCAAATGCCATGGATTCAGACAGCATCAGTACAACCTTGCTATAGCATAAAGTAGATGTGTGATACTGGTTCAAAAGAATTAACATATAAATAGTGTAGTATTTCAGAAGTGACTTACACCGATTCCTCCATTTTCTCTCTAGATAGACACTGGCGTAATATATGCCTGTTACTGCTGAACACAAAGCTCTTCAGCACAGTCCTGATCTCAATAGGGCACTACTTCTGGCAAATGTTCCACTCGTTGTCTTTATAGCAGTGAGTTAACTCGAGCTGGATCGTACAACAGGGAGCCATGATATCACTTACTCAACTGACATCTTTTGGTACATACAATCCCCATTACCCTGCTAGCAGAAGTGTCGAGGAGTCCAAAATTAATTTATTGGAATGCTTATTTGAAGGTGCAACGATACGTATTTTTAGGTTAAAACAGAAGTCAGTACGTGTTGATTTTGCTGCTGCTATTATTACTGGTCTGTCTGACTTTGGATAAATATTAGATCCAATTTTGGGTTGTGATTCTTAATGGAAAACAAAAACATTTAGTAATATTTTAGTCTTGTCTTACAAAATGGATACAATATATCAGCAGGGATTTGTGTGTGGTGTTGATCGATACCAGTCATTCCAGTATTGCCTTTGTGGAAGCTTCCTACACAAGAAGTCTTGTTGTGTTCTTTCCTTTAGTGAAAATACTCTACATTCACCACAGGGCTTTGCAGTCTATGCCCCGGAACCACTCTGCACAATCTCGGAAACTGGTCGCCCCTGACATCTCTTTGCCTCAGTTTCACTCCAGGGAACAGATACTTAACAATTTCTTCAAAATTGAACACAAGGACTGAAAGTCAGTAATGAAATGTAAGTGACGAGAGGCTGTGAGCAGCTTCAAGTACTCTCTGTTAATGAATGGATGGCAGAATTACTGGTGCTCTTGTGCTATGGACTGGATCAATTGCTCAAGCGTAGTATAGCAGGGGTTTCCAATGTTTCATGTCAAGGATCCACAAATTAAAACTATCTCGGATCTCTAATCCGTCTGAGATTTTTTTTTTGGTAATGATAAATGTACAACCCATCATCATCACAATAACACTCCCAGACATTCTCTTATTGTAACAATGTTTTAATAATGATTGGAGAACTAAGAATCCTCTGGCGGAGAACTGACATTTCCTGGACCCCACTTTGGGAACCGGTGACCAGCAGTTTAGCAAGGTAGTTGGAGACAAGAACATTGCTTCAAATCGAAGACTGGCTGGGGAAAATCTGTGTTGGAAAAGTGATTGCCCAATACTCTGCCATCCATCAACAGCAACTCCAAATGCTGCAGTGGGGCTGAGCCGTCACCAGCAATGAAAATCTATGGTTGATCGTCCAGGTAACAACAAAATATAGGTTTTATGGGAGGGGAAAAGAAGGGGTCAAAGTTAAACATCAGCACAAAATAGCAGAAGTAATAACTGGGTAACCCTAGGTTTCAGAATATTTATCAAGATAACATCTTTTGTGAGTCACAAAACAGCTTAAGCTTTCATTTTGTACACTGGTGTGTTCTGAGAGATAACTCTGTACTGGAGAAATGGGGGATAAATGAGACTATATTGGTGAACCAAATGATGGGAAAAATGCACAAATGAAGTAAAGAATGAGGAAATGTGTATGGATGACTTAAATTAAGTAATAATGTATTTCTATTTGAGTTCTTCTGCCAGGCCTGTTGAAAGAAATAGCACATTGTTGTTTCCATGCCAACACAGTATTCAGTCACACTGTATAACTGATGATAATAATAATTATCTTTTAATTTTGTCTTTGAGTACCAGTATTTTAAGTAGTTGTTTATATTATGAGATACATGTTTAACAGTACAGAGAGGAATAACTTAGTTTCATTTGACCCTTTCAGTTGGGATGATATCTGTGAAAGAGGGGATTGTTTCCTGCCTGAGTGTGAGAAAAATCTTACCCAAACAACCCGCAAAAGAGTCAGACAGCCGCCCGTCTGCCTCTATTAACCTTGTCTGCATTGCCCCATGTCCCCTCTTTATACTGGCACTGGGCCAGTCAAGCAGAAGGATACTGCTATCAGACCTAATGTGATGATTTCAACCAGAAGTATTATAAAGCAGCCCTGCCAGTTATGTTATGGAGAGAGGCAAGGTGTTTGACAGGGGCCAGGATGAGGGTGTTGTTTGTTTTGTTGACTAACACCTCCCACGTACTGTTGGGTTGGGGCTGCTTCAGCCAGGCAGACACTAGAGGTGCCAGGGCCTTGGCAGAGATAAGGAAGGTGGCTCACTGCCCACACACATACTCACACACACACACACACACAGAGTTTAAAGAGTATTTTCAAATTAACAAATGACAATTTATTCAAATTGCTTAGTAGTAGCATCAAGTCTACAACTCCGCCACTAGCAAAAAAATGCACATGGAAAAAAAGTATAGCTTCCATTATCTTCCATCCAACATTTTCTGGCGATAGAGAGCAGTGAGGCATGTTGCACACAGCCGCCGACCTCCATTTCTCTACCCCCACTTCCACTTTCTTTCCTTATTCGGTAGCACCCACCATTCTAGAGCCCTGTGGTTGCGCTATAGATTGGCTCACGTGTGACCATCAGCTCTTTGGGGGTTCAACACTTTACAGCCAATCACTGTCACAAATTGAATTTCTCTGGCAGGCATTTTCACACATTAAAACAGTTTCCTGCTGCTTTGTCTGCTCGGCCTTTCTCTGTTTTGTCTATCTAGCCATCTGTGTACCTGTATCTATGGCCCTGTTTACACCAGATTATTTTTTTTAAAGATTATTCTTTGGGGCATTTTAGGCCTTTATTTGATAGGACAGATGAAGACATGAAAGGGGAGAGAGAGGGGGGAATGACATGCAGCAAAGGGTCGCAGGCCAGAATCGAACCCAGGCCCGCTGCGTTGAGGAGTAAACCTCTAAATATGGACGCCTGCTCTACCAACTGAGCTACAGTATGTACATCTGATTTTTAAATACTTTTTGATATTCCGACCCAAGTGGACAGCTGAAACCCATCGCCATTCAAAGCGTTACCTATAGAGCCTCTCTTGTCAACACAGTCCAACACATTCCTTTCCATAAGGCAAAACAATGGACGTCCGACTCGTCATAAAATTAGCACGTTATCGAGCGTTACCACCATGTCCTGCATTGTTGACGTATTTTACTGTTACGTCCTTGTCAGTGACAGGTCAAGACACATTAGCATTTACTACATAGTCAATATCCACGACGTTCCACTTCCGGGATTGCTCCATTTACGCCGGAAATTGTGCCGGATTTCACTTAATCGGCCGAATGTCCGATACTTGGTTTCTTTGTGTTGGAATTTTAAACTCTGGTCGATTGATGAGGACTATGGATACAGTAACTGCTCCTCAGATCTCTGCAGGGAAAATCGAGACAGCTAGCTAGACTAGCTGTCCAATCTGAGTTTTTTGTTGCACAACTAAAACAGCCTTTGAATGTGTACATGTTCCACCCAAATAAGTTCCTTCCAAAGCCTATTTTGCTCCATTGCTTCGTCCAGCGCTTAGCACCGCCCAAGACGATTGTGATTGGTTTAAAGAAATGTCAGTTAACCAGAGCATGTTTGTCTCCCATCCCAGGATGCTGTGTGTTCTATCCAGACCAATATTTACACTAAAAAAGATATGTAGTCACCTCTGCAAGTGGTTTGAATGATTGGAACACTATGCATCTTTGTGCCTGTTTACACTTGTATTTAACACCGTCCACTTGTGATCCGATTGCTTAAGATGCATTTTAAAACCAAGAGTAAACAGGGTCTATCTGTTTGTCTGTGTATCTGTCTGTCTGTCTGTCTAGTCACCATCCCGGGTTGTTTTATGCATTACTTTACAACCTAATGAATAATGAACACCAGTCATTGGATGTGCTTTGCCTTTTGCATCTTTAATTCATTAGCTGTGACAAGAGTATAAAATCATTGGTTGTGCTTGAATGCTAACGATTTGAAAAAGTAATTCATAATGTATTTTAACAAGAAACTTCCACATCTGTAATTGTGAGAAACCTCCTAGTTTAGCACACTGCAGAAAGGATTTTATAAAAAATAATACACATATCAGACAGGTTCTAGGATGGATGTGTAAATAAAACTTGTGGTTGCTCAATTATTAATGCTCTGCATTCTGAACTTTTTTATCAGAAAAATAGATACTGTTCTTTTTATTTCTTTTCTTTGAAATATCCATTACTGAATAATTAAAAATTGCATATTGACCAAGTTTGGTCCGATGCAAAATTCATATATAAAGATATAAAATAGCAGATATAAAATATGCTATAATATAATCTGAAACAAATCCAGTAATTGCTATAAGCGTGAAAACAACCATTTCAGCCAGTTAGCCTAACTTATTTCCAGAATATTATGTGGCTGCATTACGCAAAAATCTTTTATTTGTTCAGTTTTGGCAAAGTAAATGATGCAGCTGCTCCTGTGCTGGCAGCCAGGTAGGCCAATAATGATGGGGTAAGAAGTTGGCATTGTCCGTGCTCTGGCAGAGGCACTACTGGCACCTGTAACCAACAACAACCCACAGAGGAGGCAACAAGAGATGCAGGTGCACACAGAGAAACAGGAAAAAGAGAGGATGACACGTGTAAAGTAAATGAGACAGAAAGAGTGTGCAAGAGAAAAATAGGATCAAAAGAAAAGAAGCAAGGACAAAGCTATGAAACTATATTATTACATACAATGATATTTCTGCATTTCAAATATCAGCTGGGGCTTTTTTTCTTTTCTTACTGTACTGTTTAGCTGTCACCACATCTTATACTTAAGGCAGCAACATTGACCTTCACTTCTATTTCATGCTGGAATGACTAATCATATTAAAGGAATAGGCTCTAATCCTCCATATCCGTTTTCTATGGCTATTCACTAGCCAGCGTAATAAATTAGATAAAGGAGACTAATAGAAAAACTATCTTGTGCGAATGTAAACATGTTTCTGAGTGTATAGCCTCCAGATGCTGTGAACACCAGAGGTATGCTCTAAAAAAGTATTATTTCAGATCTATACAGATGGATAATATAACCCAACCTGTCCCTCTAAATGCGAGACTACATTCTCCTCTTCATGAACATTAAAGATGGAGCAGTTTTCCTAACTCACACTCTTGTTGCTAGAATGGATTACAACATGTTCTGTTTTTGGGGGATCAGACGTATGAGAGTCACTTTATTGTGATACTTGGCTGTGGCAGCTGTACAATCGCTGACTGATCTATCTGACATAAGTTCACAGTGTGTATGTGCCATCCTGTGCTTATGTGTGGTCATCTGCATGCATGCTTTTATGTTTACACTTCTAGTGTGCGTGTGTGTGTGTGTGTGTATGTGTGTGTGTGCATTGATGGGATTTGAAGCACAAGTATTTTCCAAAACAATCATTGTAGCCTGGCAGCCAATAGCACAAACCATACTGAAAGAGCGGTCCGGCCTCTGGCCTCTGTGGTCTGGCCCTCATTTTCAGCATGAAGCTCATTGACAGCAGAGCGCCTGTTAATGGAGGAACCTATAAAATGAGTAATTATTGCAGTTTGGGATAGGCAAGCTGTTGCCTGTTGCAGCGCTTAGCTCTGTTGTTTGACAGTGTGTGAGAGTGCAGAAGAGAGGGTGCTATGTAAGCTGCATCAGTATGTTTCTCTGTTTATGTATATTTGTGTGTGTGTGTGTGTTTTGGTATAGAAACCACCTGAAAAAGAGAAACAACAGAAAAAGAGAGCAAAGGGTCAGTTGTAAAGACTGTTAAAGGCTACAGAGCAGGAAGCAGGTTAGAAGTAGGTTACAGCAGGACACTGACCAGAAGTCGAAAAGGAAGACTCTAGCATGAGTCAAAGCAAATTGTTCTCATTAATGAGTCTACAGGTTCTTTGGAAAATGCTTAAAATGAATAGATTTGGCTTTGACATTCCAGCACACTCACAAGTGGGTTTTTTTAGGCCTGCAATGTTGATACTAGTCAGAACTGAGTCGAACTGCCATAGCTGTAAAACAAAGGTCAAAGAAGCATGAAAGAATCCCCAGTGACTTACAGCACCGTAGTTGTGCCTGAAGGTGCACATTTTCTTTCACTTTGTTTCATGCAATCTTCAAACTCTGCTTCCCTGATCTGAAAACTGTGATCCAATCAACATGACTTGAAATCATGTTTTTTTCCCCTATTACTTCCACTGAAGTAATATACAAATCCTTCTCTGGGAGAATGTGCAAGCTGCCTAAACAACCCCTGGCAGATTTACTAAAATAGAAAGTGTCCCAACTCATTTTCCTTTTTATCAGGGTAGATAATATTTGCTGCAGCATTACCAAGAACGAATTGCTTAAGTACAAAGAACTGATTAGGTTTCTGGCTCAGGTAGAGAATACAATAGCCATGTTTGACACGGCAATCAAATAAATTTAGATTAATTTTCCTCATTTCCCTATTCCATTTATTCGGCCGCCACAGCCCAAACCATGTGTTCATCTAATGTAAATAAACAGGAGGTTTGGTTGCAGTAGACTTTCTTTAACCTTGGATGAGGATTCTTTTTTTAATGGTGTCGTTCTCCCACATTTCAGTCCCATGTTCTCATTTATATGCATTTGCATGTCCCCATGTGTCCCTGTGTCAAGGTCTTTAGAGGTGGAGCCGAAGAGGGGACCTAATAGGGGACCCTTTTTATACTCATCTGTTTTCCCATTTCTGAGGGAACACTGAGTGCCTGGAATATTTTAGCCACACACACACACACACACACACACACACACACACACACACACACACACACACACACACAGTTACTTTAGCTGCCCCCTCCGCTGTGGATGCAGATGGACCCAATTCAGTTTCTCTCCCCTGCTGCAATGTGAGGGGAAAAGGGAGGGAAGGGACAGGTACAGCGAAGTAGAGGGGCGGAACAAAAAGGGGAAAATGTAAGGGGATGAGAGGTGTGGGCTGGTGCACAGCAGGTTGACAGATTCAAGACTGCCTCCACCCTTTTTCTTTCCTTGAAGGACATGATCATAGGAACCCTGTGTAGCTCAGCTCAGCACACCACGTCATGGCTTGGATCTCTTTCTCTGCCTCAGGCTCCAGCAGAGATGAGTACATCTTAACCAGGTCTAATACGCAGGAGCTGGTGCTTGAGCTACTGCCGCTAAGGTTAGAGTAAGTTGAGACTGAGGCGGCCCTCTGATCTCCACCAGCTGTGCAGTTTGAACATATTTCAATCTTTGACTGTGTGTGTGTGTGTGTGTGTGTGTGTGTGTGTGTGTGTGTGTGTGTGAGTGTGTGAGTGTGTGTGTGTGTGTGTGTGTGTGTGTGTGTGGTGTGAGCAAGAGACAGACAAAGCGACAGAGAGTCGGTATTAGAGGGAGTCGTCTGTGTTACAGCTGTGTAATTGCAAACAAATGCATATAATTACAGCAAGTTTTACATCGTAAGAGGTGGCAGTTTTAATCAGATGTAAAGGTGCTCCAGATGGCCTCCTAAAACAAGGTGTTCTGGTGTTTTACATAAATTGTGCAAATTGAATTTTCCCATTAATCATTTTAAATGTGTCTCTTTATCAAGGTCGGGATTTACTTTAAAAGGGGCTCATGGCTCATTCATAAAATGCCAGTGACATTTAGAATCTTTGAGGTAAATGCCCCTGATATTCGTCAACATGCACATACCCAAGACAAAGGGTGAGTTTGAGACAAAGAGTAGAATGGGAAACTGCTATTTGCCAGCAGGGAAAAATAAATGGTAGGGGTCTATAAATTCAGTGTTTATTTGCCAGTATGCAATGCAGATGTATTATTTCACAGTTAAATATAATGATCCCTGAAAAGTTGCACAGCATCTCTGAGGATCAGATCAAGGGATGTTAGAGCCTGCTGGAAAACGACTTCTTCTTTTGCCTGGTTCTTAATGTAGTGTTTTATTTTATTCAGTGTTTTATCTATTGTTATCCATATCCCACTAACAATATTCAAAAGCTCATCAGGACTGAGCGTTCCAGTTTCATTTTGTTGTTAGTATTATGCAGGCATAGATAATGTGTTTGAGTTTTTATGTGCACTAGCATGTGTAGTTCATGTATCCAGCCACTGGAACTGCAGCATGTCAGAACACATTAACTTCTGAGGATCATTATTAAAAACGGTTTTTCTTTCACCTTGTTTATGTGCCATCTTCTTTTCCCCCCATTTCTGCTCACTTCATTGTGGAGACTGAACGTACCTTGTGCTTTTCCAGCAGGGAATTTAGACTTTGGAATCAAATGCCTGGAAGCCCAAATAAAAAGTGTGAATTCAATATCATCTTTTCTATCGCTACTTCAAGCAACCATTTGCATTCTCGCTTCATTTTTTTATGTTTAGTCCTCCCTAGGGTAGCTCCTTCTTTAAAGTTGCTTTAATCACTCTGGTGTTAGTGATGCTCTATGTTCAGCGCCAGTGTTGGGCAAGTTATTTCCAAAATGTAATGCATTATAGATTACTAGTTACTGTCATTTGAGAGTAATTAGTTATTTTTGCATTACTTTTGAGTTGCTTTCACCAAAATAATAGCGGACATTTGATTTGGCAGCTAGCTTGTAATTTTTCACCACAGGATCAATTAAGTCTCCTCTTTATCTACTTTAATACATTATAGATTATTCATATATTTCATATATATATATCATATATTCATATATTTAGTATAATTAATATAAATATGCAAAGTAACTAAATCTATAAAAAAAATAGAGACCTAAAAGGTACAATAGACAAGTAGGAGAAAATTAAAATACTCAATTAGAAGTACCTTACAGTTGTATTGAAATACGGCATAGTTACTTTTCACGGCTGATAAAATGCAATGTGTAGCAAGCCTAAACATTAATTCCAGACATGTTGATATCTCTCAGCAGCTCGGACACACTGCTGTCCGCGCTGATGTACCGTCACCTGATGGGACACAGATGTTGTCCGTACTATCTCTGGTTCTGGCTCTGACCACGGTAACCATGTAAACCTTGTTTTTATGATGTGTATTGATGCAGGAAAGTGTTACATAAAGTTTAGTTATAGCAACATGCCCTCTTGCTAATGTCAGTAATGCTCAGTTGCAAAGCAGTGGATCAGTTTATGTGTCTCCTCCGGTTTATGGCACACAAAGCTGTTATAATTTAAATTTAGTGCTGCAGACAGATCTGGAGGTCAACAAAGCTATGCAGAAACAACTTGTCTGCTAGCACAAGACTCAAGTCACTTTTATTAAAATTCTTCTATATTTCTTTAATTTAATTTACTCAAATTCAGATGAATAGCAATCACAAGTGATACATTTAATCAAATTAATTAAATTACGAAATTAAAACAAAATGATTAAAACGAAATTCAGTCTGGCCTACAATGAATGGGTTTGATGCTGAATATACAGTAAGACGTTGTGTAAGACCAACATGGGCATGCATATACGATGTTAATACTAACTGACTTGGTGTTTTTTCTTTCTGAGACTCACACACACAGTCATTTCCAGCGGGGATGTAACAGTGGTGAAGACAGTGTCAGCTGCACGAAACGGCTGTTGATTTAATTTTGGTGGACTAGGGGGAAGCAGGGCAGCGTTGCTTACAAGACATACATATAAGACATAGATGTTTTGGCAAATCCCCCCTTAATACCTCTTGACTGAGATTGAGATTCTCTCTAGCTAACTGTCTTCTCCAAAGTGTATACAAAACATGTGCTAACATGTAACAAGTGTTACACATATTGGAGGCATTTTTTGGCACCAGTCAAAGCAAGGCATATTGAATTGTAACCAATAACTTGGCACAAGATCAAATAAGAAATTAATGCAATCCTACTGAATCATCAGCAATCTGCTCAAAGTTATCTTCCCTGGGCCGAATCTCTGTCAACATATTGAAATGCATATTGAATTTGTCGAAGCAGCGACTCACATCTCTAGTCTACACACACCGGCATCCTTTATGTGTCTCTAGTTCTCTTTGTTTGGTCTCTCAGAGACGTACAGCAGTCCCCTTTTCTCTTTTGTTTTTCTCAGTTTGCACTTTGCAGGCTGGAGATGGGGAATAGATCAAAAGCAGAATGGATGAGCTGTTTTGCAAGATCCCCCAGTCTTAACGGATTTCAAGGCTGGATGAGACTGTGTGTGTGTGTGTGCGTGCGTGCGTGTGTGTGTGTGTGTGTGTGTGTGTGTGTGTGTGTGTGTGTTTGTGCGTGTGGTTGCCCACGTGTGGGTACGTGCATGGTTGCATGCGTGCGCGTTTCAGTATGTGTGTAATATGCATGTACATGCAAATTTATGTGTATGTGCGTGAGTGCCTCTGTGCCTGCAAGTTTGCCTCTGTGTTTCTGTTTTTATCAGTCTGCATAGTGCACCCTTGAAATCCCACCAAGACTCAATATAATGAAAAACAACCATAAATGCAGTATAACCTTAAAGGTATTGTTTTATTTGTTCTTTCTTCTTGGTAAAGACGGGTCCATACTCACACTTTGTTCTACCATCCATCTTGTTAGATTCTTTAAAAGATTCTCAATTCATATCAAATTCATTGGTATCGTTTTATTATTGTCTGCAAAACACTTACATTTGATCTACCGTAGCACACTGTGCAGTCTACATGGGAGTAATATTAATGAAAAACAACATGTCTAAAGACAAATTAAAAGGATATAAAAGAGAATAAAGAAAAACTTGCAGTGGTCAAGCAAAAATTAATTCTTCTAGCTGAGCCCACTCACAGCCTTCCCACATATGATCTGATCTTCATGAATGCAATTCTGGCTGTCTGACATGATGATGTGACAACATCTACAGCAGCTAAACAAAGGATTGTGTAGAGATGGACACCACTACACTGTCTACAGTAATTATTTTATCTGCTGTGTTGTCACATGATCATGTCAGACAACCATGACACGTAATGCTGTAGCAATTCATATTCACTTATCTTCATACTACACTTTCAGATGAGTGGACAGCTGGAACAGAGTTGTCAAGTCACAAATCATAAATTCACTTCAAGGGGTTTTACAATCTGTACAGCATACAACACTATTTATCCTCTTGAAATCTCAAATCCCCCCCCCCAAATGGATTAGGATTGGCTGGAGGGGATGAGTGTGTTGGGATTGGAATACACCCCTAAAGCTCTTGCTCTGTCCACAGTGTTTAGAGAATGTCTCCACTAACATGGTCGCTAGATATGAAGACATTTGGACAGTCTGCACAGTCAGTAGTGCACAGGCTGAGCAGGGACTGTGACTGCGAGGGCTTCCATTGTTGCTTAATACTCTACAGGGGATGCAGCGCTTGAAGAACATGCGGCACTGCTTTGAAGATCTGCTCTGACAGCTGAAAACTTTCTTCTCAGCCCAAAGTTTGAGTCTCATTACAGGGATTGAACAAACAGTGCCATTATTCACCATAATGCCAAATAATATGTGCTGACAAGCTTTGGATTGAATTACCAGATCAAAGACAGCACAGTTTAGACTTTTATGGAACAACAGTTTTGAAAAGTGTAACTTTTCCGGATCAACTTTTCCACGCTCAGAATAATCTCATGAAATGGCTTATATGACACGACAATTTGTATGCCTTTATCGGTGTGTTATCAAGACGCATACTGCCGTTTTTGCGTGTGTATCATTGCCGTTTGGCCTCCATTGACTTACATCACCTTGCAATAGTGTGTGAATTTACACCGTAGCGAGTAGTATGAAAGGGCGAGGTTGGTCAGGGCGGTGGATGGGTAAAACACAGGACTTTCACCCAGGAGACCGGGGATCGGGTCCTGCGTGTCACGTTTCCTAAACTCAAACGTTGGTTTGTTTACTAAAGCCAACCCCATTCTTCTTTTCCTAAACGTGTCATGTTTCCAAAACTCAACCGTCGCTTTCTTCTCATGATAGCACTGCAAGTAGCATGTATGTTTACGCCGCTGTATACAGTGTAGACATACACGTGGATAGCTTAAAATGCGTACAGATAATATGCCACTTGGCTTAAGAAAGTAGGCGTATATGTTTACGCAAAGCAGAGATGGGAAGTACAATTTGTTACTGTACTCAAGTAGATTTTTCAGATATTTTTTACTTTAGTTTACAATTTTTTTTGTGCCGACTTTGTACTTTTACAAAATTTTAGTTGCTTTAGTTTCAAATAATTTCAGTGGAGTAATTGTTATTATTTTTTGCGTCATCAAGACCAAATTCAATCTAATTGAATGGGATTTAATAGTTTTATTGGGCCTGGGTTCTCTGGGGATCAGCCCCAGCACATAAGCCTGCTTATTCGTGTCCGGATGTGCCTGCTTGCAGTTAGTTGCCTACTGGAAATATGTCACATAGAATTTAATGAAAGTGATGCTTTTGAAAACATGTCACGTCATGTCTAATTATTCTCTGCGAAGATGAGATGAAACCATTCGGGACACGGCAACAACTCGCACAGCGCCGCAGACAATTCACCACTGCGGGTCAACAACATAACGCCATGTCTACGTCGGCAGGATTAACAAATAAAATGTGTGTGTGTGTGTTGTACTAGTAGTAAAGAGAGAGAATGGGAGAAGGAAGTTTATGTGAGGTGGACCTGGTTACCACAGACCCAAATCTTCTCAGCTGTTGCTACTGTTAGATGCTGCACATATGTCTCTTCATGTGGCACATTAGTTTGGTACATTGGTACAGGTCACTTTTTATATTATAACAAGTTAATACAATGTGTAAACAAGTGATGACTGATTAACAGTATTGAACATGCTTATGCCCTCTGTTGATACTACAACAACGCAAAGTAGCCAATATAACTCTTAACCTTGCAGTTTACACTTATCAAGTAAGACTCTATTTCTTCATTTCTTTGCACAAAACTTTCCAAAAAGTGCCACATTTAATGGGTTATTTTTCAAAAATCTTGCCGTCCAGTGGTTGTTAGTTGTATCTCTAAAAGTATGGGGAACTTAATTAATGTCAGTTTAGTAATTCATATTTTATCCTTAATTTTCTTTCCAGAAGCCATATGTGAGAACACATAGATGTAGATTCCTTTAAATGTTAAGGGGAAGATTAAAAAAGAGAAAATGTATCTCTGAACTGAATTCATATCTTATTAATGTGGAGTCCCAGTCTCTGTCTCAATAATCCAATATGTGATGTTTTAGGCTTATTGGCAGACATCCATTTACAATGTAGGCAATGGCATATAAAGAGCCTTTTTTCCATTAACACTGAAGTTTCTCAGCAGCACTCTAGCAACATTGTCATTCATACGGTTACTTTTACTTTTATACTTTAAGTACTTTTTCCAAGCCTGTACTTTGTTACTTTTACTTGAGTAAATAAGTTATATCAGTACTTCTACTTTTAGCAAAGTATTTTTTAACACAAGTATCTGTACTTCTACTTGACTACGGGAAGTGAGTACTTTTGCCATCTCTGACATCTTGACAAACAAGTCTATAGCTAACTTTTCTTCAATCAGCACTAGAGTCACAGCCAGGGCCTGAAGTCTGAAGTCTTTTTTGACCACCAGCCACGGTGACACGTGGATTTAAAAATTCACCTGCCACAGTGACTTTTTACCAGCCAGGTTTTTTTGTCTCATAAAGGAGAAAAACAAGACCGCAGCGGTCTCCTCCTGAAGCGCAGTCTTTGATAGTTTACAGCTTTTTGTGTGTAGGTGACTTTTTGATGACTCTGGGTCCTTAATTGCATATAATTTTAAGTTTTTAGTCCTGATTACATAAGGACTTGACTTTGCTTTCTCTGAGCGATACTGTATACACAACAGTCACTGCACTACATTTGTTCTGTACTGCTGTCATAAATCAGCCACTCACGAACCTTGCCGTTGTCGCCAATTGTCCACTTTGTATTAAAAGGTCTTCTTTTACTTTTCTTTGACTCATTCTCATCTTTTTGTTGGTTGTTCTTTTCAGCTGGACTCTTTACCCCAGTAATGTGCCGCCACATTTTTTACCTAAAATCCAACAAAATGGCGGACTTTGTTGAAATGTAAAAGAACAGTTGCAAACAAAACTAATGAATCACTCAATTGTCATTGGCTACCTGCCAATGTGGCAGGTAGATTGACAGTGTTACCCGCCAATTGCTAAATTCACCCGCATTTGGCACAGTGTTAATTTCAGGCCCTGATCACGACTGTGTGTTTCCCCCAGTCCTCTTTTTACTATATGGCAGTGCCAACCACCTACACCACCACCTGTCTGTCTAGCCCCTGAAGTTTGCCTACGACGCCACCCTGATTAGTCTCATTCCTACTGATGATGAGTCATACCAGAGAAAGCTTCAGTAAAAAGAGAGTCCATTTATTCCACTCACTTCTCCATAGAGAAAACATTCATAACAGTTACACACAAACACACACTAATACAATGTCTTTGCTCGTCATTTGTACATTGTGAGGCAGAGTGGGTGCTGTCTAAATATAACAGCCCTCTGTTTGGTTTTAACCAGGCGCCAGCTGCTGATTCAACCGGTGGTAATGTCCACTGATGGGTAAAAACTGCATTTACTTCAGCATATTTTCCTCAAGATGAGATGGCATAACGTCGCTTTAGAGCAATAAAAGTCCATCCCCAGAGGCCTTTTTTTTTGCTTCATCATTTTGCTTCTGCAATACATACGGCCACAAACAGACATGCACACATGCAAGCATACAGAGAGGAAAACACACACACACACTCACATTTTTGTCTCGACTCAGACTCATTTGCCCCGCCGTGACACCTGAATGCTTTAGCCTTGGTGTAAGTGGGCTGTATGACATAATGCTTAATAATGGTAGCTATGCTTCTCTCATATATGATGGATGCGTCTGTCACAGTGCAGTTCCGCCACACCCTATTGGATACGGCATTTTTCTGACAGGAAAATCAGCCAATCCTGACGCTTCAATGAGCAGCCTCCCTAATCTATTCCTTGTGCTGTAATTGCAGGTTGTAGAATGAACCCTGGGTAATCCCTCATAGGGTGCGTCGTTCCACTTGTTGTCACTTTCCCCGTCTGTCGCTTTCTTTTTCCACGCTCTCTCGCTCTTTCTCTTTATTTTGCACTTGCATAAACTCTCTCTCTCTCTCTCGGTCTGTCTTTTCTGTCTGTCTTTTCTGTCTCTCAGTTGCCGTCTCATTCTCTTGTTCTCTCCGCCTGATGTTCTGGCTCCCTAGCTGGCTGCTCCTCATACTTTCTTATTGATTTTCTTTTCCGTTCGCCAGCCTCACCGCACCTACTCAGTAAGTGATTGACATTCCCCTGCATCTTTCTCTTTCTCTCAGTTTGCTCCTTTCCTATTCCCCTCTCTCTTATTATAGCTTATTCGTCCTCCTGCCTCCGCCTCAATAAAATACACAGAGCACAGTACTCATCAACAGTCTGAACTTTGTCTGTATTTGTTTCCTAGATTCAGTGGTTGTACTGCACATTGTTTATTGTTGTATTGCAGTTGTATTGTAATTGCAGTGTAAATACCTTAATAAATTAATTAATAATGAAAAATCAAGTTACAGCTATTTATGTTATGTACCAATACAGTCTGGTATTTGGCAATATGCAGCTTCCTCCCTCTATGATACAAGCTTATACGTCTAATTGACTTGGGTTGTGCTTCATGTATAATTAGGTTTGACACTTTAGAGTTTGCATTCTGTACTCCAAGGGAAATGGCATGTAAGATTACTGATGTTTCTTTTCTGACCATTAAATTAATGGCCACCATGTTGCGCTCGGATTAATGTTTCATCAATTTAATTAGTTAATGTTGGTGTCTCTCCAACTTTTAGACACTCTTTGTCATCTTTTCATCCTATTTGTGTTATATAATGAGTAGCTTCCCATTTGTATTGCTCAGATCAATAATAAAAAGTGTAATTCATTGCATAAGGTTTTGCAAAGAATAATTACAGCATTAAAGGTTTTCAGTCTATTTGATAAATGTCATGGTGTGTTTGCTCCCGAGCGTGCTTTCCTGTTTACATTAGCTGATATATACATCTTCCCTCCTGTTAGTCAGACAGAATAGCTCTATTTTCTCCCCCTCCCAGCTGAGAAAGAGTTGACAGCAAGGCCACGAAAGGGCCAGTTCCTCCCCCGCCAGCACGTTTCTTCTCCCTTCCTGCTCACGGCCCCCTCATCTCCCTTCTCCCTCGCGCTCTCCACCTCCTATTCCTGGGTAGAAGTCACAGTGTCACCCCCTCCCATTACTCTATCAGTCACCCCCCATGCTCAGACATCTGGTGACACCTGCTGAGCCCAGCCAAGCCACAGACTCCCACCTCCCAGCACCTCCACAGGCACTGACAACTGATTGTGTACGCTGATTGATGAACACCATATTTCCCAGGTACCTTTTTGGTCATGCCACAGTATGTTCACATTTTCTCCCTCTCTGTTACTTGAGGCTGTCATCAGGAGAATGTGGAGTGTGTTGTTCAGGGGGTTTGGGTAGCTATGGTCTATTTGTGTGAGCAAGGTGCTGTTTCTCCCAACACGTAGACCAGAGGAAATGGGAGGCAAGATCTTTTTGATCATATACTCTCCAAGGAAATCTTTGATTCCAAGAGCTGTCTATTCCTTTTTTTATATCTCACATCAGAATTCATCAAGGAGAGTTGTTAAACGGCTTCCAAATGTAGGCACTGATCAACATGAATGGGTTGTAATCTCTTGAGTCAATTTAGCCTTGAAACAAACTAAGACTAAGACTGGAGAGCTTTGTTTACTGTAGTTTTTTTTTCATATCAGACTTCAATCACTGAACCTTGAACAATTTGTCCTCACCCGTCTCCAACCATCATTAATACTGCTAAAACCCCTTTCTAGCATGTAATCAGGGAACTCATTCCAGTTTAAATCACACCAACAATGTATCAATTAAATTAGATGCCATATTTTCTCATTTATTCCTTCTATATAATATTCATAATGGAGGGAGGTTGATTATTATGATAAGGGATATTATTTCTCTACAGTCTTCTAGACAGGGGTGGCAATGTTTACATAATGAGGTAGATTACAGAGTTTGCATGTAAATGACATAAAAGAGAGTGTTTTGAATTGTCATAATTTCTCTCTGAGCCTCACAGGTTGTTATAGGTTAGCATATTTCATTAATGGCTGAAATGGCTGCCTTTTTTTCAAACTTGTTTCCATATCAGTGAGACACGCTGTAATATTAGCAGCAACACAAGGGGCCGGATGACCTCAAGTTCTTAAAATACTTCTCATATGTTAAATCTAAACAGGAGAAAAGTTACACAAACTAATCAAAGGAAATATTTTGCATATTTTTTTGATCTTGCTTTATCTCGAGGTTATCTTCTGTACCAACAAATAAAGTAACTGCTAAGGTTGTTATTGACATTTAAATTGCTTGATTTTGTGGCAGCTGCATGAAGGAAATTATAGCTTGTGAGGCCTCCAGCATAAGGAAAGTAAAATTGTTTTGCTGATAGTTTTGCCTGTGTTGTGCCACCAGAGTCACAAACAGTAGCTCTTACATTATAATCTCCAGCAAAAAAAAGTCAAAGCTCTGTTGTCATGTCACAACTAAGAAGTTTTAAAGTTTTTAAAGTTGAACAACTTTGCATTTCACACTGTATTCAGTACTTGCACAGATTTTAATGAGCTTCAGGGTTGCAGAATTTTCCCATCCATTAGAGGAGCCGTCTAAATTCTACAAGGTCAGAGAAAACAAATCACCAAGGTTCTTTCTTTTTCAATGGCATTATGGTAAAGTGGAGGTGAGTGAGAGGAATGTGTACCTGAAAATAGCAAGATGTAAAGTTGATTTTTTCGAAATCCTCATGTCTGTAGAGTCGTCATGGTGTTGGGGATTGACAAACTCAAGTATAATAAATGAAAAAACAGGAGAATGGTGATGGGAGGAAAGACACCATGTGAGGTGGAGGTGTGAATCCCCACTTGAGCTGTAATGGAAATGAGAATGTGACTCTGCGCCACAGGATTTGCCGGTAATTGGTTTAATGAATGCATTCTGTTGCCTCTGATTGAACACATGCCCTGTGTTTGATACTCAAAAAGCCACACACATATGTTGTCTTTCTTGCTAACTCTCACTATCTTCTTGTCTCACAACATGGTGATCTGTCCACTTCTTTCTCTCTCTTTCTTACACTGTCTTTTGTGCAGGTCATACTGATTGTCCTTTCGAGAAGAGGGAGGCAATTAAGCTCCATATTGTATCTATCGACCTTTTCCAGCTGATGGCTGATTGTGTGTGTGTGTGTGTGTGTGTGCGCGCGCGCTGTCTTTACAGATTGGCCTGTGGCACTCTGAAAATGGACTATCCATGGAGAGAAAGCTTCCATCAATTAATGTGACGGACACCCTCTTCAACAGTACTCTTACCATAACAACAATATTAGTAAGTACC
This sequence comes from Etheostoma perlongum, assembly GCA_026937815.1. Classification (NCBI taxonomy): domain Eukaryota; kingdom Metazoa; phylum Chordata; class Actinopteri; order Perciformes; family Percidae; genus Etheostoma; species Etheostoma perlongum. The sequence goes on from CM049373.1 coordinate 15,534,714, forward strand.
ACTGTATGCACGCTGATACGCACACATCAACAGTAGACCATGTCATTGTATTAGCTTAACTCCTCCGCTGATCTACATGTGGCTGACATTCTGTGGTTGACAGACAATTACCATTTCAAAAACCCATTTTGTATTTTCAGATCCAAACTCAGTTCCTCTTGGGATCAGAGGAACTGCTGCTGTGCGATTTTTGCCCTGAGTACTTCAGATGTGGCTACATCACAGTGCATCAGCAGGAGCTAATAATTCCCCATGTCAGACATTCTCAGCCTCTGTTGTAAATATAGATCCTGTGAGTGCTAGTTCTTACTGCCATCACTCTGCTACATGTTACAAGGGGTGCAGTTTTTGAGCAATTTCCTTAATCACCTGCCATGTTAATGATCAATGATTTATAAATCCTTAAAATCTTATAAAATACAAACTTGACTTTTAAACACAATTAAAAAAACAGATGAATTATTTAAACAAGATTTTCTTGAAAGGAAACAATTGCTGCTCCAGAATTCTGCATTTTTTTTGTATATCTCAAGATATTTAATTGCTAATACAGCATGGGGATAACAGTGGACCCTTTCAGACAAAGGTATTTATTACGTTATTCCTCAGTTCTTCATATCAAAAAGTTGAAAGTAGTTGTGCAAAGAATCAGAGAGCTTAAGAGAGAAGTTTAAATATGGCATATTTTCTCATCTGTGGACACTAATTGCTGCATAACGTGGCTTATCTGCTTGTCTGATGTCACGTTCAGAAAAAAAATATATGCGGCCCTCAAACACCAGAAAAGTGCGGGGGAAGAGGATTCAGATGCAGCACTTTGTCTAAAGCATATGGACCCATATACGAAGCACAGCAGGTCAGAACCAGAGATTTCAAACGCCCACCAGACGGTCTGCGGCGGCGATTTTGCAAAGCGTTAATAATCTGAAACACAAACAGTACACAGCAGACATACTTTGGTGTGTAATCATGGTTGCTAAAGTTCATGTACTTTATATAGCGTATAGTAAATAGTGACCGGGGCCCCTAACACATGCAAATGTTAGCTAACGTTACCAGGAAACTTAACTTACCCTTTCGTGTCGGCGAACAACAGTCATGTCGACGTCTGAACACCGTCGGACTTCCCAAACTCCTGTTTTTTTTAGCGGTGATTTTTGTTGCTTCCTTCAGCTTCTTTTGAAACAAAACATTTATTCTGGCTGTGGCGAGTAGCCGACGTGCTGTTGTGAATCACGTTGAAAATTACGTCATCACGCTATGGTGACCAGCCACGCTGAGGTGTTACTCAATCTGCAATGGAAAACGGACGTAGAATGCGTGGAGTCGAAGCGAGTCGAGTCGAGCTGTTACCAGCAGTGAAAAAACGCCATTGGAGCCTCTACATAATTACAGATATATTGAATTCATTAACATATTAACATAATCAGTGGTGAGTCATAAGCTGTTCACTGTGACTCCTTCTTGATGAAAATATTGCATATTGTAAAGCAGAGCCAGACTGCGATAATAATTTAGGCCCCGAATTTAACAGCAGACACACACAGCCTACGTATACTGTAATTTTTGTTCTTTTTACTTTTATGATGGCCAATCTCATCAACCCACAAATTGAAACAACTTATGAGACATAATTGAGACATATCATTTGTTACAGAGAAAATATAACCATTTTTGATCCATTAAGAATTTACAGAAATTGTTAGAAAGCCCTCGTTAATACCACACGTTGAGGAACACCTAAGGGCCATGACACACCAAACCGATAATCGGCCGTGGGACAGTCTGGCGAGATCAGTGACTCGAGTCTGTTCGGTGTGTTCCATGCCGAAAATCTTTTAAACTGACTTTTGTCAATCTGAAATGAAGACAGATTCAGCAACTGCATGGCCTATTTTTCGCTCAAAATGTTTTCTGAAACACGTTTTGGTAAGTAAAATACTGTAAAATCTGGGCGAACATTCAGATTAGCGCTGCCTACTGTTATGGAGACAGATTACGTCTCGTCGCTTTGGTGTGTACCGAGGCATTTTTTTTGACCAACTCGGGGAGACTGACCAGTCCAACAGCCTTTTCTGCCGACGGTCAGCTGTCTGGTCGGTGTGTTGGGGGCTTTAGAAAATCCATGCTGTGTTTTGGTATCCACAACATTTGGAGATTTCTGCAAGAATTGCATTTTTTGCAATTTGATGGTGAGCACACACAGGTCAGGAAACTGCTAAGAAACCCCCTTATTGTATCTGATGGATGCGTCTGTCACAGTGCAGTTCCGCCACACCCAATTGGATACGGCATTTTTCTGACAGGAAAATCAGCCAATCCTGACACTTCAATGAGCAGCCTCCCTAATCTATTCCTTGTACTGTAATTGCAGGTTGTAGAATGAACCCTGGGTAATCCCTCACAGGGTGCGTCGTTCCACTTGTTGTCACTTTCCCCGTCTGTCGCTCACAGTGGACATGCACCTACGATGACAATTTCAGACCCCTCCATGATTTCTAAGTGGGAGAACTTGCAAAATAGCAGGGTGTTCAAATACTTATTTTCCTCACTGTACATAGGAAAGCCATATGTCCTCTGAATGCCCTAGGTCTCAAGGTTGTGGTTGTAGAGTCTAGGGTTATCCTTGACATCACAACTGATCATTTTATACAGTGAGGTCAATTTTCAAAAAATGGATTAGCTACAATGAAATGGCTACTATGGGAACTAACATCACACATAAGTGAAAATGGACTCATTGAATCCACAAGAGTATAGCTTTCCAGTCATACCCAATTCATGCAATTTCAAGACTGTTTTGGGACCCCAGTATGCAGAAATATTCAAATACACCAATTTAGAATAGGCAAAAATAACATTTATACTGTCCCATGGGTCTCTAACACTGGTCCGACACTCCAGGCCAATAAACTGACCAGGCCCCAGGGAATTCCCCCAGGGGTGCTCCTGATGGTCAGTCCTGGCCTGTTGCAAAGAAGAAATGGTGAACTTGTCAGATGAAAAACAGAGTACAGAACTCAATGACCTGTAACCTCTAACGAGTCTTCAAGGAAAGCAACAGCTTTCATAGTGCCATTCATATCACATTATGCAAAACCAGTCACAGTGTGCCGCATCACAGTTGTATAGTTAATATATTCTTGACTGGTCCAATTCTTAACAGTGATTAATTGCTTAGTAATTATTTAGCTACCTGTTTTAATTAATAGAGCAGATGTGTCAAGAATTTCCAAAACTTGTGAGAAGAATATAATATTGTTCATAACCTCAACTTCTTTGTTTTACAGTAGCTATCACATCATAGGTGATAAATGGATTCATGTTGGAACAAAACTGTCACTAGCCCAGCTCCTCCTCTTCACTGATGAATCAGACGCTAAGACACAAAGTAGCTTGTAAGCAGAGACAATTGGCCCAGTGTGTTATTTTGACTGGCTGGCTTATCAGCTGTTGAGCCGTGGGAATGAGGGAAGGACATATTGCCATATTTTGCTGCTTGAAACAGTTCATTAGATGCAGGAGGGAAAGGAAAGGGCGCAAGGGGAGGATATAGGTAGGTGTGTGTGTGTGTGTGTGTGTGTGTGTGTGTGTGTGTGTGTGTGTGTGTGTGTGTGTTTGGGTTGAGTGGGAATACAAATAAGACAATATTTTCACAACAGAAAGAGAGTTTGAAAAAAAGAATTGGCCGACCACAGAGCTTTGATTTCACTTTGGAGATATAGAGTCCCCGGACCAAACTTTGGAAGCCACCAAGGAGCAATTTTCAGTGCCTATCACAGCTCATTCATCATGGTGTGATTGCCGTGTCGCTGTTATCTTGCTTGTGGGCGGCAGACGAGCCACAGCTGAAAGCCTCCATAAGAATTCCTTACCTGTAGCACTGGCCTGGGAGACTGTGTGTGTTTGTGTGTGATTGCACTAGCACTTAACAGTATTTATGGATGCTCTCTTCCAAGCGTTTGTGTGTGTATATGTGTGTATGTGCAGTGTGTGTATTTGTGTGTTTGTGTGCACTCTTGGCATGTTCACCAGGCCTTTACAGGGCAGTTTCATTACACCAACACATGGCCGTCATCTTCTCACTTCAGTTTCACAAACCGCTCTGTCTCAGTCACAGAGGCAGTCACAGAATTGATTATTATTTTACTGCAAGGCCACAAACCACATATTTGTAATCAGTGGTTGAGTTTGTAACGGGCACTGTTGAGGTCTTAGTGAAATAATGTTTTTGTAGCCACACTGATGTAATAGAAAAAGCCCATGCTTCCTCAAGATAAAATCATCTTGGTTGTGTCCTACATCATGTGTGGTATTGTGGTTTCTCTCTATTCTGATATATAGTAGCTTGCCAAGCAGTAGAAAGAGTAATCTGTTTTATTTCTATATTTCCTTTAGTCAATTCTGATCTCGGGTGATTTGTGATTGTGTATCTGGTGGTTTTGAAGAGTTACAAGTTATCATAGTTTCAAGGGATTTTTTTTTCAATCAAAGACATCCTGAGAAGGTCTTGAAGCCAAGCGCATCACTGAACAGGGTCTTTGTAGGCTCAGACGCCCTGCTACAGTGCACACTCGTTTCACCTTGTATCATGTCTCACCCTAGTCATGTGTGCCCTTCCTGCAAAAGCTGACCACTACCATTTCCTATTAAAAAAACACAGCCATACACATTCACATAAACACACACTTAAAGCCACCAAACCCCTCACTCCATACACACAAACACAAGCCACAACTGGTGAGAGAAAAAAAGAATATTGCCAAACTTATCGTTAACATACACATGTGCAGTTCACATACTCTCACCTGAGCATGAAGACACCAAACACACACACATACACACACACACACACAGCCTATGTCACACATTTGAGTCAGTCTTTTTTCACTGGCTTCATGTAAATACATAGGGTTATTACACCACTAGGAAATCAATAAACAGCCTTGGGTGTTCATATATCCCTCATTTAATTACACTCTTAAATACTACTCATGCTTAGTGCTCACATTCCTCGCTTCTGAAAGAAATCAAATGGAGCAATGCTGTACCTGTAGGGACATCTCTCTTTTGGTGCCAGCTTTCTGCCATTGTTAGGGAATCATATATATATTCTATAATTATATCTATCTTATATATATATATATTTAAATCCCAAACCTACGACCCATTTACCTTTCATGCCTGAAACCTTTAGTCTCTTTTGTAAGACCCACTTTCTGCCTTGTCAACTACGGTTCTCATGGTCATGCCCTCATTTCTGCAGACTACCCTTGTGTCACTGGATGCTCTCATATCCACTCACATACCCAATGGTAAGGATTCAGTGCCCATAGAGCCGACTGATAACACAGAGGCAGGTTCGTTGGCAGACAGGCTCAGTGGCGCTGAGGCATGTGCACCTGAATCTGCACCCACAGACAAAAGATCTGTCCCCATTTCTGGAAGTTAGTGTCTGCTTGTTCTCACTCTCTGTTTAATCGCATTTGTATTGTCTGCCATTTGTTTACTTTTTGTTGAAATTGCTTTTAACAATTTTTACAATGACCTGGCTATTTTCCGAGTACTGTCAGTTTCTTTGGCTCCTCTTCAAACAGGACTACCAAACCCTATGAGAGAATGAGATCTCGGCTGCCACAGTTTTTGAGGTTAAGGAAACAGTTGAGGAAAGCGAAGAAGGGTTGTGTGAAAACATCTTGAATACCCTGAGGTTTTGAAAGGGGGAAACTCCACTGTGGTGTGTGAAGTTGAATGCAAATACCACCCATTGGTGCACCTGGCACTCAGAATCTGTACAATATTTGTGTACGTGTACGTGCTTTTGCATATTATATGTTAGTGTGCTTCTTTCTCCGTCCACAACCAGACCTCATGGCCTAAGAGACTGCTTTAAAAGTCTACATTCTTTAAAACTTCAAACTCATAGCTTTATTGCTGTTTTGTTGTGGTGTGCAAAAAAGTTAGATGGAATTTCTTTGTGATTTGCCCTCATGGAAGACAGCACTTTCATACCTCTATATAGGCTTTTCACTCCTTAATATGTTTATATCATTTTGTCCTTAACTTCACAGAAAGCTTCTGAAGTGGTTCTTGTGGAAGTGGGGATTATTTTTTTGCCATTGTTTGGTGGAAGTGTTAGGATGAGTATGAATTGCGGCAGGTATATCAACTTTTAATAGCAGTTATGTTTCATTTTTTGTATAACCCAGCACAGATCTGGTTAATAGGTGATTTTGACCAACATTTTTTTTTTTTAGAGCTACTGGAGTTCAGAGAAAAAGAGACAAATTGGAACCAAGGAAAAGAGAACAGCAGACATAAGAAACATCTTGGCGTGATAACAGTCAGACAGTGCCAGTGTTATTGATGGCTGTGTGGTTGATGGATGTTTGCCAGGTCTGATTTTATTAGTCTGTTTTTGATACAAGATACAAACACAATGATTTTTTTTAGCCTTGCTCCAAGAAATCAAGCTTCATAATTTGTTATAAATATAAAATGCTTTTACCTTTCCTAACACACATAACACAACAAGGAGTGAAGTGTGTTTTTTACTTTAAGGGTAACTACACCCGTTTTTAAAATTCATACATGTTATTCCTATGATCTACTGTAAATAAAACAATCCAAAAATATTAGTGAACATGAACAACTCTCTCCCAAATACACAGGTCCATAGACAATAAATTGGTAAAGATGTTATGGATGACACAGAGCCTCCAGGAGAATGTTATTATGTGGGTCCATTTTCTGTTTTAGAACTGAGAATAGAATAGGAACCTTACTGGTCCTCTATTCAGTTGGTGTAAAGAGCTGTTAAGTGACTGTAGCAGGTTTTGTGTGTTTCTTCATTTCTTCCCTCTCCCCCAATCCGTTATGTACAACATGTCTATGAAAGCCAACCTCTGTATAATGTTGCGGAAATTGGAAGGAGAGCGAAAACGTCTGACTCGGTCTGGCTTGACTGAAGACGGCTCTTGAAAAGCTTCACCAGTCTGTGAGCTATGAAATTAGCATTTATATTGTGCCTCATGCATGCTGAAACATGAGCATGCATAGATGTCCTGTTTGGCCAGTAAGGTGATGTGTGGCTTTTTAAGGAGTTAATTATAGATTTACTTTTATAGATTGGTATACACAGTCACTAACTGGCTGAAACCTTCACTTACTCTAAGCCAAAGAAAGGTTTTCTTTTCTTTTCTACTTCCTAAAGGACAAAAGGCATAAAGGCAGTTTATATGCTTTAGTTTTGTTATTGTCCAAAAATCCCACGAAAAGGCTTAAACCCACAACACTTTAGTTTGTCTTCTTACAGTATTTTATGATGTCTATCTGTGGCACTCAACTCTAAGCCCTGTCGTTCCTACTGAAGATGCATAAATAAAAGGATGATTGATGAATACATAGTTTTTTTTTGAAAAGGACAAATCTTGCCAAAGAGCTTGCCACTTTTTAGACTAAACTGACTTAAACAGTGAATTTGTTGGGGGCTATTTTATCCACATGTTTGCATCACTTTATGTACCGGTACTACTAATATGCAAAAGCAATTATCTTTTGAAGGAAACATAATGCCCATCTGGATTCTGCCCATTTTTATTATTGTTATTTAACATATCTGACATGTCTGAAAATGAACAAAATGTTCACTGACCAGGTAATTCATTTATTTCTGTATAATGCCCACTGGTAGCAACTACAGCATAATAAAACTATTTTATGGATTGTTTAGACACTTACTCTCACCACCTAATCCTGGCTCCAATTATGTTTCCCAGCACAATGTAATTAGAAAAACATTAGTATTGTATAAATGTAAAATGTATTAGCTGCAGGACACTGTACTGTATGCAATGAACTCAAAGTAAACTATAGTGCCCGTGTTGATTATTATGAGGGATCATGTCACCCAGTGCAGTTTGGCTCATTGTTGATCTATGGCACAGAGGAATAATAATTGACAATATGAAAAAAAGAATATTGCCAAACGTATCCTTAACATACACATTTGCAGCTCACATACTCTCACTTGCATACTGTATCTTGTAACATAGTCTTTGTCAATTACCTCTCCCTGTAAAACGCTGCAGGTTATTGTTGCCATACAGCATGTCTGTTTAATCGTACTATGAGCCTGGTTAGATAAATTGAATCCATATGCAGATTCTAGGTGCAGAGTTACGCAGGCAGAGAGAGTTGATCACTAGTCATTTTATTGTCAGTCTTATCACAGCAGAACAGATGGCTGTGAGTTCTACTGTCCAGTGATGCAACCAGAAAGAGGCAAGGTGCCCAATCTGGTGTCAAAGTAATCTGAACCCCAACCCTGTACGCAGCAACAGGTTAAACCAAGCGGTTGCTGTGACAACATGACAAGTCACAGTAACAGTTGTGCCACCTGATGTGTACAAAGTTATCAAATATTTTTCTGGGTTTCACTGTAAGGCAAATTAATCGCCAGTCAACCAGCTACCACACAAATAAGCTGTGGCGATGACAAAACAGTTATACTTCTATTCCAGTTCTCAGAATACACCACCCCCGAAACTGTAGTGGCTTTGAATGACTTACTCTGTGATGAAAAAAACACTCAATAAATGTCTATCTGCAACAATAAAGAAAACAGTGTTTTGTTTTGTTTATTTTAAATAATGGAGAATGTCTATACATGACAACGCTTAGACTTGTTAATCACTGTTATCTGATGTCATGTTGCCAAGGTTAGCTTTAGCTGTATTCACGGGCTGAGTGCAGGGATAAAGCAACAGCAAAATGGTACATAATGCTGTATTTTTATGATGTAGGGGAGCTGAAGCACACCAGCTTGACAGTTGCATTATTTGAAAAATAGCGCAATAAAAGTGGCTCCAAAATACATCACTGCGATGCTCTTTAAATCTTCCTACAATATCAACTATATGACAAAAATAGACATAAATAAACAGACAACCGAACAGAGAGTTAGTTCCTTAAAAGACAGGTCGTAAATAGGTGTGTGTGTGTGTGTTAAGAGAAAAACTGCTTTTGTTTCTTATCCACTTTTTGCTGGGTATAACAGATTAGCACTTGTCTGTCTGTCCCTGATTTTAGTGCCTGGCTCTGCTTCGAATCCACAAATGTCAGTTTTCATTGAAGGCAGTAAACCTGATGTGAACTATGCCCTCCAAAGGACATATGGGATGCTTCCACCATTCTTCCTGACTGTAAAGTTTTTAGTTATGTTCTGTAAAGCAATTCTGTTTAACATTAAAGAGGCACTCCAGCAATTTAGTAGTACTCTCACGAAAACTTAGGGAGGCTTTTTAAAAAGAATCATCAATATAGAAGCAACAGTCTAAGATATCCTGACTTGCTCTGCCTTCAGGAAAAAGACCCAGAGCCATTAAAACCAAAACATCCCATTTCCTCAACAGCACTTACTGAAGAGCCATCCAATTATGAAATGGCTCCCCAATTCTGCGCCACCACTTAACGAAAGCAAAGCACTAACTTATGCTGTATTTTAAAGCACCTGACTTTATTCTTGTTATGCAACAGATTTTTCTCTTGGAAGGTTATTTGGGTGTATCATGTGTTTTTATTTCTTATTATGTGTCTTGTCTGTTATGCTGTGATTGTTGTTCTGTAATCAGCACACTGAGGCAAATTCCTGACAACTAAGTTGTGTTGCAGTAAAGTCTTGATTTTGAATCTGACTTTGTATTCTTAAGAATATGTCCAGATTCCAGAAACCGTGAATCCCACATTCCCCAACTCATTTTTCTGCCCTTGTCTTTCAAACTCCACACCCCCAGTTTGTTTTATGAATTAATTATTTTTCAGACTTTGAAAGTTTACTCCACAGACACAGAAAAGTTGTGTATTTTCACAAGCTCAATATAAATCTGTGACAAGTAAACTGAATAATGCAGTCCAGTATGAATTATGTTTCCATGCGACTGTACAATATGTCTATGTCTCATCTGTGTTCCGTCTTGCTTTGTCACACTACCATTTATAGACCGTCAGATGGGGATGTGCTGTCTAAGATGCAAACCGTATGTGTTTTTCAGGAGAATCCATATGTGATGCTGCGGCAGAACCACCAACAACTAGAGGGAAACGACCGCTACGAAGGCTTCTGTGTGGACATGCTAAAGGAGCTGGCAGATATTCTCAAGTTTAAGTATCGCATCCGGTTGGTGGGGGACGGACTGTACGGGGTTCCTGGAGCCAATGGAACGTGGACCGGCATGGTTGGAGAGCTCATCTCAAGGGTATGTAAATATATACACGTGCACAAACTGCATGAAATCATACATTATTCTTATCGCATCATATACATGTAAGCACATCAGTAACTAAAGTGCATCCTCGAGGTACACAAAAACAAAAGTGTATTGCTCAGCTCTCCTGTAGTTTTACAACAAGCAGCTTTCCTACATGTCATACACCCACTTTTCATTCAGCAGCTTACCTTTTCAGCAGAATTGTATTTTCCAAAATAGTCACAGCTTGTTGGTGGCTTGTTCCCTGTCAGCTCCTTTCCTTAAGCTTTCTGAACTGACCTTAACAGACTTTTCTCCTGAATTGGTCTATGTCTTTGCTGTTATATCTCTGAGTGAGGTGTTAAACTCCTCCAGCTACGTTGTATGTAGCTGTTAACACTCAGATAAGCTTATATAGGGTAGGGGAGAAGTGTGGCAGGAAAAGAAGTAAAACAGGCAAAACATATAGGGAGGATGAGGCTGGGGTGAGGAAGAGGAAAACAAAAATGGGGATTGAGCCAATCCTAAGAGGTGATCTGTCTTAATTCTGTGGGCTAATGGAGGGCAAAGCCATTAAGTATGTAAAGCAAGCAGTGCCTGCTCTTGTTATTGTCACAGCCTGCCATCGCCCTCGTCCCCTGAAGTTGCCTGTCAAAGGCTAACCTTCAGAAGGTCCATGGTTGAAGTCAACATGTGTATCTGATAGCAGCTTGAGATGCGGGGGGGGGAGCAGACAAAAAGTAAAGACGTGCCTGATTGGGATTTGTCATGGGATGGGGGACATCTGGAGGGATGTTTCACAGTGGACAGAAAGGCTTGAGCTTGTTTGGTCAAAGGCTTAGGAAGGAATGGGAAAGATGGCAGAGTGTAAAGATTGTGAAAGAAAACACATGAACAGCCATGGTTTTCAAGGTTAATGGATAAGTTGAAGGGATATAAAATATACACTTGGTAGCAGCAAAAGAGGATAGCAACAGATACCTGTGTCCCGGCCAGTACCATTCAGACTGAACAATATTTCACTGAGTGAGGGTGATTAGTTTGACTGACATCAGACAATGAGACATGCCACAAGGAATCCAGACCAAAGTATAAGTACAGTACTGTATGTCCTAGTATCTTAATCCACAGTGCTGCAGATAGAGAACATAGGCATCTCCAAAGACTGAACTTTTAAAGTCAAATACTACATCCCAGAGGGTAATGTTTAATTCATTCCTCACATTCACAAGTGTTTTTTGTCTTTCTTTTTTTTTACCAGCTTAGCATTATACGATTGAATGCAAGTGGAAACCGGTATGATGCAATATTGAACAGCCAACATTACATTGTTTTTTTCAGTTACACTAGAAGGCATAACAGCAGGCAGGCAGAGATATCCAGTAATCAATATTAATATTCTATCTTCACATAAATATTTCAGTGGCTGTTACGACCGTGTGTTCATTTTTCAAAGGATCAGTGACTTTCTTTGTTGAAATTGCCTGGATGGTCGTTCCCTGCATGTGGCTTCCTTCCGGCACTGGGAGCAGGTGATCAGACTTTCAAACGACGTAGGGAGAAAAAAGATGAGGCGGAGGCTGGGGACAGCTGATGATGGAAGGTCAAAGTCCGCAGGCTGAGTGTAGGGCAGCAGGAAAATAGGCTTTAGTGTTCAGTGTAGGCTTTGGTGAGGTTAAAGAGGTGGACATTTTGATGTGTAACACATTAATTAAAGCACACACAGAGTGGGAGCTGGGCTCTTAGGTGAAGCTCTAAATTTCTTCTGGTAGCAGTTTAAACCTGCTCTAAAGGTTAGAATAATTAATTTCGCATCAAAACACTCTTTCATGCATGCCAGATGCCCCTTTCCCTGTCTCTCTTTCCTGGAGATACAGTGTGTTGTGGGTTTTGAGTGGCATCTGCAGTGCTGCAGCAGAGCTACCCTCTCTTCACTCTCATCCTCCCATTCCTCCCCGTCCCCCAATCCTCTTAGTTTTCCTGCAGCAGACAAAGAGCAATGCTTTGCTGCTTTCACTCTTAGCTCCTCAGGGAGATGAAAAATCCCTTGCAGTTGCACTTTGCTCGTCTGTATTATTAGCAGGGAGCCATACAGTATTCAGCGTACATTGACCATTTCTCTGTGTGTGTGTATGTGTGTGTGTGTGTGTGTGTGTGTGTGTGTGTGTGTGTGTGTGTGCGTACATGTGTGTCTGTGTGTTTTACAAGTCAAGTGATTTGTCTTGACAGTGCTCCCTTGGCCGGCCACAATGGTTACCCTCAGCTTTCTCGTGCCCTACACACACACACACACACACACACACACACACACACACACACACACACTCACACACAAACACATACACACACAGACATACAGTTCCAATACTGGATTATCCTCACCACAGTGCTATTGGCTGACAAAGAGGCTATATGAAACAAAAGGGCATTATTAAGGAATTTGCATCTAGTAGCCCACTTCTTATGTCATCCTTTCAAGCGCTTAAACTATTGGTTATGTCATAAACTCATGTTACGTCCTCACGGCTATGTTCAGTATTCTTTTGAGTGTGTATTCATATGATGATTCACTCTGTTTCAGAAAGCTGACCTGGCAGTCGCAGGCCTCACCATCACAGCAGAGCGTGAAAAGGTCATCGACTTCTCCAAGCCCTTCATGACCCTCGGCATCAGTATCATGTACCGGGTCCACCTGGTAATTTTCCTCCCACCACACACACCCACTCTAACCGATCAAACTGGCTCTCGTACAGCTTGCGGACATACTGTACCACAGCAGGCTGTCAGCCTTGTCTAATAGCTGGAAAAGAATCCCCCACTATCCCTTTTGGACTGTAGAGTCTGTCTCTCTTAGCCTGTCCAAATCCTTCCACAAACTTTGCACGTTATCGCCTCTTTTACCTCTTAGCTACTCCATTGACCATGCACTTGTGTTTTCGAGACCTTATTCTCCTCTTCCTTCTGTCCTCCCCTCCTCCAAACCCTTAGTCTCGCAGTTTTCTTGCTTCTTCTTTATCTTCCCAACATCCTTTACCTTCTGTCCCTGTAGTCCTAACTTTTTAATAGTGTCCAGCTTCTTTTCCTTCTCATGTGTTTGATTTCCTCCTTCTGTTTAACTTCTTGATGAATGTACCAGTTACACAGTTGTTTTCTGTTTGCCCTCTGCTAGGGTTTGGCCATCTTATTTGTGCAAGCAATGCCCTCCATGCTCCACAGAGAGCAAGCCCAAGCAAGAAACAGTGAAACAACAGCAGTGCAGGTGAAAATGAGCCAGTGTTTGTAGAGTCAGTGGCCCATTAATCATCAGTCCTCGCCCAAAACCCAAGGTGACACAGCAGGGCCAAGTATGGCACCGGCCACATTCTGTACGTAGGTGATCTGGCACGTGCATAGTTTCCCAAAGGGGCGTTTACTCACATTTTCTCTTGTTCCTGGCTGCCCTTCTTGTAAACTTTCCTCCTTCTCACCTTACCATAGCCTACACACAGTACTAATATGTGTAGCAGTGAGGGACTCAATTGAGCGCCAACTGTTGAGGAGAATCAATCGATGCTCGCAGCAGGTGCAGTGTTAAATGGGCTGCCGGGTATCACCTCAGAAGAGGGAGGCAGGCTGACTGGTAGCAGCATGAGGAGGTGAAATGGAACTGATGTCCCTCAGGGCTGGCACACAGAGTCAGAGTTCAGTTAGCACAGACTTGGCACAGTTGACACCTAATTCCTGAGTTTATTCCTAATAGACTTCTTCAATTAGAAGGAAATGAAGAAATAAGTTAATATTAAGATAAAGCACTGATGTATGGAGGTTTTGAAAAGATAGAGTAAAGAGAAAGCTACAAGATAAGATTGAAAGTGAAGACCGGTGTCCGTTGTCTGTCTCTGTCTGTCTCTCTGCCTCACCTTCATTTATTCATGCACATTTTACTCTCCCATTGCCCCTTGGCATTTTCTCAGATCTGATTCCGAGCGGTCCCTCGACATGGCTCTAAAATTCGATATTTGAATTTCTGTGACTGCACTGTTTAGTTCTAATCCACTGACTATTGATCCTTAGGCACATTGCACTACAAGGGGGGTTTGCTGCTTATTTCAAACTTTAAATGAAAATTTCAGTCTAATCAATAAGAATGGCAAATGCAATAAAATAAAGGCGCCAGTATTTATTACCCTCAGACTATTGGCCAGTTATTCTCCATCTCTCCTCTTTGTCAGTATGTTTGTATTGTACGTCTTTCTCTCTCAAACACACAGTTTTTTGCATTTATTAAGAATGTGACACACATTTGCGCTCTGAGCCAATCAATAAGGACAACATTCTTTTCCATCACAATAATATAGTAAAAGGCAAAATCTGTTTTGGCGAAATAACTCATGTGTATTTACAAAGCTATCTCCAACTGTTTTCCCACCATCACTGCCTTAAAGCACAAATCAGACCAAAATTAATTTCCTGTATAAAACAGCAGAAACCTGGCCAGCAGCAAATCACAACACTTAATTACCTGTCATATGAGTTTTTTAAAGTGTTTTACGTTACTCAAAAATACAGGGGATCTGATTTTCTGGAGAGATCAATGTTGCCTTGTTGTATACTCACTCTGTTGTATGATTTCACATTGGAATATAAAATATAGGAACAAATCTTAGACAGCTTGCAGCTTTTCTGCAGAATGTGATCTCTACCTAGTCTAGGTAGAGATCCTTGCCTTTCCTGACTATGTTGTGGCTTCTTGGTCCTTTGGGACATACCATGTGGTTTGAGGCCACGTAAATAAATTTGATTTTCTGTTACACACAAATCAAAGAGGACACCCTTTACCTCAGCAGCCAGTGCAATATGTGAATTGGACATCAGAGTTATGAACCTAGACGTAACCTTTAGCTACTGTCAACCTCTTCTCATAAAAGCCATCTCTCCCATAACATTCATCATCTGTACAACAAAAATCCATATACTGTAACCAAATACCCCAACCCTCTGAGGTACTTTATATATGTGCCAGTTCCATCCTAAACATTTCCTTCATTTTGGGGACTGTGAGGAAAAGTATGCACATTTGTGCGTTTATAAGAGAAAGAGAAAGCGGCACTTAATTAGACAGAGTAGCTAATTGGGGTGTGTGGAAGTCGTGTCAGATTCAGCAGCTGCTCTGAGGGTCGAGCGCGGCACACAGAGCTTTATTGACTCTCTGGCCACACATGACCTTAGATGAAATAACACACTCACAAACACATGTTGCCTTGTGCATATACATACGGACATAGTTTCACACTGTAATGACACACATACATGTACAAAGCACGCAAACATAAAGCCAGACAACCTGGAGAGTCCAGGAGACAGCAGAATGTTGTTATGAATATGACCCTCTGAACTCTGCTATATCAACTGCTCTCTGCAGATTGCTCCTGCGGCTGTCTCAACAGCAGCTCTGACATAATTAGAAATCCACACACTGTTAAACAGCCCAGAAAGAAAGAGTGAACGTGGGCAGACAAGGGGAAGGAGAGGAAGAAAGGCAATATTAAAGAGAATTAGCAAGAAAGAAAAGCAAAAGGGGTGAAGTGAAGAAGCAGAAATAAGAGCAAGAGTTGAAATGACAATGGGTAGTCTCAGTATTCAGGCAGAAAGCCTCAGGGGGCAACATTGTTGTATGAATACCAAGAGGCAGGATGACTAGGTGAAATCCTTGACTGGATAACCTTACCAGCTCCTTCAGCCACCCTCCTGGGCTGGCATGCCGGCAATCCAGAGAGAGAGAGCGCAATAGAGGAAGGACAGTGGGAAGTTAAGAGAGAAAACAAGGGCAGTGCAAGGTAAAAATGAATGAGCTCTTCATCTGCGTGTTAAGAGGAAGAAGGGTTATATACACACTATAATAGGCAGCAATTCCTCGCAATTCTATTTGTTGAGATGTACAGTAGTCATAAAAATAGAAGGCTGTTTCGCCCTCAGCACCACGTCTGCATTCTCTCCCATCCTTTGATTTGCCTTATGCTCTCTTATCATCTTAACGTGACGATAAACCTTTATAAAATGATTCCCCTGGCCCTAATAAAAATGATTCAAACATGGCAGCAAATGTTTATATGTGAGGAGCCAGGACATCCTGTGAATATGATTTGTACTCATGCACCCACATTTAGTGGTTGTTCTACACTGAAATCCTGTTATTGCAGCAGGTTTACTTTTAATGTCTAACTCATGTGCCAGGGCAATTATCTATATCAATACAGTTTTGGTCATTATGTCAAGTGTGTATCTCTCATTTAACAGTAACTACCAGATTAGCCATGGTTGCTGTTTTCCCCAGCCAGAAGTCAGCTACCTGCTGCCTCTGTGTGCAGCACTGGTGCTCCCTGTGCACTGGGTTACCCAAGCACGTACTGTAGCTGTTCTGCTGCTGTTGACTGACAGCACAGACAGCTGCTGACAAGCTTTCAAATACAACCGCACACACATACAAACACAAAGCTACTGACAGTCTGTCTTGCACACATTGACTCACCTTCCACAAGGAAGAGAGAGCAGACCACCTATATGAGCTCACTGCGCCATTTGGATAGACTGGGATGTACTTGTGGTTTCGTAAATTTCAAGTCAAAGTCAATTTGTTACTGATTACCTATGAATAACTAAATACACTCAATATTTACGTACATAAGTTATTTAAACGGTGCTAACATCAGTGAATCTGAGCCCTCAGTGGCACAGATGAATCAGAGGTAAGCATCTGTGAAGGACAGATGCACTCATTCATAATTTCTTTATATCACAGGAAACTGGAGTCAGTCTGCCTGCTCTATGGGCCACATACACTCAAGCCCATGTAGTGCACTTACTGTACTGTGAACTTAGAAAGCTGCAGCAAAGCCAATTTAAAGCTGCAATAACAGATTTTTGTGGCCACACAACAAGCTGTACATATAATTGGCACATTCTCCTTTATAAAGCTATTATGGCATATCCAGCAGACAAGGAGCAACATTAGCATTCATGTAATTTGTGTTTCCAGCAACCTGATAAATGATAGTCCAATAAACTCTCTTTTAGCTCTGTTTTTGGTCTTTACTAACCAATGAGGGAAATTGCTGGCTCTTTAGCTGCAAAATGCTCCAATATGTTCTCCAGCCAGTCACTAACTCTGATCAGTACAGGAGAGGAAATAATAAGAACATAAAAACATTAAAGATGCTGCAGTGAAATCAAAACAATGAGCTGAAAAGCACTAAAACGCTCTGCGGAGTTGTCAAGTAAGTGTGAATTCTCTGTTGGTTCATTACTACAGAAAACCCTTTTCACATTATACATAGATCCATTGTAATTTAAGTATTGATTAGTGCAGCTTTACAAACATGACCTGTAACCCTGATGTTGTCTCAAGATGATCATTAATGGGATATGTATTAAGCCCTTTCTTTCTAGGACTCAGTTTACAAGACCTAAGGTTTTTGTAAAATGGTCGAAATATCCTGACACATTTTAAAAGTATGCACACAGTTTTTTTTAATACATTTTATGCAGTTCCCATTAAGCTTATCTGAATGTCTGTGTGCTCATTGGTGTGTCTCTTGCAGCCTCAGTCACCATGGATAATTTCTCCTCCAACTCCTGAAAACATAACTTTGTCTCTAAGTGTTGAAGCACACATTACGCCACAGGAGATGACTCCTGATTTGTCCAACTCCTACTGTCTACATGTATTTGTCATTCCTGTCTCTTCCTACCATTTGCTCCGTTACTATTTCTGATCTTCTGCACCTTCACTTCTCCACCATCTGTGAGCATTGGTGTCCCGCGTCTCTACAGCCCTCTTCATCTTAATTATAGCACCTTGGTGGGAGCTTAAGATGTGGACATGCGGGGCAAGCATTTTAAAAGAACGCTGGTTCAGCATGCACCAACCTGGACCAGTAAACCGGAGGACTCATGTCAGCACATACTGCTCTTACCCACATAATGTCAGTGCCAACAAGAGGCAGCTTGGCAGTGATACTGATTCTACAACATTACTCTACCTCTGAGATGGCCATTGTGTGTTTCACCACTCCACTGTTCTATTTTGAGACAGCTATCATCATCATCATATATACATCTATATATAGACAGACCGACATTAAGACTGGCAGGCTGATTTGAATCATGCAATAAATGATACTGAATCCTTTCCTGCTTTCAGCACCTCTCCTATTTTACGCAGTCAGGCTAATATTCAAGTGATTACAGACGGATTAATGAATTTTCAACTTTGTACAAGTCTAAATGGGGGTTCGTTTACCATAACAAATGCCCACCAAAATAATTTCACCCTCTTGCTGCAAATTAAATTTGGAGGGCCTCAGAAATGATTTAGTGCAGTGTTTTGGCATGTGTGATGTCCCCTAGGAGTACCTAGTTGAGTATTTTTGCATAAAAGTAATTTGCGCTTACATAGGTGGGCTCCACAGTGCTGCCTGTAGACAAAAATCAGACAGAGAAAATCAGGTAAAGAGCTTACACTATATATAATTGGTTTCATTTAGAGGGCAATAGCTGTTGGTGCTGGAAATGAAACATTATAAATGAACCCCTATATTCCCATTGGTCTGTTAGCTGCCAACCCTACTTTAGCCACTTCCTCTACCACTGGTTATTAGTCCAAACCGATACATTACAGCCCATAGCTGCTTAGGCACAGCTAGCCTTTCTGTCCAAGCCAAAGCTTTTAATCTCTTTCCCTTTTTTCCCCTCCACCACTGTGCGCTCCCAGTCATACAGGAAGTCAACTATAGGTCACAGAAATTAATTTAATATACTGTAACTGTAATGGTTTACTTGATTACTTGACCTTTCTGCCTCTACTGCATGCAGCCTCGTGGAGAGCGTGAATGGCGACTGTCCTTGTTCTTTATTGCAAGCTCCATTGTTCTTTATGATTGGACCTAATTCTGCATCTAATTTGATTTCATGTAAAAGCCAACTATATACCAATTAACAAGAAAAAGTGAATTTTTTTTCAGTGACAGAATCCAGGCAATAAAACCTCTTATCTATGTTATATCAATATACAGCCCTGTGCCACTCTGTTGACAATGCATGGGTGTCTTAGTGTGTGCTTTCATACAATGTTGATCTGAATGTTTACATGCAAATGAGATTTGTATAATTATATTGTTATCAGTTTAGGGCAGGAAAACCTAGCCTTATCGCATCAAAATCCCTTTATTTACTGTCCCAGTCACCTTTTACATCTTTTCCAAATTACACAGGCGGCAGTAAATGTTGTTTAAAACAGACCAAATGGGCCTGGGGCAAAGACATCAACGCTGAAATTTAGCAACATTCATTTTCAATTAATCTTGGCACTCACTTTGTGTGGGCGATGTTCGAGACTTTGTATGTGCTTTTTTCACATACTAATTAGGTCATCTTCACCTCTACAAGTAAGATTAAGTGTTTAACCTCTCGCCACCTTGTTCAGCAAAAGCCCATATTTGGTTTGCTTGTGTGTATTGAACATGGGATTAAGGTGGTCACGGTCTTTGTTGCAGGTTTCAATGATTTAAAACCTTGTTCTGTGTGTGTGTATGTGTGTGTGTGTGTGTGTGTGTGTTTTTTTCAGGGACGTAGGCCAGGCTACTTCTCCTTCCTGGATCCCTTCTCCCCTGGTGTCTGGCTCTTCATGCTTCTTGCCTACTTGGCTGTCAGCTGTGTCCTCTTTCTGGTGGCCAGGTAAAGAGCTCACCACTAAAAGACATTTTACAGATGAGAGAGAGCGATTGAGAAAACAATGAGAGACAAACAAAGAGGGTAGAATACAGAGAATAAAACCGTAAAAAGGGGTTTTTGGGGGTTATACAGCGGAGGAAGTAGGTGTCTGTTCTCTTGCCTTTCTTTGCTCTCTATCAAGTCTATCTTCCACATCCCAGCGAAAGAGACATTCTTCTCCCTGTGTTGGGTCTCCAGCGTCATACTGGCACCTACTGGTCAGGGAGGGAACTGGCCCGGCAGCTGCTGCAAATCATTATTGCTCATACAATTGAATTTTTTTTTTTTTTTTAATTTCACTGCATTTTATGAAGGAGCTCTATCAAAAATGCAAATTATGGTCTTATGTAACACCTTCTGGAATCAAATTATCAGTCGCCAGACAGGTAGATGTATTACATGTGTGACGAGAGTTCTGTGGGTCTTATACCGTAATTTAATTGAGTGGTGTGATTTGTCCTGACAATATGGATAATATACACTTTCTGTTATTCTGAGGTTTGCTTAAAACAGTATTTCCTCTTCAATCATACTGGGCATGAATGTGCATTAAAGGATAGGTTCACGTTTATTCAGGTCTGTCCTAAAACAATACTCACATGCCGAAATCTATATTTGCTGTAATTTTTATTGCCACAATTTTATTGATTTAATTATTGTTCAGAATTCTGAATTTGACAAATCAACTGGGATATTTACCGAAGTTACAGTCTTTGTAGTATGAACTTGTAGCATGAACGTTCTTCTCTGTGTTGCTGTATGTGCACCACAGCCCAGCAAGTAAATGCAGTCCGGGGAAACATAAAGAGGAAATTTCCTTCTAAAAATGTAAAAGATACCCACTTGATTTAGGGATGGATTTTTTTTTAGAGCCATTGAACAGGAAGAATGTTTGAGGGAACAGTAACTCTTTCAATGTGAATGTTGTTTTAAGGCTGTATTGGACTTTTTTGTTAATTTTGGCAGATCAAAAGGAAATCATGCTATAGTTTTAAGACAGGCTGTTGCACACAACAGTTATCACAATGCTTTAGATTCATGCAGAACCATTTGAACATACCAATTAGATTGCCTTCACCAACAGTGTTGAAGTAGGCTGCACATGGGGAATGAAAAGCAGGTTGGTTCTCTCTAGAGAACCAAGGTGACTTTGTATTCAGTTGACTGTTGTTTTGCTCTGTGTCTGTCTCTCCTTTTCTTTCTCCATTTCGTTCGCTCCCTCACTCCCTAAAGTTTTACTCTCTTCAGAATACTTAATCCTACTTTCATTTCCAGTCTTGTTGGCTGGATTCCTCCTCTCTCTCTCTCTCTCTCTCTCTCTCTCTCTCTCTCTCTCTCTGTGTTGTCTGAACCCATTGTCTCGTTCTCCCCAGATTGACACCTTATGAGTGGTACAACCCCCACCCGTGTCTAAAGGGTCGCTGTAACCTGCTAATCAACCAGTACTCACTTGGTAACAGTTTCTGGTTCCCTGTTGGAGGCTTCATGCAGCAAGGATCCACCATTGCTCCCAGAGCTCTTTCCACACGTTGTGTCAGCGGAGTGTGGTTAGTATTGGCTACAGAGACACACAAAGAGTGCATTTGCATGTTTTCAGCTTTCAAAACCACTCAGGCATTACACATTAAATAGACACATTCAATTCTATTCTGTGATCAAGCTTCATTCCAGATTTCTAGGAGATCAGGGTTTAAGATTAGATAGTGATCCCATCTGTGATTGTGCATACGTGAGACATTGTCTGTGTATGTCTGCCTTTGCAGCTAAAACTTCACTTCCTTTTATCCAAACCAAGCATTGTCACCTTTATCCATACCCACCCACCCACCCATTCATGCATCCACCCCGCCATCCACTGATAATCCTGCTGTGTCTTCTCCTTTTATTTTCACCCGGGCAATCTGTCTTCATACACCAGCCTGACCATTTGCATTTTATAGATGAATACATATGTTCTTGTCCCCTGCCTTTCCTCTACAGGTGGGCCTTCACATTAATCATCATCTCATCCTACACCGCCAACCTGGCTGCCTTCCTAACAGTCCAGAGGATGGAGGTACCGATAGAGTCAGTCGACGATCTGGCAGATCAGACGGCGATAGAGTATGGCACCATGCACGGAGGATCCACAATGACTTTCTTCCAGGTCAGAGGTTACACACTTCATTACATATGATATGTCATTGTTTCGCAGCCACACACACACAGTCCCAAGTGTCTGCAGCAATCAGTGGGCCATCAGGGAAGTTGTCCTCCTCATCACCTTCCTGTCCGTTGTGTCCTTCCTCCTCAAACCAACCAGTTTTATCTGTTTCCTGTCTGTTTCTTTCCACAACCATTTAGTATCCGTATTCTCAGGGAGATGGGACACTGTCCAGGTCCCCAAGAGAGGCACACCCTATCCTCTTTCATCTTCTAAAGATTTGACCTCAGAGAGAGAATTAGAGTGAGAGTGTGAGAAACAGAGAACGAGTGTGTTACAGGGAAAAGGACAGTGAAGGATGATGTGGAGGGAAGGAAATAGATACATTAGCCTTGTCTTTCTTTGTGCTTTCATCTCCACTGGACCTTGAATAACTCAAGGAAGACGGGCCAAGACAAAGTAGAGGACAGGTGGATATGTTAAGTGAAGATTCTGTTGTAAACTACACAAATGGAAAAAGATTGGCTAAAGAAAAGCATTTACATTTTACTGCAACAAACCTTTTGGAGAATTTAAATAAATCCATCAGTCAAAACAATGAAATAGAATAACAAATGGAAACCAATCTCGCTTTTGCAAAACTGAGAAATGATGTATCTGCGACTGCTAGACTTTGTTTACTGTTTCTCTCGCATCTGAATGTGTCTGTGGCTCCTAATTGTGTCTCGCCACTCTGCAGAACTCTCGCTACCAGACATACCAGCGTATGTGGAACTTCATGCACTCAAAACAGCCCAGTGTGTTTGTGAAGAGCACAGAGGAAGGCATTGCCCGTGTCCTCAACTCCAACTATGCTTACTTGCTTGAGAGCACCATGAACGAGTACTACCGTCAGAGGAACTGCAACCTGACTCAGATTGGAGGACTGCTGGACACCAAGGGCTACGGCATTGGCATGCCTGTGGGTGAGTGGAGAATGATGGACTGGAGAATTATATGGGGGAAACAAGAAATAAAAATAAGGGAAGAGAAAAGGAGAATTTACAATAAAATAACAATAATACCCCAGCCAACCAGTAACAGAGTCCTGTGACTCCTGTGACTTGGTGACCTATGTTTACAAAGAATTTCTATCTGCTTATTTCGCCGCTGCTCTGAGTGTTTTCGGCGTTATTGGAGAAGTAGATGGGAAAGGGAGTTCAGTGTAAAATAAACACAGCAGAGGACAAAACTAATGGTTTTTCTTAGATACACTGTATAATTCATTTTGAAGCTAAGAAGGGGGGATAAAGAGCAGGGGCATTGGTGGAGGATACACCTTAAACATCACATTGGAGAGATAAATTAAAAAGTAAAGCGTCAGCAAAGCCATTAAGTGCTATCGTGGGGGGGAAATGATGCAAAAAGTGAGAAACTAAAAGAGACATACAGCCAGACCTTAATAGAGTGGCTGTTTCCATGCTGTGATGGGAGAAGGGAGGACGATAGAAAGGGAATTTAAAATATTGTTCCTGTTGAATGTGGAACTCTTGCTGAATGACTGGCGTGCTGTTCTGAGAGCATAAAAACAGGGTTTACTTACACTTTGATCTCAGCTAGAGTCAATCTCTAGACAAGGAAAAACACACCTTGAAGTAAACAAGATTAATTTCATTTCTTTTGATCTTTAGAAGATAAATATACCCACTCTTTAGTAGCTAAGGTCCCATACTGCATAATTTGATGTAACCTGTAGAACACTGTGAAATCCTTGTAAGCTATTTAATCTTAAATTTAACATCTTCCTTTTTTGGTGAAACAAAGTTTTCTAATGGAGTGACATCATTTTCCATTCACCACGGTACATCAGAAGTAAAAGTCATGAAAATATCATTTAATTTGACACAGTGAGTGTGTTTGAACTCTAAACAAGTAGATATTTTCGTCTAAAGGTTCCGTTTTAAGTTGGAATACCTCATTAAGAGATTTTTTGCATTGTGCAGGTTTGAGCTTTGCTCCTCTCTTCCCTGCAGGATCAGTGTACCGAGATGAGTTTGACCTGGCCATCCTCAAAATGCAGGAGGACAATCGTTTGGAGATCCTCAAGAGGAAGTGGTGGGATGGTGGCAAGTGTCCCGAAGGAGGAGGACCACCGTGCCAAAGGTTTGTCTCCGGTTAATCCCCATCTGCTTGTTCTTCAGCTCAACTTCAGCTTGCAAGACTGTGTGTTTGGAACAATATTTCAATTTAGTGGCCTCGTTCAAATCCCTCTTTCGGTCATCTCTCACTTCCCCTACCATATCCTGTTGTCTCCAGGTCTGGGCATGGAGAACATCGGCGGCATCTTCGTGGTGCTGGTGTGTGGCCTGCTGGTGGCTATCTTCATGGCAGTGCTGGAGTTTGTCTGGATGTTAAGACAAGCCCCAGGAAATGAGGTGAGAGAGGGCTATCTAACCTGCATCTGCTTTGTCTCTCTCTCCCCTCCCTGCTGGCACCCTCCCCCTCGCTGAGCTGCTAGGCTTTCTCACAGAGCACAGCTATTACAGGAAGTGTAGCAGGTGGCTTTGTCTTCCTCTGGGTTCCACTGGACACCCATCCTTCCTCCGTCCAGCTTATGTGACATGATCATCACAAATCCAAAGATATACCTCACTTATTACTTACTCAGAGTACATGCATATATGGATTATTTTCTATTTATAGCAGTAGAAGACGCACGGAGCCACCCTGGGGTCAGCTGAGACAAAAAAACTAAACCGTGTGCATAGAATAAAGATCCGTTTTAAAAACTGTTTGCACGGATTCATAATCTGTGCCCTCGGTTGTGAGAGAGAGAGTAATAAAAAGTCTAGCAGTCTGCTTAGGGACCGTCTATTAACTACAACTCCCCACAAAAGTATTTATTAATCTAATGATTTAATGAGGTAGTGTCTCCAAACTTACCTCAATTATAACTTGTCTCTTGCTAGTTGTACTACAACACTTACTTTAAAAAAATATATGTTTGGAGACACTACTTTTTTTAATCATTAGATTAATACATATTTTTGTATCAGTGTAGTATATAGACGGTCCCTAAGCACCGCCGGCTGCTACTAGAGACCAATCTTATTTCTCCAGGTTGGAGGATGGCTCTTTTTGATTTGAAAATGAGTTTGTAGCTCGTTTTTAACCTTATTACGTTAGGAAAGATGCGTCATTTGTGAAGTTCAAATCTGTGAATATCTTTCTAACTTTGCTCACGTTTCTAAAACCATGCGCACAGATTCATAATCTGTGCGCATGGTTAATAAAACCGAGGGAACAGATTTGTATTCTGTGCATACTGTTTTGTTGCTTTTTCTCGGCTGACCCCAGGGGGACTCCGTAAAGACTCATAAATATATATATATTTCATAAAATATAGTACACAATATAGAATATTGAATGTAGTTCGATCTGATTGGTGTTGAATACATTACAGGTGCTACCATGAATTGTGGTTGTAGTTGTCTCATAGCCTTAATCCAATCATCATTTTCCTTAAAAGATGCTTGGCATTATGTGCACATCTTCGCTCAGTTGTCAGAGACCAGAAGTCATTCATTGCTTTAGAGATAAATAAAGACAGTAATGGATTAGTTGTGGTCAAAGATTTCTACTTAACATAGATTTTTAAAAAACACCTAGTATTTTTCCCTGTGAAAGTCACGCAGATAGTGTGTTATTATTATAATCCTAAAAACTGTATAAATGATAAATCAAAACTATATATGTACAATCTACAATCATATAAATTTCAATGTAGCTTATTCTGGAGAGGGGACTAGAAAGCAATATATGGAGTGTGTCCAGTCTTATCACAGAACTCCTGCTATTTAAAGAGGCATTTTCTTCAGGACAAATAAAAGGCCAATTTAAAGAAAATCATCAGTTCTGTAACCAAAATAGCTCGGCTAGGCTGTTCTTACGGTGGTGACACCATTAACTAGAAATGGTTGAGTAGAGAAAGATGTACATGCAGTGTTATAATTATTTCTGATGTGTTTCCTTTAAAAGATACTTAATAATTGTCTTTTTAAATGGACTCCGCACTGTGATTTTAATTCAATAAACATTCAGAATGTAAAAGTCAAAACCTCATGTGATTTCTTCTTTTTGAGCAGCATAGATAGATGTTTCACCCTATGTGTGAGTGTGAGTGTGAGTGTGTATGTGTGTGTGTGTGTGTGTGTGTGTGTGTGTGAGATAATTAGCCTTTCAACTGAGTTTCACTGTCATGTCTGTCATTGTAATAGATAATTCAGTGTTATGTCTGTATGTGTCTAAAAATTAAGTATTAATGTATATATGAATTTGTTGTGATTTTTACTGATAGTTGTTAAAGCTACACCAACCATCTCCCTGTTTTATTCCACAGTACACTGATTCTAATGATTAAATGTATTTGTTATATGTCTGTGATGTTTATCAGTTTGTCCTGATTAAGTCAGTCAGTCAGTGAGTTGTCTGGCCTCTCTCCCTTTCTCTCCCCCTCTTATCCCCCTCTCCCCTATCTTTTTTTCTCCCTGTGTGTGTGCTCACAGCAGTCAGTGTGTGAGGAGATGTTACGGGAGCTCCATGGGATCGTACTGTGTCGTGACAGCCTGCAGGTGAGGCGCCGGCGGACGGCTTCGATGCTGCGGCCGCGGCCCTTACCCCTGGAGGAGCGTCGGGCACGAGCTGCCGCCGTCAGCCTCAGCAACGGAAAGCTGTGCGGGGGCACCGGACTGCCTGAACCCCTCTCTCACAGACTAGCACAGGAGGCTGCCCTGGTTGCGAGGGGGTGCAGCCACATCCGCATATGCCCCGAGTGCCGTCGCTTCCAGGGACTGAGGATGCGTCCTGCAGGGGCCACAGGGGCCCTCCCTTCACCCACACACAGTGAGGAGAGCATAGAGTGGGACAAGACCACAAATAGCAGTGAACCTGAATAACGGCCAGCGAATCCAACAGGACTGACTTTCCCACCTCGCCTCTCTACTTTCCAGGGATCAATGATCACATTGTATTTTTATTCAGCCAGTCGGGGCTTGATCTTAAAGGCCAGGGCAGTGCTTTGTTTTGCCCTTGAGGCAACAGCCAGTAGTCAGTTTTGGAGTCTCCATGAGTGATTTTTTTCTTTGGTCGTAGGAGAAACTAATGAGTCTGTTTCATTGTGGTCTGTTCCTGTTGGCCCTTAGTACTGTGTCAAACAGGACAGACAAAAACAGCTACGGGGCATTTGTACTATGCAGTATTTTCAGTCATTTATCATTGTGCTGTTTCTTTTTTTCCTTTTTAAATTATTTCTGTCCTCTGTTGGATTATCAATACTGAATATTGTTATTCTATTGTTCTTAAAAAAAAAAAAGAAGTTCCTTTTTTATCTGACAAGTTACTGTATGAACATGTATTGCCTCTGAAGAGCTGCAAAGATGAACAGACTAATGCTAGGTCATCCTTCAAATCCTTTTATTTTGAAAGTGCCAAAAAACCATAAGTACTATCTTGTGGCTCAAAAAAGCACCACAGCCTTGAGAAGACAACAAACTCAAATGAACCAAGAAAACAAAGAGAAACATACAGACACACGGACTTCTTTTATAGTAGTGATATTCTATTAAAAAATGTTTTAATTGTTGGTATCTCTGAAAGACAGAGATGCATGTCCTGAGGTGTGGGCAGGTGCTCATTGAATGATTAATTGCTGTGGTGGCTGAGTAGCTGAAAGAATGATGTCCTGTTTTGAATACCTGCTTAAATACATGATGGCTTCACACACAATGGCATCCATTAATTTCCTTCTTCCTCTGTTTCTTGACATTTCTTTCTCCTCTGTCTGTCCTACATCTTTGACACCATGGCAAATGTATTGTCTCATCATTTGTCCTTTTTATGATCTCTCACTTAAAAATAAACACAGTCTCCTGCACAGTCTGTAAGACATCAGAGGTATATGTACTGTATGTGTGAATGAAACCCAGCTGATATCAGAACCAACCGAAAACATGAAGTCCCTGGTAAAGCAAAACAAGAAATTATATCTGCAGTTGATTTGATTCTTTTAGAATGTCAAGCATTTAACCCTTTACTGAATGTGATGTTTTACACACCGCTTCGAGGAGTATTTTAATTCAATCGGCTGAGATGCTCTCTGACATTTTTATTCTTTTGTTTTTTACAAAAAAAACAAACCAGGCTCAGAATATATGACCTGGGTGTTTAAAAGAGAGATTTTGAATGCAAACTGATAAAGAATCAAACTAAACTAGTTGGTTGTATTCATGGAACAGGATTTGTAAGTTACTTTCTGCTTAGACTGTGACACGCCTTGGTATTTTCCAACTGGTTTGACGGTGTTATTGAATTTGAAAGGCTGACTGTTGCACAGTGGGAATCAACGGTCAGCCACCTGTCTTCGCTGCTCCTTGTTTATGTTTGATGTGTCCATCATTTTAAATCTGCCCATCAGGCTCTGTCAGTCACCATCCCTCAGAACTAGGCCACCAACTCAACACAGCTTGAAGGTAGAGCTGCCGTAGCTCTCTTGTACTTTTATTAGCCACGTTCATCTTTGTTATATTTCACCTGCAGGCAGGATGTCATGGTTAGATATTCTCTACATACGCTCTGTACCTGGAAAGAGGAGTGAATGTTAAATTGGAGAAGTCCGACCCATTGATCATATACCATGCTTTCTTATCTTATTGTCATAAGGTAACAACCTCATTGTTTTGACATGTCACAAAATCCAAATAGATCACAGTACCTACACACAAATCAAAACTTGCATTCAAATCTCTCTGTGACACATTAAGAAGCCAGCACACATATTTCCAATTCTCCCTTACAGTTATTTTATTTGACGAAACACAAGAAAAAAGAATCTAGTAATAATAACAATCCAAAAAACTGAGGAAAATTCAACCATAGATCTGAGATGGTAGATAGACATTAAGAGTACAACCCCTTTAAGGGGAAAAAAATAAATGAGTTAACCCTGGAAGAAAATCTGCATGAAAGTTCAGCATAACCGACATTTGGATAAATCTCCATGTTGGTGCCTAAAAACCTTCAAAGCCTTCTTGAGTAACCTTTACTCTCTAATAGTAGTAATTGTTATAATTCTTGGAAAAATAATTTAAATATAGGGGTGATGAATTATCATTATGAATCATAATCAGTATCCTGCATTTGTAAAAGTGTTTATGTAGAAATAGGAACATGTAGTTTGGACTCACAATGAGCTGTTACACTGTCACCTTGTTATTGAATCATTCTTTCTCTTTTCTTTCACCATTTCATATGCACATTGCATAAATGTCCCGTGATTGTTACACTGTTTCAGAAGCTGGTAAACGTGAAACTGTGGTGGATCAACCGCTGACAGACCTGGAGGGAACTGCAGCACAATTGTACTAATACAGAGTCTTCAGTGAATTAATGGTTCTGAACAATTGGGTGACTGGAATCACAAATGAGTGGAATTTCTATTTGAGGGTTTTTCTTCCCACATTTTCAATATCCATTCAATCAGTTGCTAAAAAGTGTTTCAGGACTTTTGATCGAGGTCTGCAGTGTGTCTGTCTGTGTGAGTCTGAACTCCCACAATAATACACTGGGGTTTGAAACAGCATTGAGTCTTGATTTGGCACCGAATAGAGATCAATGGGAGTCACTAAGGCATTATGTTATCTGTTGGAGTGGCAATGCACCTAATCCAAGTAATACACTATTATACTGAACTATATACAGTATATATATACAGATCGTGAGCAAGAAAAAGTCACATACAGTCAGTGTTAACTTTTTATATTTCTTTCTAAAATAACTTGTTAAAGGCCAATTGTCATCCAAAAGCAAAGAAAAAAAAATACCCACATTTCATTACCAGTTATATAAAAAGAAGTCTCTATCCATTTGCTGAATGTCACTAAGAAACCATGAGAGAGTAAGAAGGCTCTCGCTACACCCGATGCTAACTTCTTAAACACCATAAACATTTACAGGGGTGTTAAATCAAGCGTAGTTGGAATGAGATTGCCAATTACCTTGAAGGCATGGAGAGCAGTAGAGTAAGAATTAAAACAAATCCCACTGAAACATTGGGCAACCTTTGCTGGGAGACCACTGAGAGTGACGGCAGGATTTGGCTGCTATATTTTATATGCTTTATTTTCTCATGTTGACATTTTTATTCCATTATAAATACATGTTTTAAAAAAACCCGCCGTCCTGTGGGGTTCTGGTTTTGTCTCTTCTTTGACCTTCTGAGCTGTTTAGATCTATCATGCTAAATGGCATCTGAGTGCACTTTGTTTTTCCAGTTTTATTATTTAACCGGGAGAAATATTCAGACAGTGCACTTGGTTAGTTGTGACATCATACACATGCATGGAAGCAGGATGAGGATGTCTGGGTTTCTAGCTGAGTAAACATGAAGATTGTTGAGTGAACCAGTCGTTTATCTCCCATAACACCTGTGAAATCGTGAACCGCTTTGAATAAGTATGGGTGAGAAGTCTAATAGGGGGCTAATGAGTTTAACAAATCACTCTTGCTATATAGGCTTCTGCTCACCTATAATCCATCTATCACTGTGACTTCAGTGGATATATATCTCTTCTCAGGATAGTGACTGAAAACACAACCTGCATCTAATTTACTGTTTAATTCAGGCTGCCTCTCTCTCTCCTCTCTGAGTGCCTGTCTCACAATCCTTCCACTGCAGCATTAAAGATGACAAGTTGTTTTTTTGCAGTGTGTCACCAACGTGCATGTCATAGTGCATATCCTCAGCACACACCCACATAACTCTTACAAGAGTGACACACTTGCATCAACACTCCCCACCACCTGTGTGTCACTGCTGTGTCAAGTTTTTTTCATCGTGCTCATGCTTCTCCTTCTCCTTCTGCCTCTGGTGCTACAGGTTCATAAATCCAGCACATACTTACCCACCACTGCCTTAGTCCTGTTGGATTTATGGAGCCCATGATGAGCATTGAGTGCCTGCAGTGGTGTGTGAAAATCTGCTTGACTCCTCAAGCTTACCCAGTTGTAGCACATTGCAATTCCAATTTCCGTGTTGTTGATTGTAATTCTGCGAGGATTTAGGAATTATAGTGTGGAGTCTGAAGCACTTTGCCACGCTAGCAGCTCACAGCCCATACACTTGAAGAGTTCTTTATCAATCCATTCAAGGTTAATAAATGGTTTTTGGCATTTTGATCACGTAAAATTCATATTTGTCAAGCCTCACAGTCTAGCTCTAGAAAGTCAAGACATGAAACCTTGGATTTTAAAAACATTTGGCATATTGTGGGTCTATAACTATGCATTCAGTATGATTTTATTGCTTTCCAATAGCAATTGTTAAATCTATTGATTACATACTGCATCCCTTTGTCAAACTGTTTCTTTCTCCTCTCCTCCTCCCAGATTTCCAAAGGTTAACAGCGTACACATCTGCCCCATAACCACTAATGAGCACTGGATCATGTTATGTAATTAAGAGACATAACAGACTCAGTGTAAACTACCATATTC
Source organism: Etheostoma perlongum (assembly GCA_026937815.1). Classification (NCBI taxonomy): domain Eukaryota; kingdom Metazoa; phylum Chordata; class Actinopteri; order Perciformes; family Percidae; genus Etheostoma; species Etheostoma perlongum. The sequence continues at coordinate 15,566,379 of CM049373.1, forward strand.
ACAGTGAGACTGGTGCACATCAAGTGAGAGGTTTCCTATTGATTTGCTGGCAGTTAATTGCAAAGGTTATTGTACTGTGTTTAAAGAAAAGGTATTCAGATAGCAAGAATTCTCTCCCAGGTGAAAGGCTGCCAAGGCTGTTATACAGCCTTTTGTTCACTGACAGCTGTCATTGAACAGATTGACCAAAACATCTTGGCATTGTTTGTCTTTCAGATAAATAAAATACTTCATCTATTTTGTGCTCTGTTCCCTCGTTATTCATTCCGGCCTTGATTGAAGTCCCAACACAGATGGGGGAGCATAGTAGAGAGTGTGTGTGTGTGTGTGTGTGTGTGTGTGTGTGTGTGTGTGTGTGTGTCATACCACTTGCCTTCATGGAAAATCACAATGTGGGCATCTTGATTCATCAGCTGGAGGCCATCTCCTTGTATTACCCAAAAGCTAAACAGACGCAGCAGACAGTGGAAGTGCAGCTGCCAGCACTCATTGTCAGATATTCATCAAAATGAAAGCAGCCATCTTTTTCGTGGAAATTGATCATTTGGGTTCCGTATAACAGAGACATATTTTTACAGATATAACTGTCCAAAAAACTCAGTCGCGTTGAATGTTGGTACGAAAAGACTTTGTTGACCTTGGATCAAAGTTCCAAAGATTGAAGTGTCTAAAGACATCATTCATATTCCATAATGAGTCTGCTTTTATAAAGCACCATCTGTCTTAAATGCATCGATGGCAGCAGACAGACATTAGCAGGGTTCAAATGAGAAGCAGTTCATTAATAACCATAGGCGCTGTTTTGTCCACGGTGAACATGATTAATGATTTGTTGATAAACCTGTTGAAAAAAAGTATATACTGTACATCGTACACCATAGGTATATACTACTCCTGGGATTGGAAAGTAACTATACTTGCTTTCAATCAAATAGTGTGCTTCTCCACTGCATTTCAGAGGGATATTTTACTTTTTACTCTACTGCATTTATTTAAACATTTAATTTCACCATTGAGGGATTAAAAAAGTTCTTATTATTATTATAGGACAGCTATAGTTACTAGTTAGCTTTTAGATGTTGGGGCCCTTGTAACTTGAGCTGTTTTCATTTCAATCAAGGAGACATTTTCCCTTTAAACATCTCTGTGATCAAACCGGATATGAATGAATTACTGTAAATAGAGAGATGTCAGAGTAAGGGGGCTGCCCATGGACAGGCGGGCCGAGCATTTAGGGGGTTGGTGCCTTGCTAAAAGGGACCTTGATATCTGTCCAGCTACCAGTCCACACTCTGTACTTGTTCCGTGCAGGAACTTAAACCAGTGACCCTCTGGTTCCCTAGCCAAGTCCATACAGACTGAGCAACCGCCGCCCCACAAACTGTACAACCACGTTTAAGTGTTGTGAGCTTGTTCGGAAGAAAAAAAAAAATGGAGTAGCAGGCTTTTTTTAAAATCTTTTTTTATACTCCATTAATCATCTCATGACCCCTTATGTTGTGACCATTTGAAGGGGGACAGACCACCAGGTTGGAAACCACTGGATTAAAATACCTGGCTAATTTGTGTAGCTCCACCTTGACCATGCTACATGTACATGTGCATTTATGCATTAATGATCTAATAATGTAATAATATTTTAGTCACATCAGCCATGAAACACATCTGGCTGATAAGACTGCTGTACTTAATTAGAAATTGAATGCAGTACTTTTACTTGAGTATTTTTACATTGCTGTATTGTTACTTTCACTTAAGTACTTTCTGAGTTCTTCTTTACCACTGGTCATTTTTATAGTAACTTTTCCATAAGGGCAATATAACTATAAGACACACTGCTTATAAATAACTGTTCCTGTGTTCACCCACCAACAGGTGCACTATGCTCATCTCATTTTGAGCACTGAGACTGTAGTTAACCCCATTAAACCCTAAACAAACAGAAACACACACTCTGAGGGCAACAACTCCTTGTGGTTTAAGGAGAAAATACTGGTTTTTAGATAGAGGCCTCTTGAGTTAGTGAGTTGTCAGAGTACAGAATTATCTTCATCCAGAGTATATGATTCATTACCTCATAGATGAGAGGCTAAAAAAAGCTACACTGGGCCATTAAAAAGACGCACAAATGACAGCCTTGGAAGTAAAATCAGTTTATCTGGCTCCCCACAGGAGTAGTCAGGTTTTATTGATGCTGGGCAGCTACGACATATTTCTTGCATCATTAACTGTCATTTTGCATTTTTTTTGTTATTATCTATTGCTAGTCTACCTCATATTGAACTTTACTTATTACATTTTCCTTTCTCATGATTTATGTTATCTCGTAGTTGTGGTTTGAATGAAAACACTGCAACCAGTGGTACTACAGTTTAGCAGTGGTGGTAGTGGAGTTTCTTATGTCTCTGTGGTTAATGTGGCCATTACCTTGTGCTCTCTTGCCTGTTACCATATTTGGCCTGTGGTCCACTGACTCAGCATAAAAACCCATTCTGAGAAGATTTGTATCATTGCTAACACGCCTGTAACAAGATCATGGTGGTCTTTACTGCTGTGTATGTACAGTACAATGTACTCGCAAAACAGAATCATTAATTTCATACCATGTTAGTGTAGTTGTCACATACTTTTATTTGACTTAAGAAATATGTATGTATTTACACATATGAAATACTCTTAAAAACCATCTAAGATATTCTGGCCACCATGTCCCCGACCATAAACAGTCATTTGCTACATCTAGTGGGCACTATACAAAATTACAGACACCACATGGTGAGCTACTGAATACATATAACTCAGTCTATTTACTCTGATGTTAAAATATTATATAATAAGAACATCCGTCTGTGTGTTAGGCATACTAAATTGTGAGTTGCAAATTGATGCTGTCGTGCATGTCACTTACAATTGAACCAAACAGATGCGGTACCCGGATCAAATAGAACTGATATGGAAATACAACATATGAACAACAACAAAATGTGTCTCAATGAGAAAAGAAGCTGCTTTCATTTGTCTTTTAGATGTGCAGTGCATCCAGGCCAAAATCAGAGAGCAGTTCCTTGTAATTCTGATGAAGGGATGTGCTCTTGTCCTCCCATCCCTGTCGAGCCACAGACAGCTGGGAGGTCAGGCTGTCGAGAGTCTCCTGCAGGAAACATTAGTAAAAATGAGATGCAAGTTAAAATTGTGCCTTTAAATCACCCAGTTGTCTAACATGATATCCCTCCCCTCTTAACCACCTTTAACTCTGATGAGTTTTAGAAGCGGCGCTGATGGAGACGAGGCATAATTAGATTATGTGTCATAGTGGGAAGGACAGAAATAATGATAATTGCATATTAAAATCCTAGTCCTTTAATCACAGGCTGAGCCCTCTAACAGGTCTCCAGGCTTGACTACTTATCTTTAAAGATCTGCATACTGAAAATTTGCATCTACTATTTGTGCTCAGCCAATAATGGCCTGTACCTATAAAAGGTCCATGCAGACCGCCATTCCTCATACATTATGTCTTAGTGGGAGATTCTGCTATCTCACAAACCTTAGTCCTATTGTCCTTGGTTGAAGTAGTAGCATAACATTGTACGACACTATTGTGTATGTTGTAAATTTGAGGACTTGTGCGCACTGCTTGAAACAGCTCTCCAGTAGAAAAAAAAATCCAGTAGAAAATATGTCCCTTAAACCAGCCACAGAAGACCTTCCTGTGCTTCATTTTGGATCCTTTATAGGCTATCACTTCTTATTGTACTGATTCATCATCAATAACCAGCAGATTGTTGTTCTGTGGCTCTGTAACACCAGAAAGTCCTAACAAATCATTGGAGTACTAATAGTCTGAGGCTTTTGTAAAGCTGTTTTCAGCAGAGTGATGTCTGTTAACGCTAAAATGATGGTGTAGTGTTGTACAATGTTATGTTAACCTATAAGTTTATTGGCTTAAAAAAATATTTTCCTTCAGGTGAGTAGTGGAGCACCAGAAAAGCGGATTACAGCGCTGCACCTGTGTTTATTATGCCAGTTTAAATACATAGTTCTCTTTCTGTTTGACACAGAAGCTGGTACAATCATATAAATGTTCCTTGACTATAAAGTGTAAGTCACAATGTATATAACTGATCTTAGACTGGTCATTTTAGACCAAGTCATCTGCTAGACATATGCAATGGAGCAGCCACAAAATAATACCAAACTACAATAAGTTGCCCTTTAAAGGAGAATTGTGGTCAATTTCAACACATTGCTCTGTTGTTTTAAATTTGAAGTGTTGTCAGTAGCAAGAACAATGAAAACAATTGGTGATGCCTACACCGAGTTATCCTCCTGCTAGAGTTAGCACCCAACAGGCTGAAACAGGGCAAGTTTTAAACTTGTCTTCAGCCTCGAAACATGCTCGATGTGACAGATAGGCATGATTCTACTAGTGTGGACTTCACTGGAAGACAAGAAATAAACAGAGGTATGTGCACTGGCTGAATTAACACAACTTTTATGCTTTTAACACATCTAAGAAATCTGAAATTGAGCGATATTCTCCTTTAACAGTGAGAGCTCCACACGAGGCAATAGGTTCATCCTGACCGGCTTGGCACATACCTGGATATGCAGGTTTACAGTTCAAAAGGGGCCTCAAAGATCAATGTAGGTCAACCCTACAAAGGCCCGTTAGTAATGCCTATCCAGAGCTTTTTTTAAATCAGTTTGTATTAGCTTGTGTTGTAACTCACGTGCAGGATCTTCTCATAGTCTGTTTCCATGTTGTTCAGCTTATGTTGGAGGTCAGCTATGATGGCATTCTTCTCCTGTTGTACCTGCTCACGCTCTCTTTTCTCTTTCCTTAGCTCCTCCTGACACAGCACTAGGCAGAAAAATTTACACAGGCATGCCACTACTTTTAATTTGGGAACTAACTGGCACTTCTATGTCTTTATTCATTCAAGTATAGACATTTAAATCAAATATATTCATACCAAGATCTTCCTTCAGCTGGCTGACCTCCTTCTCCATTCTCTTCGCCTTGTTGGTCAGCTCTGTCTGCATGGTTTTGTACTGGCGACTGAGGTCTAGAATAGCATTTGTGTCAAAAATGTCAGACTTGGCTTTCATTGCTGATTGACTTTGTAAGGCTAATGCAGCAATTAGCTTATGCACCCAGCTAATTAGACTTTTTGTTCCTCAAAAATTACCCTAACCTTGGCAAACACGACCCTTGTCCTCACTCTCAAAGGTATCCACGCTTTATCTCAGGTTATTAAAGGAGAGGCTAATTGTTGATTCATGCCTCGTCTGTACCGTACCAGAGTTGACGTCCCTGTGGTCTTGTCTCTCATGCTGCAACTTCTGCTCCATGTCTTTCAGGCGTCTCCTCAGGTCAATTCTATCAGACTGGACCTTTATTACAGACTCACACTGTAAGGCTGTGGTAATCACACAAACACATGCATGCATGAATTTATACACCAGTGGTAGATTTGTTTTCTAAAGCAGAAAGCAATGACCCTTTGTAAAAAAAAAAAAAAAAATCACCAATTACAGTTCTGTCATCAATATTTTACAAAGGTGAACCAAAGCCATAGTGAGATATACTCAGGTATCCAATTATGCTTCAACATATTGCGTTAGTTGGTGCAGATGGTGCTAGACTAGCTTCCACTGGAGGGTGAAGTATTACCCTCCATATAAGTCCTGCATTCTAAGTTTCTTACCCAAATAAATGTACATAAACAGTTTAGTACCTAAAAATAAGGCTGAAGAACAGTACTTACCACCACTGCAAGCTACATTGTAAAAACGTACAATGTAGAAATAAGTAATAATTACACCATTAAATGAATAGAGAATGTTTTTCCCCTACGAAATGCACTCATTATGAGCCTCAGTATGTGGTCTCGCAAAATGGAAATATCAGAGAAGAGTGCTAGTAGGCCGACCACTACAGTGGTAGTAGTATTCAGATCTTTTACTTAAGTAAAGTAATAATACACTGTAAAAAATAATCTGTTACAAGTAAAAGTCTGGCATTGAAAATGTTACTCAAGTAAAAGTATGTAAGAAAAATGTAAGTAAAAGAACTAAAGGCAGAAAAATCCTCACAAACTGGAAAACGATTATCTTAATCAACTAAGTGTTTAATTGGCTTATTATTACAGTTGTAGTAGGCCTGCAAATCGTTGGGTATATTAATTTGACATAAAACATCATATTCTATAAATGTGTGTTTTGGAGCAAAAATCTTAAATATTAATGTGTAAAGAAACTACTAACTAAAGCTGTCAGATTAATCTAGTGGAGTAGAAGTAAAAAGTGGCATGAAAAGAAAATGTATACTTAAGTACAGTAGGCTACATTCCACCACTGCTAGCTGACCACTAAACTGAGTTGTTCTTATATTTTTCTTGGTAATGTTGATAGCACATAGTGCTAATATGATTAGTGAATTAGTCAGTCAACAGAGAATTAATAACAGTAACTGTAGGCTATAAAGCATGTGAAAATAACAAATAATTATTATAATAAATAATAAAAATAATTATTAGTTGCAGCCCTAGAACAAATGATACATCAGACATTAGCACAGTGTAAGACATAATAGAGTATTAATATAAAATATAAAATATTAATAGGAGCGTTATTTGTTTTTTACCTTTTACAGTCTATGGTTTTTACACAAGTCCCCAGGAGTTTGGCCCTGGATGTAATATACCCTACATATGCATAACAAAGAGCTAATGGGTAGTTTGACCTAAACATAGTCTACATTACATAACTCAACTTAAAATTGCTGCTTACCAATGTGATCCTGTAGAATGGATACATCCAGAATACTGTGCCTATACTTGGCTTCCAAGTCATTTTCACCTGCAAAAATACAAATAGTTGTAAACCAATTTAGCATCACTAATGCCCAAATTCTAAATAAGTTCAAGGGTAAAGTTACTTTTTTGTGGATTCTTTTTTGTGATCTTTTTCGTTTTTTTCTTTGGAGGCATGGTTGCTTGCTGTGAGGCTGCCTGTTCAGACCTTTGAGCACATGAACTATACACTTACTACATACAGTGATGAGTCTTTTTGCTGGGCACTGGTTGCTGAGTGAGTTGCCATGGCACAAACTGTCCAGCTTGATTGATTTTAGTAACAGCCAATCACAACTTGACTGGGTCACCGTTGCCTTTCGAGTTCATGCACACAGGATCTTTACTTGAGGTAAGACATGTCAACGCGTCCTTAGTTGTCATGGGTGACAAAGGCCCGCGCTGGGGGAATTCAGGGCTGCATTTAGCATCCCTTTAACGTTTTGTGAATGCTGTACAGGCAGAGGCGCGCACCCGACTACATTCATCATGGCTCGTGAACGCGCACAGGGAAGGCGTGGAGTTTGGGTTTTGAGGAGTGGGGGGGGACGGGCGGAAGGGGACGTACAGGAAAGGGCCATACATACACGTCACGGGGGAGGGGGGGCAGAAAACACTGAGAAATGTTGTTAATTCCCACAATTACTTATTCAACCCTGTTCTAGTTAATGTCCGTAAAGCTTTCGCAGTTGTAAGCGCAACTTTCTCCTCATTCATCGGTGAGTGCTCTCTGTCGTCAGCCCGCAGAGGAGGGCTGACACTGTCACACAGACACTGAACTTCCCCGTTAGGGCTCAGCACAGGCGAAAAGAGCTGCTGCTGACAAAAAGGGGAACAACATCGAGGGTTGTCAAGAGCAGAGGACACACTCCAGTCCACGACGCTTCTGGGCAGAGAAACGATGCCATTGTCCTCAAGCTGAGGGGCGAGCAGAGACAGGTCTGATTCTCTGCTAATTAGCCTGCGTGGGTCCCTGCAGAGAGAGACAGAGCACCGCAGCTAGCTGCAGCACAGGGTATGAGTGACTGAGGTGCTTGTTTTAGCCATAATCGGGACATTTATCTGACAAACTGATGCTGGGTTTACTGATGGGAACCTTTATCCTATAGTCATCCCTCCCTCCCTATACCCCCCGTCGGACCCTGGCTCGGATTCGCCACTCGGGCGCTGTCCTCATCGGGGGGTGCCGGCGGATCACCATCGTCCGGTCCAGCTAACTCCAGGCGGCGGTTCGGTCCCCTTGACCCCTGCCCTGCCTCGCCTCTCTGCCGCTCTGGCCGACCATAGCCGAGTCCGAACATGGCAGGGAACCTGAAGAAAGGCGGGGGTCTTATCGGAATGATGAAGGATGCCTTCCAGCCAAACCATCACCACCTCCACTCCCATCACCAGCCCGGGGCCGTGGACAAAAAGACGGTGGAGAAATGCTGGAAACTAATGGACAAGGTTCGTAAGTTATTGATCAACGTTAACTAGCGCGTTGGATGCCTATGGGTGATAGCTAACTGCAGCTAACTAGCGATAAGCTAGCTAATCTTCGGCTGTTGCAGGGCTGGCGTTGCTAACGTCAAGTTAGCTAGCTAGTCAGCTGGGATAAGACATGGTTAGCTAACGTAAGCTAATTTTCGAAACTGTGTGGTTTTGCATTGTATGTGCCAGGCTTCCTCGTACCAGAGTAAATTACAATGACTTTTAAAGCAGCCTAACGTTGACGTTAGCCCACGAACAGAACAAGGGTTTCTTTATTACATCGGTTTGCTAGTGCTGTGCCACTCGCTGGTAACTAGCTAGTTGTTTGACCACGTTTAAATACTATGATGTATCGTAAACACTGGCATGAAAAAAAGAAGGAAGATTTGGCAGTTAACTGAAATTACAGTGGGTGGCAACAGTTCTCCTGTACATTGTCACTGAAATGTTTGCAGTCAACTGTCTCAGCCCTTGTAAACTGTAACAAAGCATTGAGAAGATAAGAAATGTGTCAATTTTACTAGGCCAATTATGCTCTTTCACAGGGAAGACTCTTTTCACAGCTTCACTTCTCGGAAAAAAAAGTGTAGCAGTTTGACCCCTAGTTTCCTGTGAGATTCACACAGCACTATTAGTGAATAGGAAGACAAGACACTCTTTTGTGTCTCCTCTTCCTCTTTGAGGCCTTTGTTTAGAGCTCTGATGTTAAGAGACCAAGTCATTTTACAAAGTTATTATTAAAAAAAAACACACACTTCAGGTTTTTTTGCTTCACTGTGGTAGATTATCTGGCTGGACTGTTTCCCCACATTTGGGGAGGTATTGTACCTAACACAAATGAAAACAGAAGTAACGTTGTAAAGTTAGTCTTTATTTTATTTGTGTTCTCAGTGAACTTTCAGCACTCTTCTAGAAAGTTTTTGTGTCTGTCTGCAAACCTAGATAAGATGATTAAAGAGCTGGCCCTATACTATTTTAAACCACCTGCACAGTCAGGTTAGCTTTTGCAGTTTACAGTATGAGAATAATTTACCATATGACATCTGATCTAGTAAAAGATTTGAGGGGCAATACCACCAAGGTGAAAGCGTAACTTACCTTTTTAAAAGGATATAAGACCAAAAGTATTTTTACGCCACCAGAATGTTTAAAATAGCAGCGGAAATATTGTTCTGCTCGGTCTAAAAGAAAAACCACAGCCCAGCATACTGTAGAACAACACCTGCAGAAAACAAATGCAGTTGCTGTCCGAAAATACCTCCCGCACAGGACTTAGTTAAACTTTATCAAAAGCACAAGGCTAATTTTCCACTTACATAACCTTTTCTTAAAGTGTACAGCATAACACACCTAGATTATTTAATCATTGTGTTTAAGCTTTTGAGTTAAACACTGAATTTGTGATGCCCTGAGCAAAGGTGTGTTGCAAGTTAAGCTACCTGCATCCGGTTTAAGCTTAAAATTAAACTTGTAAGCATTAAAAGTTTAACCATTAGCTGTTGTGGTTACTGTCTCTGCTGTTGCATTGCTAGTTAGATATTCAGGAATCAAAACCTGAAATTGTATGTGGATAATTTCACCATCAGCCATACTAGAAAATATTGGCACGTTTTCTTATTTAACCAGACGGTTAACCACGAGTGAATTTCAGGGCTACTTAAATATATCATGGATATCATTATATCAATGTTGTGCTGTAGTAAAGGTCAGTGACACACACTTATGAGTTTGTCTTACCATTGTAGTTGGGTGAAATTAACTATATCTGAACCTGTTAATTATCATATCCACATTGGTAACATTTCCATAAAAATCTTCTTGTCTAAAATCCCAAGTAGTCCTATTGTCACATTATATTCATGCTGACATGGAGATGTATGATTAAAAGTAATAATGTATTTTTTAAATGTTGTGTTTTACCAGTCACGGTGTCTGGTAGACAAAAAATTATCTTCTGCCCTTTCGGGTAGCACATTGATTTATTCATTTGTTCATTCATTTCATTGTGTGTTTTTTTTAGTAAGACAGCGGCACTGCTGTGTCTAAAACATAATTTTTATCCATTGTCAGACTTTCTGGTGAAAACATCCATATCGTGGGAATTAACTAATTTTAGTTCCTTTGATGTACTAGACATATGGCAAAATATGTTTTCCAGAAACACTCTCTGAGCTCTGCAGAAACAAGGAAACACAAAATTGCTGTTTACAGCTAAAGTAAAAAAAAAAAAAAAAAAATTAACTACTGTCCATCAAGCTGGTTAACCATTTTAAAGGACTTGAACTTGATGTACAAAATATTTGAGGTGTAACAATACATTGATCGATTGTTTAGAGCTCTGATGTTAAGAGACCAAGTCATTTTACAAAGCTATTATTAAAAACACACACTTCAGGTTTTTTTGCTTCACTGTGGTAGATTATCTGGCTGGACTGTTCTCCACATTTGGGGAGGGACTGTACCTAACACAAAAGAAAACAGAAGTAACGCTGTAACGTCAGTCTTTATTTTATTTTTGTTCTCAGTGAATGTTCAGCACTCTTCTAGAAAGTTTGTGTGTCTGTCTGTTTTGTGTCTGTCAAACCCAGATAAGATGATTAAAGAGCTGGCCCTATACTACTTAAACCACCTGCACAGTCAAGACAAAATTGCTAAAGGTAAAAAAAAAAAAAAAGTAACTACTTTCCCTCAAGCTGGTTAACCATTTTAAAGGACTTGAAGTTGATGTACAAAATATTTGAGGTGTAAGAATACATCAAACGGGATCGATATATCACTTCAATCCTCAACCATCGAATGTTATCGATACAAAGTGTAAATATCAATACATATCGTCATCTTTACGATGCACCTTTGTTTTGAAATTCCCACTTTATATTTCTTTTTATTAAAAAGAGTAGTTTGTTTTCAATTTAAATGTCTAGAAAAGCTTAGTAATGAAAGTGTCAAATCATATTTTAGTTGCTTTTTGTCAATATACGGTATATAAATGTAACTGATTGTGTTAAATGGGCTTGTATTGGTCGCAGGCCTGTGAATTGAATCAAAATCGTGTCGTGACAGACTTTGTAATATTAGTATATGGTATCATTATCCAAAGAATCAATATAATAGCCGAATGTGATAAAATGTGTGATTTCCACTACTACAAAATATACCAGGTCTCTTGCCAGGTGTAGAACCAGCCAGGAGAGACTGACACAGAGAGAGAGAGAGAGCACATGATGAGTGGGATGCAGTTTAGCTTTGAGGCAGTCAATATTTTACTTCATGACAGTAGCCTTGATTGACATTGACGTGCGAGAGCATTCAGTTGTTGTTGTGGCCTCGTACATTCGTGCATGCACATGTGTTCGGCTGAGTTATGGGTACAAGTGTTTGCGTGGTAGATAATCATGTTAGTGGTGTAACCTTGGCAACAGTCTATCTGGTCCCAGACATAACCAGTGTGGACCTACTGCATTTTGAGACCTGGAGAAGGGTTGACAGAATGAGGGCACAGTGTAGGTAATGATACTGAAGACATATTAGTTTTCAGTTCAGTTGCCCGTGTAGCCTAGTCAAATCACCCAGATATCAACCACAGGCAAATGATCCAAAATACACTGGGATGAAATTCAATATGTTTACAATAAATGTTTATTCGTGCATTAAAAGTCGATACCTATTGATAATCGATAAATCTGTGTTTCTAGGCCTAGCTAAATTATAATGTGATTGATTATAAGATGTCCTGCTAATTCTTTTCAAGTCTTGTTTTCCCATAATGACGAACTGATGGCTTCCAAAAAGAAGAGTCAAGGAAATTCAAACTGACATTCTTGTAATTCGATTCCTGCCATATTTCTTTCGAACACTCACATGATAAGTAGATAATAATTTGGCCTGGTCTACAAAAGAAGGAACCATGTCCTGTGTTAATTACATGCAATTGTTTGGCCACCGTTGAAGCTGACAGCCTAGCTCTGTTTCACATCAGGTTTAGATCAGGACACAAGACCCTGAATTATGAAATGTATGAAAGTGTAGTTTTGTGCTTCTGCCATAACACAAGTAAGTTAGGCTTAAATGCAGTGGTAAGTATGACAGCAACCATACAGAGCTTCATCTGGGAGTGTTCTCGTTTGCCAACCAGTGTCTTTTGTAATGGTCAACAAAGTGACTCAGACACACTCCAGCAGGACAGTGAGAGAAGTGAGGAGAGGTTGAACATTACTGAGGATGTAACATGTATTCATGCAGTCTGGTGATCAAGCACGTAGACTGACCATCGAAAGGGGAGGTCTAAATTTGCATGTTTTACAAAGCAGTCTAAAAGAACATTATCTCTCTGCTCACCCATTACAGAATCCACCCTTTGTTGTGTCAATGATTGATCTTAGTCGAGCTGTTTGACTTTGTGTCCCTAAATACATTGTTCCACTTTATATTGTTCCACTTTCATCTTTTTTGTGTAGATACAAGAGGAAGTAGTGTGACATTTCTGCAATAACTCATGACTTCATAAGGGATTAAAGTCACAATACTCCATGTGTGCCATCAAATAAAGTGTAGACTTGCCACAGTCTGAAAGCTCCAAGCTTGACTCTGACAGGGATTTTAAGAACCTTAGTCTTTGCCTTTGTTGGCATTTTCTATTCTGCATGTCTTCTATCTGGGCTCACTGACTATATATTTGCACTAAAGATGAGTGCTTTAATACAGATGTCTTACTAATGTACAGAATAGAAATGCATGTGCAGGGGTGTTATAGACAACTCAGATTGTTTTTCCCTTTCGATCACCACCCTCTTTCTAACACATTTTCTGTCTCATTTTTCTCTCATCTACCTTACTTCTTGCACCCACTTCTTGTCTCTAACTGTATCATGTCTTCCCCCTCACATCCCTCCCTTTCTGCAGGTGGTGCGCCTGTGCCAAAACCCCAAATTGGCTCTAAAGAACAGCCCCCCTTACATCCTGGACCTGCTGCCAGACACCTACCAGCACCTGCGCACCATCTTGTCTCGCTATGAGGGGAAAATGGAGACTCTGGGGGACAACGAGTACTTCCGGGTCTTCATGGAGAACCTAACCAAGAAGACCAAGCAGACCATCAGCTTGTTTAAGGAGGGCAAGGAACGCATGTACGAGGAGAACTCACAACCCAGGTGAATAAAGTTGATACAAATGTTGGAGCTAGCTTAATATTAATCAAAGGGATATGATTCTGGAAGTGTAAGGCTCCATATGGTTTCTCTGCGCTCTTCTCAAGCTGTAGGGCTTGAACAAACCCATTTGAAACGGGAACGTGAGGTGAGAAGTCTTTGTATAACGACAACCTCGCACCTCAAATTCATTCATTTGGTTTGAATAATTAAGACTGCACAGTCACAGAGTGAGCGATTGCACCAATCTACAGCCCCCAGGGTGCTTGTAGCTCAACATGTCTCAAAACAAGAGGAGAGAGGAGTTGTGGTTTGAGCATGTGAGCATCTGTGGTCAGAATGGCGCTTAATCTACAGCTGCCTGTCTGCCTGTCACTTTGTTTTTGTGTCTCCCTATCTCTACCATCTACTTGAACATGTGTCTCTTCTTGTAGCTGTCTTACTGTAATGCTTCTTTTTTTTTTTAAATCACACCGCCTCCATCTGTGTCTCTTTCTTTTCCTTTACATTCAGTAATCTGTCTCTGTCCCTCTGAAAACAGATACACAAGTATATTAGAAATAAGCAGTTGTGGAGGGACTTATGGAAGTGTTATTAATGAGATGTGCCTTTTGTTCCTTTTGTTTATAAAATACCAAATGAGAAAAGGCATTCTTTTGAAGACAAGATATACCAAAGAAGACCTTGAGACAAAATTGAGCGTCTTATAAACAAAAAGGTTATTGTGTTAATGAGTAGACTCTCTGGGCTGCAGACTAGCTGCTGGAGGAAGCTGGTCTTACCTCCTTACTTGTATCACTACAAAAGGCTATGTCTTTTGGTTATCTGGATGATTTGGGCAAATGCTGTCAGAGAAAATTGTAACAGACATTATGTACTGTACTGTACGTAATGACTTACTAAGATAGCCCCCATTAGGTTTCTTTAGGGAGTTTCATACACGATATGGAACAGTATCAAATATTATCCCGGTATTTTCTCTAGAACTGCCTCCGGGGCGTTAGCTTCTCTTGCTCTCAAAAAAAAGCAAAATACTTTTTTTTTAAACTGTTGTCTAGGTGTCTTTTTAAAGCTAGCTGCTGTTTTCAGGAGCTTTTGGATTGGTCTGTCTCAAAAAAAATGGGTGTGGAAATGATTGGACTTTTTTTTAAAAAAGGGCCTGAAATTTGGTACATTCATTGTGTTTTACCAACATCCTTAAAGCTTTGCTTTGTGTATTAGCATTTTACCTGCTCAACTTGGTCTGTCGCCCTGCCCCATCCTCCTCTTTCCCAAAGATTAGGAAAGCCGTGGCTGGTTGTGATTGGACAAACGTGAAACCCAAGGCCTGGCATGTGGCTGTTTAAAAAAAAAAAAAAAAAAAAAGACAAAAAGGGCCTTTTGGTACATTCATTGTTTTGAACCTCCCAACATCCTTAAACCGCAGTCTTTTTACACAGGAACGCAACTGTCATTTTGTGTATTATGGGTCTTTTCCATTAATGTGACCTGCTAAAATGTGCCTCGGCTCAACTCTCAACCAGACGCCCTGCGTTTGTTTGTTTTTTTGAGAGCATTTTGACAAAATTAGTACCGCCTCATGCATTTTGACACCTGA
This sequence comes from Etheostoma perlongum, assembly GCA_026937815.1. NCBI lineage: Eukaryota > Metazoa > Chordata > Actinopteri > Perciformes > Percidae > Etheostoma > Etheostoma perlongum. The sequence continues at coordinate 15,581,450 of CM049373.1, forward strand.
GGGCAGTGGCGGGAGCCGGATGGCTGGTTGTCATAGGTCAAAACTGCCGGAGCTATTTTCTCGCTTGACTCAAAAGATCATAAACAAACGCCTATGTCTGGTTGTTGACATGATTTTGATTCTCAGGCATGTGGTCACATGGCTTTAAATGGCCAACAAAAAAAAAAAAGACAAACGCTGGCTAAACTATTTAAACACGGTGGGTTTGTTCAGAACACCCCACGTCTGTCGCTAGCAAAGATGACGCAGTGATTAGTGACGATTCTCTCCAACCAATCAGTAGTCTGCAGATTTTCACGTCACCTTTTGCTATCGCCTCAGCTCGCTTAGAAGCTTGACTGAGGTAGTACTAAAAAAAGTACCTTTTAGCAGGTACCAGGGACTTTTTTGTAATGGAAAACCAAAAAAGTAGAGTTGAGTAGGTACCATGCAATCGAAAAATCGCATTTTTCGATTGCATGGTACCGACAATTTAAAACATCTTTTTTAAAATTGTTGCCATTTAAATTTAATGAAACATTATTTTTTAAAGGGACACTATATGATACGATATGTTGTTTTTCTGAAGTTACTTTACACCTTAACTCTCCGTCTCTTGTTTGAACCACTTCTTGCTTTGAGAAAATTAGGTAAAATTAAGTTTTTTATCTAGCCAGTCCAACGTAATACAAACTCATCCTATTGCTCAGTTCCTTAGTGACCTTGTTCTTTCTCTGCTGCCATGACGTTAATCTTGCAGACAGAAAAACCCCACTACAAGGCAACCAGAGAGAAGAGGAAGCCGTATTTACCATGAGCTGGTGGTTGATTTTCTTTTAGCCTTTTTAACTTGTACTGTGAAATTTATTTTCATCATCACTTCATTGCACAAAGAGGTGGAATAGAAAGACACTTCTGGTAAAGCAGAGGAAACACCCATACACGCACGCACCACACACACACACACACACACACACACACACGCGTGCACACACACACACACACACACACACACACACACACACACACACACACACACACACACACACACACACACACACAACACGTAGCTAGGCATTACACACAAAGACTGCTATTGTCTGTGTGGAGAAGGCATTGGCAGTGACACTAACCGATGGGTATCAGCCCACTTAAGAATGCTATAGGATAAACCAATGAAGTTGAGCCGCTAGTGAGACTAGTATGAGGTTGGCAGCTGAGCTTAGCACATGGCTTAGGCTGAAAAGTTGAACAGCCAGTATAAAGATTATCTCAGTGCCTGAATGCATAAAGAATAGTTTGATAATACACTGCTTTCACTGTGTTCTTCAATGCAGCCTTAATTAAAATATGAGACACTGACACTGTGACTTCAATCAATATCAGTGCTTGATAATTATTGACTTAAATTACTCTACGGAGGCTTAATAACCCTTTTCAAGTCAGAGTGAACAATCCGAGTGTTTCATCAGAGCCCTGACAGCATGGGTGGATAAGCTGTGTTGTGATGCTGTACAAATTTCTCCACCACGTCTTCCCCAGAGATTTAGAGCTCCCCACTCCCATATGTCCCACACAGATTTGTTTTAGCTTTAGAGAAAAAGTGGAGTTGAGTTAGTGCAGTTAAAGCTTGGACTTGTTTTTTGTTGAGCAACAGTGTGCTAAGTCTTAACTAGGTAGAAGTTGAGTTGCATGAGTAAGATGTGCCATATATCTGGTGTTTTTATATAATTTTGGTAGAGAGGGGGGGGCTTCGATGGTGTTCACAGTAGAAGAGAGTGAGGATGAAAGTGAGTCAAGTGTGATCAAGACTAAATTATTAACACTGACAGCCGATATTCAGTCAGAATCAACTCAACACAGTCAGCACTTCCTACTTGTTGACTTCACTTACTTCCTCTTATGGCTTTACACAGCAAAACCAATGCATTGCATACAGAAATTTGTGTGTTTTTGACAATTTTCTCTTACTCGTACCTGGTTGGTTATACCATTTCTCCGCGCCGGTCACAAAGCAATCCTTCTCTCTCTCTCTCTCTCTCTCTCTCTCTCTCTCTCTCTCTCTCTCTCTCTCTCTCTCTCTCTCTCTCTCTCTCTCTCTCTCTCTCTCTCTCTCTCTCTCTCTCTCTCTCTCTCTGAGTGGTCTCGCTCTAGATGCCGCTGCGAAGTCAAAATCACCATAAACTTGGGTGTTTTTATTTTGAAATTGGTTTTATTTTGTAAAGTATCCAGCTGACCTGTGGCCTTCCTGTATGTGATTACCTACCTGGCTTGACGCATTCGCTCACGGCTCCCTTGAAGTTGGTAGTAATAAATAATAATTATTGAAACCATTAACAAAACAAATGCTGTTTAATTTTCAATCAACTATTCATTTTAGCTCTAGGTATTTCTAAAAGCCACAAACCAAAAGCTGGCAGGCATTTAGCTGTGGCTCACTTGTCTCCTATATAACCACTAAGTACAGAAGTGTGGTAGTTCAGTTCAGCACAGTAATCGACTTCTTTATTAACAGAAGCAACTAGTGAGTTGTAACTGTGATCTCTTGATGAAATGGTTTGCTAATTGGGTTTGTGTTGAGAAATTGGAGTGTTGCCTGAGTTTCTTCTTGGTTTTCATCACAGCTGCTTTGTCTATAGCCAGTGTATTAATTTATTAAAGAAACATAAATTAGACATTAAATATTCCTAAGTCCCCCAGCAGAGTAATACAGTAGAAGGTTGATCAATGTGTCCTCAGAAAAGCCCTTTAACCCCCTCCTCTATTAGTCTAACTGGAGACTGCTTTGACCTCTCTGTGAGAGTCTCTTTGATCTTCCTGGGCTAAGCTGCCATTGCATCCTGACCACTGTCGATAGGTCCAGCTGGCGACAGGAAGTGGTGGGCTTATATGCTTCAGGGTGACGTAACTGCACTGTGGGACAGTCTACACTGCAGAAAGTGACCTGAAGGCTATTATAATACTTAAAATAAATATACAAATATTATTTGTAGATGGGTGTAAATTAGTCAGTTTAATTTGTCTCGTATGTTATCTTTAGACACTGTTAGACTTCTGTTGCTATTGAAAGGCATTAGTTGACTTACTTTTAAAGCAAGTATTCCTAACTAGAGCTGTATTTGGTTAAAATGTTGCCTCTCTCCAATGTTGTACACAATAACATCTGCACACATGTAAAGTTGAAACAATTAGTCAAATAATAAATTAGCTAGTAGAAATACAAATATTCAACACATGTATTGATATGTAGTTAGTTTCACTAATTTCTAATCTTTTTAAAGGCTAAACAATAAATCTATCTTACTGGTTATTTGCAGCCCTATACTTATGGTTAATTAAGGGTTTTAGCCACACATCTTCTAACCCTATACTTTACTGCCACCTCTTTTTCTTTACTCTTTCTATACTTTACTAACAGCGTACACAGCTCCAACCCTTTTCACAATAGAAAATACATTCCAGACATGCTTCAGTAATATTACAGCTGAGCTACTGTTAAGGCTTTAGTGTCAGGTGCCTTGAAGAGCCTTTCACTCAACAATGGTCTGAATCCATTTCCTTTTACTCATCATTGTTTTATAAATGTTTTAGTAGTAACTGATGTATGTGCAATTGTGCATACTTGTAAAGTTTGTTTTAAGATTTGACTGTACTATAAAAACGCTAACTGCTAACTTGTCTTTGTCTGAAAATATAGTGGTGGTGAAACGTGCACGCTTGGCAGCATGAGGCCTTTGTTTCAGTGAGTGGGACAGGTGCTTGGCACCGTTGTGGCTAATGCCACTACACAGTAACTGTCAGTACATACATTTGTGTATTTAATGAATGAAATTCATTCTGCAGCTTTTTAACAGTAAAGTACTCCTGTGTTATCAATGATTTATGAAGTCAAGCCTTTGTGGACAGAGGAAAACATGGCATTATATGGCACAGTACCTCCTGGTATTTGCAAATGTCATTGACGCCCATTTCTATTTTTGTTCACTATGAGACCCATCCTAAAATATGACTTTCTGTTTTCTGTAAACATACCTGACGCCTATGTGAAACAAAGGTCTGTCTGTGAGAGCACAGCTCTCAACTTTGACTATCTGAAAACCCAACTTATCACTACTGCTCTGATAGTGTAGGAAAGGTCTGTGTTTGTAGTAATGCATGGAGCCATGAGGAAATGTGGCAATGTATAATGTCAGTTGAAAATGATTGCAGGAGAAAGTTTGCATGGATATCATTTATTCCTGTTTTATCAGTAGCTGCTGGGGTACGTTTAGTTTGGTGATGTAGCTACTCCCACTCCTAAGAATATAAAAAATATATATGTAGCGATGGGTTGTTTTGCTATTAAAGATTAAACTTGTTGATACATTTAGATCATCATGATTCCCATTGACAGTTTTTTGATTATAGTTGTTGAGGTGTAAAGATTGTGCTGAGAGAGTGGTCTGCTGCATGTGTTTCCCTGCTGGTAAATGTGCTGTATTTATATAGCGCTTTTCTAGTCTTAACGACTACTCAAAGCGCTTTTACATAGTACAGGAACCATTCACCTTTCACACACATTCATACACTGTGGCCGAGGCTGCCGTACAAGGTGCCATCTGCTCATCAGATAAACATGCACACACATTCACACTCCGATGACACAGCATCGGGGGCAACTCGGGGTTCAGTGTCTTGCCCAAGGACACTTCGACATGGGACTGCAGGGCCGGGGATTGAACCACCAACCTTCCAATTGGCAGGCAACCAGCTCTACCACTCTACCACTGAGCCACAGCCGCCCCTGGTCTAGGATTGGATTTTACCTAGCCTCGCATTGCCAGACCTTCCTCCACAGCGCTGTGGAGGAGGGTCTGGCTAGTCCACACAGCATTCTGGGATGGGAGAAAATCGCATACTGGTTTATCGACATTTCTTTAAACTATTCACAATCGTCTTGGGCTCTGCGCCCGATGGAGCAATAGTATCTCTGCTGGAAAAAGGCTCGGGAAGGAACTTGTTTTGGTGGAACGTGGACATTTAAAGGTTGTTTCAGTCATGCAACAGAAAACTCAATTGGACAGATAGTTTAGCTAGCTAGCTGTCTGGATTTACCCTGCAGAGATCTGGGGTGCAATTAACCATAGTCCTCATAAATTGACCAGAGTTTAGAACAACACAAAGAAAGCAGAAGGTGACAAAATTAGGGACATCTGGCGGAATTTCCGTCAGCACCTAAGAAATCCCGGAAGTGAAACATCGTCAATATAGACTAGACTTAACCTGAACTCTCCTGTTCCCCACAGACTGTGTCCCCTGCTATCAAACTGTCAAAAAAAAAGATGATGAAGGTGATAAAAGGAGAAATAGTTAATGTGTTGGGTTGCCCACAGAAGTGAAACATTTAGTTTAGCTAAATAACTTTGTTTTTAAGTCACTTATCTGTTGTTTATTTGTGAACTTTGCCAGTAAAGGAATTACTAATAATAAAACCCTAATATCTTTGGCCTAATCTGGTATAGGTACTCATAGTCATGCATCCAAACTGAACTTTGGCTGCATTGTCTAATTCTCAAGGTGATTTACTGTAGCATAGCCTCATATCGAAGACAGGAACAGTGTTGTTTCACATCACTGCTGTTCTGTGCATTCCCTCTAACTGGACATGCTGCCTTTTGGTTCATCTTTCAGTACAACCCGAGATTAATCAGGTGACAAAAAGTGTTCTGTGTTGTTACGGCAGGGAGTCTTAGTGAGTAAGCTAGTTGGTAGTGATGGATTGGTAAGTAAGGGAAGCTTTTAGCGGTTACCCTAGCAACAAAACAGCTACCACTGCTGGCAATGGACACACATTTCACTCTTCAGAGGTTGCGGGTGTTTCAGTTTCAATTACATAGGCCTTAACTTGTAGCTTGGGGCTCTATTTGCAGATTCCCACACACCACACGCCACACGCAACACGCACACACACAAATAGCAGACAATCATGGTTATTTATGTGACAGTGAGCAGCCAATTTATGTAGTCCTCACACTATTAGATTATGGTGATTAGTATGATGCAATCCACTAGCTTCTTTGCCCCACAGGGTACAACAAGCACTTGCTGTTTTATGCACACAGAGATAAATGAGCTCAGATATGCACTAAGATATGGCTAGTCAAGTGTATAGAGAGGATTAAGCTCAACAGTGGTGTTTCCTGTTGTTTTAACTATCTTTATTTTTGCTGTCACAATCTGAGTTTAAACCTGTCTAATTGACTAGAAAGGGCTTTTATTTAGTTTTCTTTATTCAAGGGTTTGGGTGAGGAAGCAGTTGAGTGTGCATGGGTCATTGCTCAATTCAATTCATTTTTATTTATAGTATCAATTTTATAACAAGAGTTCAAGACACTTTACAGATAGAGTAGGTCTAGACCACACTCTATAATTTACAAGGACCCAACAGTTCTAGTAGTTCCTCCCCAGAACAACCAACAGTGCGACAGTGTCGAGGAAAAACTCCCTTTTAGGAAGAAACCTCAGACAGACCCAGGCTCTTGGTAGGTTTGGGGTTGAAATGAATAGTGGCAATAATAGTCACAGTAAAAGATAATGGAACAGTGACTAAAAATAGTAGTTTGTAGTAGTTCATGGCATAGCAGGGCACTGCACGGCATTACAAGGCACAGCAGAACACAGGGCAGGGCACCGCAGAGCATAGCAGGATGTAGCAGGGCGTTGCAGGACGTGTAGCAGGACCACGGCGACAGCTGCAACCATGGTCTTGGAGCCTCCCTGATCCAATGAAACATGCTGGGGGGGCAAAGAACATAAGAACTCCTGGGGAATGACTCCCCAGAGCTAGGTTAGTAGCAGGCATTTCTGGGACAGGGATGCACACAAATGGAAAGTTAAAGGAGCAAGTGTGGCAGAGGAAGTCTCCTGGCAGTCTAAAACTACTACAGTATAACTAAGAGAGACAGGGTAAAGAGAGGAGCCTGGTCGGGCTGTACAGCCCTGCCTCTCTCTAGTTTATTATATTATTGATTATATGGCAGATGAATCTGACGACTATGACGAGAAGCAGGTCGGCCGGGTGAGGCGGACGCTGCGACTCCTCATTTCCTAACTGTAAGCTTTATCAAAGAGGAGAGTTTTAAGTTTACTCTTAAATGTGATGTGTCTGGCTTCAGTTCAGTGTAGTGTGTGTGTGTGCTGTCATGGCTGTTTCCTGATGGATATCTGGATTGAAGCCAGTTCCAGAGAGTTGCCTTTATAAAGTGATGACTGGAGCTAAATGGTAAGCCAGAATTAATCCATTGTGTTTCCCAGTGCATCATCATCTACATTTATTTTTTAATTCTCTGTATATTATTTGTGTAAACATTCACCACATTATTAAGTTCAGTGTCCAAAATAGTATTAACCCTGGCCCAACAAAGCGGGTGCTCCCTTTCCCTATATACGTGTCATTATTTAAACAGATGCATGCAACTTTGCAAACATTTTACATGCTTCCTTGCTAACGGATTATCAAGAGTGTGCCTAAATGTAATCTGACAGACGCTTAACAATTCCCAACATTAACTCATTTTTACACTGAGCGACAGGACTAGGAATTAGTGCTTTGGGGTGAAATACTAGTAGTTTATGTTTTATCTTTGTAATTTGTATCCACCATTTGAAATATTTCCATTCGGTTGGAATAACTGCTGTAGGCTAATATGAGCAGATCAAAATCTGTGAAGGTGGACTGGACAAAGTGTAAATTCTTTGCATATGACTGGAAGTCACATCATGTTACCTGTAGTAAATGCCATGTCACATGAACCTCTTGATCTAAGCAGAGTACTTTAACTTTTCATCTCTTAACATTCCTATTTGCAATTTTTAAAGCTGATCCACTGACAAAATAAGTGATGAAAAATGTCCATATGTGTTTGAAGACATCACGTTGATAAACTCAGAAACAGACTTGTTCAGACCTGTTATGCAATTTATTGCAATCAATTTAGTGACTTCCAAAAAATCCTCAAATTACATTGAAATGGATTCCATAGGGACGTAGTGAATTAAAAGCAAAACAACCATGGGTATGTAAGTATTAGGCTAAACTCTAAGTGTAGTTGTCCTCAAGGTACTTACACCTGATCTAGCTTTGTTCATCTAATGAAATGTTGACAATAACTTTTGGTAGATTTGTTACAGGGCTCAGCTCGTGTTTCATCCGCATTTCCCTTTTAGCTTTAAGAAGAAAAGCTAAAACAGCTGCATGATGATATTACAGCTACTTGTAAGTCTGCCAATCCAGACAGTCTCTCATTCGGTAAGATTAACACTTGCTTGCTGTGGTGTATTATGGCTGTGTGGTGCTAGCTGAGCTACGTTATCACAGCCAGCAGGAAACAGGAAGGGAGCAGCCAGCTGCAAGGTCAGAGGTCAATCTATAGCATGAGGGGGATGGTGGACAAAAAAAAAAAAAAACTAGTGTTTGGGGAAAAAAGGGTTTGGCTTGTTGTTGTGGTTAAGAATGAGTGGGAAAAAAAAATACTATAGACATGACAATCCAGAGTAGGTCAGCAATCCAGTCTCGGTACGGAAGTGTCCCACTGACTCTGCATTGTCTGTGTTGGTACTGCAGCTTAAAGAGATGCAACAGTTGTAAAAGTACTGGCTACCACACACACACACACACACAAAAAGCTGGAATTGAAAGAGGGAGGGACACAGACTGAAAGAGATGGAGTTATGCTAAAACAGATATTGGCCTATCCTGCTACATATTAGATTTGAATCTGTATCTTAGAGTTTAGAGTTTCAAAATAATATGCAGCCTGCCTTTTGAAAGCTCTCTCTATCAGACAGACAAAAAGACAAAAGAAAACACAACAAAGTCTCATTCACTGTGCAAATCTCGTGCCAGAGACAGCTGTGCCACCCTGTGAGCTTGATGCCAGAAAGGCATTCTTTCACATTTATTCTCTTTCTGGCTCTTGACTCACACGTACAATATGGATGTTTGATGTTACATAGTCTATGTGTACTTACTGTTTATATGATGTGTAGAAAAAGCCTAGGCTGGTGTTTCCCGCAAACTGTTGACCCAAAGCTTGCTCAATCAGCTCTTATGTCCTACGTACATGAACGTACAATTTACTGTTAATCGTTTCAGACATTTTTCAGGAATCATTCACTAATTCCCACTGTTGCTGGAACAAAGGGGTGACAGAAAGGCTTTTTTATAAGCCACTGCTTACGCTATTAGTGACAGTGGCTAGCCAGCTAAATAGCAGCTCGAAGATTTGTGTTTTGCTCTGTTAAAAACGTTAACGTTACACTGCTGTGAAAGACAGGGCTGGTAACTATTATACACTTTTTATAATATTGTTTGAAATGGTCTTCACACCCCAACAGCAATAAATAACTAATGGGCTCTAAAAAAGGAGCGAAAAAGATCCGTCATCTGTAGCTGCTGTAATCTTGTAATCAGTGCCTCGCGGTTCGCTTGGGAAGAACCAATGAAATCCCTCCTTGCTCCGCTGGTCGTACTTTACCCCTCCCGTATATGAGCATAGGCGGCAACCCCTCAGCACCCCCAAGAAATTGCTGTGGTCTAAAGTAAATATATTTTCATTAATGTGTTAATTTATATTTAAAAAACGAACAAATACTAAAACAAACCAATTATTTTCAGAATAAAAATGTGGAGCAAACACAGGTGATACTATTCAGCCAATGGGTGCAGCACACATTAAACTTTTGACCTTACTTCCGCAGCAACGTATTTACACAGAAGTGTGCAATATTTGGAGCCGTTAGGATTAGCAAAGTGAGTGTAACAATAGTAATGGGTCTTTTTTTACGACCTAAACATCAACATGTGGAGACTTAATCAAAAACCCTGTAAATGAGACAGAGACATATGGTGAACCTGTCACCAACCAGCCGGAGGAAGATGACCTGACCATGGCCGTGATTGCCGCTGAGGATGCCTAACGTTACACTGCTGTGAAAGACATTAGACCAGGGGATCGCATGGCTAGGCCACAGTGGGGGAGCATTCATCCAATCGGGGTCTATGCAAGAACTTAGCTCTTATCCCTGTCTCGTAGCAGAACATTAAAGTGAAAATGTGTTTTACAGAACCGAATAAATGGATCACCGAATCCAAAGTTATACAGGTCATTGGTTTACTAGCCCTGAAAACGTGTTTGAAACAGGTTCAGTGGCTTATCTAGATTAAGTCACTACAGATATGAAAAACGCTACATTATCGTTACCATGTGTGCTATATGAATACTGTGTGAAACGTCGAGCAACCCCATAGCGCCAGCAAAAAGAAATCACTGGCACCGCCACTGTGTATGACCCTGAGCTCAATTCGCGTCATCCCCATATTGCATCCCCATATAATATATATATTAGGTGTTTGCTTAGCGTTGAATGAAACATGAAGTCATGCACGTCTGTGTGTGGGTCGGAGCCCCAAGGAGATGCTGCATTTTATTCTTGCTAGCTTTTCAACATTACCAACCCTGCCTTTAATCAGGGCATCCCCACTACTTATACGAGTCCATAAAATTGTTAGACAGACCTCAAGAACATTGCCCAAGCGTTGCCTCTTGCCTCTTTAGATCACAGAATTTCAGCCCACAGAAACTGTGACTTGCAGTGAGAATCTTCAAACGTATCATTAGCATATGTGGGTGAATTAGAAATGAAATGTAATGGTGGGTTTGAAGAGTAGAATTTATAAGCTTGAAGCCTTAAGTAGCCTCCATGAATGTTTCAAGTTCAAAGATGAGGGAAGTGAATAAGTGGATTCATAAGATGGTAAAATAACCTAGATGTGGAAATGAAAGCTTTCAGTGAGGAGATATTAATTCCACGAGAGAGAGAGTGTACCTGTGTTCATATGATTACCTTGAATATGAAAGTAAAGATGAAGGGTGTTGTTGTAACTTGGTTAAAAGCACAGGGTAGAGAAAGGTTGACAGGAGAATGGGAAAGACTGCGGCGTTAAGGCTCAGTAGGCCTAAAAAGCAGATAAAACAGGAGGACCTCTTGCTGAGGTGATAGCTGCTTAAGAAAACATACAAACATGCAGTGTCCCAAACACTCTGTGATGACACTGGAAAGGGAAGACATTCATGACTGCGGTTGTGTTCCTGTACGAGCTCCTCAGGGAAATGCCAAGAGTAGTTTTCGCATTTTCCACATTGAATCACTGATTAGGATAGCCCTGCATTCGAAGACATACAGTCCCTGCATCTGGCTCCAAGTCTTTTGCTGTAAATTTCAAATGGGCAAAGCAGTTCAAAACATTAGAAATCCAGCTACAAGTGTTCACTGTTAGAGGATCATTTACTGCTGAGAGGGTATAAATACAAGGCTTTTATTTCAGTTTGCAAGCATTGCATTTTCTCATTCAGATTCTTGTCTGCTCCCTCTAAGGTGAACTATCACCCTAACATGCACTGGTCTATTTTTGGCAGGTTCTCAACATACATTAATCTTAATCATCCATCCATCTTCAGTCACTGTCCTCCTTCCTCATTTACTCTTTCCACTCCCCCCTCGCTCGACTCATAGGGTGCATAGTGTAGTGTAGGGCAGCTGCAGTGTAGCCACACTTTCATTGCTGTCTCTCTTGTGCATGTCAATTCACCCTGCACGACAGCCAAGCACAATCTCCCTCTGTGCTGCCTCATAAATCATGTCTTTCTCAGCACAACACTTCTAATGCTGTGATGGGGTGCAAGGGTATGGTGACATTGTGTGGCTTCGTTCTCTCGTTTCTCCTGTCTTCCTCAGTTATACGCTTCTTCTCATTACATTTCTCCTCTTACTTGTGTGTAAGTAACATGTGTGTCTCTTTGGACCGGTAACTATTTCTGTAATGTGGAAGCGGCGAAGGACAATCCTCAGTAGGGGAAATCACCAAGCAGAAACCTTTTTGGTAGTGTACAGTTTACATTTTGTTTTTTTTAAGAGCTAATCATTTATTCACATGGCCTCCTCGTGTGTCAGGACCAAATTGAAGAGTCACTGAGTTTGCCCTGTGTAAAAACAAATTTAACATTACTGTTAAACTTGTCATGCATTTTTCTTTTCTGGGAAGTTGAAACCCAATCCTAATTTCACACACCAAGGCTAGGCTAATACCATCCAGGAGATCTACATCTACAACCACCACCCATCCATTTTACCCAACAACAGCATCTACTGTATGTGCTGATATGTACTCAACTGTTGTTTGTTTCATCCTCTTTTAGGTAGACAATTATATATCACATACCAGGAAACCTCAATTTCCAGTGGTGGTGATGACAATTTAAGCTTTTGGTCAACTATTTAGAGAAACTACCCGAGTGGATTGCAACACACTGTCCCCCACACAGACACAGTTGAACGTCTTCCCAAAGCTACCAATGGACCATGACAAATTATGTATCTCAGAGAGCTGTCATCCAGCCTGACTGTTAGATGGCACTTTTGTCAAGACTACTTCCTTACTGAAAAAAATGAAGAAACAAGCTATCAAACAAATGAGAAGAGGGATGTAGCCAGAAATATGCATGCACAAACAAAAAGGTGTAAGGATTCCACATTTAACTATTAGTCGCCTTCTATTTAAGGGCTAACGCCCGACCCCTAGCACAAAGGTATAATGTGGGTGTATTTATTGCTATCTTTAAGCTATAGTGCATTGTGTCTGTCTCCCCCATGATGACTTTTAATTAATGACAACAAAACTGTCTATACATCCACATGACACAAGCCTTCCATGACAGTGCATGCGCCCCCACCCCTCCTCCGCGCAGTTGCTAGTTGCCAAGGAGGATATGGAGGATTAAAAAAAACATGAAGGACTCTTTAGAAGAGGTAATTATCTTCACTTTCTGTGCACAAAGGCACTGGACGACAATCTTCTGAACATAGCCATACTAAGAAATACAGTGAGAAGTGTGTGTGGAGCTGATGGCAATGGCTTGGCAATGGAACAGATGTTAATTAATATCACAAAGTTGTGCAATAAAGCTGTAACTGTTTAATTTGGAAGCCAAATGATGTCTAACTCACTTTGATATGTTTGGAAAGCAAGTGTAAAAGTAAAAAAATCTAAATACATAAAATTAATAATAAATATTTGAGTGCAAGAAGTTTTAGACAGTAGATTTTGCATTAATGTCAGGCTAATCGCATCACTGCATTTTTGTTTTGCATTACCATAGATGGTTTAACCAACAGAAATGCTAAATAGATTATTTATAGTTGACTAAGGAAATTATGTTTGATGCACATTTGAATATTTTTTCTATTTCACTTTTTGCCTGTATTTTTTATAAGAGAAAAAGTTGGTTCCTACTTCTCATCATGCAAACTAAGGAATGTTAGCAGAACTCATTATGTTGTCACTTTCCCGGTATTTGCAAATGTATGGCTTATAGCATTAATGGCAAACTTGGAACATAGCAATTAATAATTCATTATTAAGTATTGTTCTTGGTGCAAAATGCACATTTAAAATAATGTAAATTTGTTACAAGTTAAATCTACATTCTTTACATTATTCTCTTTTCTTGTGTGGCTACTTGGTGACACCTGGTGCATGTATAATTACAAAGAACTGCATTGTTTAGTTTTGTTTTTCTTTGTCCTGTTTTTCTACAAATGCCAACCTTGGTAGGTAATGAGAAAATATCTCTGGCAAGCAACACAAAACATGTTTTCAGTGAACATCATTAATAACTCTTAACACTTAACTAAACACTAGCTAAACTTTCTTAAACATGATCAGGATTGACCTTCAGTGTAATAAGTAAAGATGTGAAATCTCACACACTCCCCTCTATTCTTCTACAGGCGGAACCTCACCAAGCTTTCGTTGATCTTCAGCCACATGCTGGCTGAGCTGAAGGCCATCTTCCCCAATGGTCTGTTTCAGGGTGACAACTTCCGCATCACCAAGGCAGACGCTGCAGAGTTCTGGAGGCACGCCTTCGGGGACAAGTGAGCCCAATTCTATATTACTTTACATTCATTGAACATTATATTGCCCCAGTGTTTCGAAACTGGCATCCTGGAACCCCATGGGGCTATTAACAGGGTTTTCCCCCAAAAATAATATGATGCAAAGTTACTACAGAAAGAATATGTAAGTGATATCTAAGAGCACTGATTTCCGTGCCCTTGCTCTTCTTTCACAGACAATGAATATCTTCTCTGGGACAAATGTTGGGTTATTGAAAACAGATCTCTGTTGACTTAAACATGTGGTTGGGTGGTTCTTGACATGTAAACATGGGAATGTATGATCACACACATTTGAGTTAATCAATCCCCAAGTGCACATGGTTAAATTAGATTTTCAGCAAGTGTAGTCATACAAAAATAATTCAACAACATGGAACTTCAAGAACAGATAGCTGTGTGGTTTATGTATATCTTACAAATTCAGCAGGACCATGGGACCATTTGGGAAAGAAAACTACTGTTTTTTTGCAAATATTGCTCTAAGTGCATTGCAATGTATCTGTTTGCATATCTCGTAGCAGTCTCTTTAAATAATTGCATCACATCAGCATGTATGACCAATGCACTGAAAAAGCACTTAACAAATAGCATTCACTTATGAATTAGGTCTGGTTGATTATGTAATAAATCATTATCACGATTATTTTGGTCAATATTGAAATCATGATAATTTAATTTAAATATTACTCATTGACTTTTGGAAAGATGTTGAATTTATTGAAGTTAAAAACAGTGAAACAAATCAACAGTGAAAACACCTCAAACTGAAATTTCCCTTCATACTTTTCACGTCTGAACTTTGTTTTTTAAATTCAGAACTTGAGACAAAATAAGAGTTTACTTGTAAACATAAAGTGCAAAATAGTCATTTTCAAGTACTCTGTTTTTGTGATCGCCAAAATTGTAATCACGATTAAGAATCCGATTAGTTGCACATCCCTATTATAAATTATTAGAATTTAATGATTCACTGGAAATGCAGTTCATATCTGTATTTAGACATTCGGGTGGTGTATTGGATGCGGGCACCAGTAAATTTAAGTGCTAATGATGCGCTGAAGAAGCATGCAGCAGACCAAGTTACCCAAAGTTCTAATCAATGTCACTGCACCTATAAGATAAGAGTTATGATCTTTTGATGTTCTTTTTCAGTTTTTGAAAGGGGATGTGGTCACGTGTTTCGTTTTTTTTGTGTTACAGGACCATTGTACCTTGGAAGATGTTCCGTCAGTCTCTCCATGAGTTTCATCCCATCAGCTCCGGACTGGAGGCCATGGCCCTCAAGTCCACCATAGACCTCACCTGCAATGACTACATCTCTGTCTTTGAGTTTGACATCTTCACCAGGCTATTCCAGGTAGTGAACACACACACACACACACACACACACACACACACACACACTGCACTGTTCTCCTTGTGTTGTGAGTTAATGAGAGTTGAAATGTGCAAAGTAACAGGGTGATAGAGAAGACAGAGAGTAATTCGTAGCAGTCTGTTAGTCTTGGTGTTGGAAACAAATTTCATTTGAGCAGCACATAATGAACTTTAGCAAATCTGCCACTTATTCACACTGTCAGACAGGACTGAAGTTGAAAGTTTCCTCCACTCTGTTCAACCAGTACAGATAGAAATGTTTACCAATGACTTTGTCCTCTTCCCTGGATGTCTGATGTTGCTTTATAAGGCCCAGGCCGGTCTGTGTTTTTTCCAGATAGAGAGCTGAACTAAAATCATCAATCATTAAATGCGTTATCATGTTGTTATGTTGTAAGGTTGTACTTTCTTACTGCTAGATGAATAATAAACAACAAGGATGACAATTTGTTGAAAAATTCCCTGGACAAAATGTAACTTTGGGGCTGTAGAGCATGGGTATATTGTAAGTTTGAGTTGTTTATTTTGCCAAACCTTGACTCAACTTTGTAATTGATAGACCACACTATTAACATACAGCTCATATGCAGGCATAAAATGAAGCACCGAAGGATAGAGGAAGAGGGGAGGGCAGAGGGTGCGTTTATCAGGCATCATCTCCAGAGTTTATCCATTATATGTAGAGCAAGCATTTTGTATCGACATTATAATTAACCCAGTACCATATGTAAACAATTGACGTTTTATACCTCTCATCTGTATACTTAACTTGCTGCATTTTAATTTATTAATTAAATACAATTATTGCGTAAAACCTCTTTTGTTATATCTTGTATGCAGTAGGGTATGTTGTTTATTCCTTCAGAGACATAATCCCCTGCTACTTGTGTGCAGAGCACCGACAGAAGTAATGAAGCCTAAACAGATTACAGACATTTCCTATGACCCGCCCTTACACAGAAAAAGCCCTTCTCTAAATGTCCTCAAAGGCAGAATAGGAAGTGAGCCTGTTGTCATTTTGAGCTCTTTTCTTGATATGCAGTAGACTTTGGGTGATATGCAGCAATTTTTTCTTTATTAGACTTAGACTTCTCTTTATTAATCCTTTTGGGATGACTCCTGCAAGGAAATTGAAATTTCCAGCAGCAGTTTAGCAAAATGTATAGTTTATAAAAAATATAGAGAGAAAGAAGACAGTATAAAGATGATGATGATGATAATAATTATAATAATAAAACCTTTGGGTATAAAAAAAAAATTTTTTACCATAAATGATTAGTTAAGATACTATCAAAAGCCTTTCAAATGGTTCATGCAGTATCTTTAGGTTGAATGATGGGGTGGTGATTATAAACCAATATATTGGAAAAGTTTAATTGCTCTGTTCAGTTAAGTGTAAAAAGAGCAGGTGAAGCACACTTGTTTACTAACCCTGCCAGTCTGCGATCACTTTACACTAAAGGGTACAAGAGAGATGAGATACAAAATGTCAAACATGAATCTAGCGAAAGAGACACTTTTGACTTGTCACTTCCTGCATGCAAAAAGTATAAATAACCAACATTACATCTTAATTTACTACCGTCCTCAGTCAGCTAAGGAGTAGTATGAATTATGTTCTTTTTTTTGTTCTGGTTGTTTGGACTAGACTTGTGTTGGGCCAAGTCGTTTTTTAAAGAAAGAAAAGTAAAGTTGACTATTGCCTGCTTTTATATACGGCACGGGAAGCAGTCTGCTCATGTCCATTTAACCTTCCTCATTCTGTGGCTCCAGAAGGTACCAGATGAGTTGCATGCAGTTTTAAGTGTTGCAAATTCTGCTTTAAGGTCCTTTTTGTTACACTGCTTCTCCCAGGTTGAAATGGCCATCATAAATCACACTGAAGTTAGGTAAATAGTTGTTGTAGCGTCAACCGTGAGGCAGTAAATTTCTCCATTACTCTGCTCATACTATTATTTCTGTGTCCATTTGCTCACACATCAGATGAGTCACTTTCTCTCTCTTGTGTGTGTGTGTGTGTGTGTGTGTGTGTGTGTGTGTGTGTGTGTGTGTAGCCTTGGTCGTCGCTGCTGCGGAACTGGAACAGCTTGGCAGTTACTCACCCAGGGTACATGGCCTTCCTCACCTATGATGAGGTCAAAGCACGGCTGCAGAAGTTCATTCACAAGCCTGGCAGGTGAGACAAAAACATGTATTCATGCAGAGAGACTTTGTAATGCAAATCTAAATCAATATGTGGTGTTATTTGTTGCAGCAATGTCCAGCATAATTGTACATTTCTGAACACAATGCAAATGTGAATTTTTCTCTGCCATTCCCATTGTAACCATGTCCAGGTGTTTTCATGGGCAACAGCATGGTTACGGGTTTAGTCAAGCTCTAAGCAGGAAACGGTATATGTTAGTGTGTTTCAAATACAAATATAATTTGTACCTAAGTGACTCATGGTATCTCTGTCTCTGCACACAAACACACACAAATAAATGGAAGATCAATGTGTGTGTGTGTGTGTGTGTGTGTGTGTGTGTGTGTGTGTGTGTGTGGGGCCTGATTGCATACTGAAAGCTGATGTCACTGTTTAGGCTTGGCCTGTGTAGGGCCACGTTGACATCCGAGCAGTTGTTCCACTTATAAGCTAAATGCCGAGGACATCACCAAGACTACTTTCTTTCCACTTGTGCATTATCTCCGAACCTGATTTCTGGAAGTTGTCACTGATGAGGAAATTCTAATACATGCATCTGTGTCTTTAGGATAGATTAATGTAATTTCCCTTTTCTGGCCTACCTCGGTCACATACCAATGGTCTCCAGCTTACCCTGAATGCTGTGGCTAGTGTACAAAGACAGGCTTCTTTGCACGGATAGTCCATACCCCTGATCCTTAATTACGCAATTTCCTGATACTAAATTCTTAACTTGTACATAGAAACAAGCAGGTAGAAAATGTTGAGTATTAGGAAGAGTGGCTGCATGTCTTTCCAGACTGATGCACCCTCTTGTAGCCACTGCTACCTTTCCATTCTAGAATAGGTCAAAGCACAGCTGCTGGTGTCCATAAGACAAACCAATTTGCCTGACTGTGAGCACTTGATAAAGGCATGCCCACCCATCCCACAGCATGGTTATACTTAAAGGTGCCCTGTGGCGTTATCTTGTTAACATAAAAAGTTATGTTTACATTCAGTGTTACTCACCAAAACGCATTTCATGTATCCTTGAGGTCTAATAAATGTGTTGTTGAATGTGATTCCTTCCTCATAAAACATTTGTAATGCTAATACTTTAAGTTTTTAAAATCCAGCATTGTTTAACTTTATATCCATGTTAAATATCAAGCAGTTTTCTTCTTCCCTGTCTTTGAAGGCCTATTGCTGCATATCTGAATGTGTTACCACCATCCTGTTGGTCAGTCAAATAGCATAAAACCATTTTTATGATTGTGTATGCATGTGCAAGAGACAAACAAAGTGGGGACCAACTTATAAGAAAACAGCCCCATTGCGTTTCTAGAGATCAAACACTCCACAGGGACCACCTTCATACACCACACCATGCATTTGCTTGATGTTGACTATTTATCCTTTATTTTGACCAGCAGTGGTGTGTTTTGGTGTGTACGGGGTCTTCGCCCAAAATGTGTCTTGCATGCTTGAAGAACATGTTTTTTAGTGTGCATAATTTGGGAGACACCCGCCTTTATTTGATCACTTTTTTATTCGCAACTCCAGCATGTCTTATTTGTTATGTCTTTCTCCTCAGTTACATCTTCCGACTGAGCTGTACACGGCTGGGCCAGTGGGCCATCGGCTATGTGACAGCAGATGGAAACATACTCCAGACCATTCCCCACAATAAACCCCTCTTTCAGGCCCTCATAGATGGCTTCAGGGAAGGATTGTAAGTCCACTGGCATTTTATTTGGCACACTTGTATCTGTCAAGATTTTCACCTTGACCTCTGCACTGTGTATCTGTGGCTTGCTCACTATTTGACTCCGGTTTAATAAATAATCTATAAGCCAAGCTTCCTGTTATATGCAATGTTTTTATTTTTCAGTGTCATTCCTTTCCTCTTTTCCCACAAAGCATGCAGCTCTGTGTATACTATGCAGCTCTGTTTTGCATCTTGCAATTGAATCTGCCTTTCAGCTCTAAACCAATCCAGCCATATCATATTGCTTGTTCCCACCATTCCAGTGTTATCATAACCAGAATAGAACTGGTGATTTCTAATGTGCAGCTAGTCAGTGGTTTAGCTGGCTGGCATTAAACTCATTTTAATGCCAGCGTTGATTCCTTTTAATGAAAGCTATGATAGGCCTGCCCCAACCTGTAATCAAATTCTGATTTTAAACTGAGAAAGCCTATACAGTACATTGCCTGCATCTACAAAACATTTATCAAATGGTAATTAGACACCATCTGACCCATTTGTAAATTAGTCAGGTACTCTACATGCATCATATTGGTGATGATATTAAAACACTGTACCAGATTGAATGAATGGACTGAACAGATGTTTTCGTTAGGCAGCCTGTCAGGTATACATGCAATATAATCATATTAACTAATTATGGTGATACATTTTAAATGAAAATGCCTGTTGAAATACCCAAGGATACGTTAAAGTTCCCCCAGTACACACCTTCTAATTTTATGTGCCTCTTCATTTCCAGCTATTTATTCCCAGATGGCCGGACCCAAAACCCAGATCTGACAGGACTGTGTGAGCCTTCGCCTCAAGACCACATCAAAGTCACGCAGGTCAGAGCAGTGTGCTTCTCAGACTGCATCCTCATTTTTTAATATCTTATGCATTCTTGCTGGTCTTTGGCATTTTATTGTAAATGTCAAATGGCTTTTTTTGGTGCGCACACACAGCTCATTAAAGATTTCAGTTGAAAAGAAGAATTGATGCAACAGTCTAGTGCATGACAAAAAGGAAGCAGAAGTAGAAGACATGATAGAACACCACACAGGAACTGAGTAAGTCAAGGTTAACCAAAATATTTAAACAAATAGCATTTTTTTATGTCTGACATTTATATTTAATAAGTAAGATATAAACTGGATACAAAAAAAATGCAGTTAACGCGGCAGTAGCATAAATAATTCCTGTATAACATTATGATAAAGGTATATTTAAATACCAATAAAATATATATTTTTGCTTTAGTGTTGAAGTTCACTGAAGTAAACAGTGTTGTGTTCCCCAAGTAAAATGTCTAAAATAAAAGTTAAATTAAGGTAAATAGTTTTATAGTTCACGCAAATTGGTCTTTTGTCAGTGTGAGCTCCCTTTATTAAGCAGTATAGGTAACCCCATCTGTCTTTCAATAGTTCATACTGTCATCACATTGAAGGACACATCATGTTAAATGCGCAAGATATAAAACTGTAAATTGTAAAATATTGTTAAAGACATACATATTGACTCAGGGTTTTGTAAAGGTGTTTATGAACAGACTCGTTTTTATTGAGCACAGGACTGAAACTAAAAATACGCCCCCACATTTTAACTTGACTCCAGATCCTTCTGGGCTCTTTCGAAACGATCTCAGATGGTGTCAGTACTGTATGATCTTACTGTGTTTAGACACTGAAAGCTCATAGTTGTCTAATTTTTTCCCCCTCAGGAGCAGTATGAGCTGTACTGTGAGATGGGCTCCACTTTCCAGCTGTGTAAGATCTGTGCCGAGAACGACAAGGATGTGAAGATTGAGCCCTGTGGTCATCTCATGTGCACCTCCTGTCTCACTGCCTGGCAGGTAAGAGTGTGGGTGGATGGAACGGGTTTGTGTGGGTTGATTTCTCAAAGTTAAGTGTCATAACTCATACCTGAGAGGAGAACTCACTGCTCAAGTGTTCTTCTCTGGAGATGTAACAGACATAAAATTGTGTGCTGTTAACATCTGCTATTGTGCCTGTGTTACAGGAGTCAGAGGGTCAGGGAACAGGATGTCCCTTCTGTCGCTGTGAGATTAAGGGTACAGAGCCCATTGTTGTGGATCCTTTTGACCCCAAAGACAACAGCGGCTCCTGCAGGGGCCAATATGGGGCTGAGGGTGCTCCATCACCCAGCTATGATGATGATGATGACGACAGACTTGAAGACCCCCACCTTATGATGAGCAAACTTGCCTGTACAAAGGTAATATGTAAGATTCTAAAAAGACCTTTACTTAATTTAGACTAAAAGTTTTACTAAAAGTTTCTAGTCATGACACAGGGTAAGCTGTTCTGTTCATTAAAACATTGAGGCACTAGGTTGAGTTAGTTCTGATGCCCTGGGTGCACCTCATGGATTCCTACTGTCCTCTTCTCTATTTTTCTGAGAGAGAGACCCATCCCTGTACATATGAAACATTCCCTGCCTTATTCCCTTTTCACCTTTTTGGGAGCTTCAAGCACAAGGCTCATATCTCAAGTCTTTCATCTCCATCTTTCATGGTGCCAAGGCAGCAGCTTTCTTTGTGCCTCTCAGTATTTGATATGTGAGGCATTCTCCTATCTTCAATCTTTCATGTGCCTCTGAGAAACTCTGTGTGTATTAGTCTGCTTATAAAGTAGGCGAATACCTGAGATCACACACACTTTGATGTGGTCCCTAGAATTTCTTTGGCTTTCACGGCTAACCCATCCTCTTTCTCATGTTTGACCATTTCTTTAAATATTTTGAGCAAAAAGACTGACTTGACAGAAGACTGTGTGGATGACTTGTATCATGAAAGGTTGTCAAAAGATAAAAACTGATTCTGTTAAAATGTAGCTGATGCGATGGGTGTTTTGCTGTTGATCCAGGTGGAGCGCCCCCCGTCACCTATGTCCATGGCTCCTCAGTCCTCTCTTCCCCCTGTGCCGCCCAGGCTCGACCTGCTACCACACAGACCTACCAACCCCCCTGGGGCCTCCAGCCCCCGGGCTCACCAGTAAGGTAACTGAATATACACAACAAGAAAGGATATTAAAACAAATATTTTTGGTAAATCATGTAAGTATTACACTGTCAAACAGCATGTGTAGCTTGACTTTTATAGTGTATCCACAGAGTTGAAGCAGATAGCAAAATACAAAAAAAAAAAAAAATTACAATTTAAGAATAATTTCACTTGTAACTCAGCTGTTACAAAAATTATGTTTACGTCTCTTACCCCCCGTACAAAAGTAAGGTGTTAAAACGACAGCCACAATAATCAGTGTATTTTCTGTTCTGCATAGAAGTCATTTTAAAATGCATTTCCACTCACTCACACATTCATATTAGCAGATACTTATGCTTAAATGTAGATAAATTAAAACTGTACATAGGAAGATGGAATTGTCTTCGGATGATGAACATTTTCCTTGTTGGTGCTCATATACGTTATGAATGTTGTTGATTATGATGATGAATGCTTACACAGTGGTCTTGTTGCCAAATGGATTATTTTCAGAAGACAACAGCACTTTAACAGACTAAATGAGTTCCCTCCATCTTTCTTTCTCCCCTCCAGGCAGCATCTCACCACAAAGACAAGCCTCTTCCCCTCCCCCCAGCGCTGAGGGATCTCCCCCCTCCTCCTCCAGACCGTCCACACACAGCCGGGGCAGCCCCCGATGGACGACTGCAGAGGCGGCCCTTACCCTGCACTCCTGGGGAGAACCCTCGAGATAAGCTCCCTCCTGCACCCCCAAACCGGCCCCTGTCTGACTGGAACTCCCGGCCTGTTCCCAAGGCCCCCACCTCCTCTTCCTCATCGTCATCCTCCTCCTCCTCCTCCTCATCTTCCTCATCCACTCAAGTCTCCAGTCTGGGACTGGACATTCGAGCAGGTTTTAGGGAACTCTCAAACCGACACTCCCTCCCCTTGGCGTTGCCCTCTGCTCTGGACACACGCTCAGACTCACAGAAGAACAACAGCTCCCTCAGTCTGGACCACCAGCTGGTCAGAGAAACTACAGTAAACCACACACTAATCTACTATTTGGTTGGATGTGTATTCATTGGCTACAATTATGAACACACAACATTTTAGTAGTAACTGTCCAAGTAAGAGAACTGAAAAGATAAACGTGTTTCCACCTTCTAACAGTCTCCTATACTGTACAGTATATGTGGGTGGGTTTTTATCTTAGTCACCTTCTACACTGCCACAATTAAAGGTGTATTCATTACCTATATTTGTAAAATCCATGTTTTTCACTTGGGTTTGGCTCTTTTTTTTTGTCAAATTTGTTTTTTTTGGCTTTCTTTGGAGTAAATGAAAACATTAAATATGACACCAGAGCCAGCAGATGTTAGCTTAGCTCAGGAATGTGTTAATTTGTGAGCTTTATAGAAGCTAGTAGGTGCATTTATTTATTTTTTATTTTATTTTTTTTATAAACCTTGGGCATAGTCAAGTTTCCCCGTTTCCAGTCTTAATACTAAGCTAAGCTACCAGGCTGCTGGCACCAGCTTTATATGTGTATGGTACAGACATGTACCATACATCTCCTTTTCAGCAAGAAATCAAATAAGCACATTTCCCTTCATGCCAAACTATTCCTTTAATAATTAGACTCAAGATTTTCATGATGAAATAATTCTTCACTTATAAGTTTCTGAGATTTCAGCTTCTGCTTCCTTTCCAGAATCTTGCAGCAGTGGCCTGTCAAGATTATGATAACCCCAAAGTCAAGCCCTCGGCCTCAGCCAACGCCATCTATTCGCTGGCAAGGAGGTATGTTGTACTGGCACCATAATGACATTAGAGGAATGGAGCATCTCATCTTTGAATGACTGATTGTTGCTTACTTGCAGATCACAAAGGCCAATCAATACATATTTTAGGAAGCTCAAAATCTTTCACCTTTTACTGTTTGCATTTCATATATCCATATTTACAGTTCTAGTGTAAATATTCTTGGCTTATTTGTTCCCAGACCTTCTCCAGCCCAGAGGCCAGTGACGGGAGAGGAGGCACGTGACAGTGAGGAGGAGTCGGAGTATATGATCCCCTCCTCTCGCCCCGTCCTGCACCCTATCACGGCACCACCTGTAGGGGAGACCCCACCAGTCCCGAGGTCTCAACAGCCTCAGCCTCTATCGGCACTCCAGACACAAGCCTCCGCACTCAACTCGCGGTATTCAAAACACTCAATGAATCCACCTCCAGCGGCACATCTAGATGAAATGACTTTAGCGACTGCAGTACTGTGTCTATTAATGGTTGTTGTTTTAATATTGTTTTTAATTTTTATTTTTTTATTGTAGGCTGACACTGGCTGAACTAGAGGATGGACCTCAAATGTATGAAGCCATGTACAACATCCAGGCCAGGTCACAACAAGCCAGAGAATCAGGTATTTTGATTCATCAATCTTTGGATCCGGTGGACAAGGACAGCCTAGCTGAGCATGAGACACTGTTTAAAACTTCCCTTCATGCAGACCTTTGGTCAACCCCCCATGTACAGATTTATTTGTGTTATCGCTGCTTTTAAATTAACTGCTGATGGAACAAAACACTCTCTTTCTATCAGATACTGTAGGACTAATACATTGTTTTCAATCCATCCCAGACTACTCTGAGTTGCCACCTCTGGCGATGACCAATGGTCCCAGAGACCATGCAGCCGAGGACAGGGAAGAGGAGGATAACAGCTATGAAATCCCAAAACCCCGGCCAATGCCCACGGCTCGACGGACCCTTTCAGAACTGGGGGGGTCCTCTTCCTCCTCTTCATCTTCCTCATCATGCTCATCTACCACAGCTGCTTTCAGCCGCCTTTCTCTAGATCCGGACGCTGGAGCCGCAGCCTGTAAGTATTATTGGTCCTGTTGGGCCAGAGCTTGCTTTTAATGCATAATATAATTTTTTTTATATTAGAACAAAGCTAATATTCTCCCAAATTATGGGGTCATTAACAACAAGCCATCTTATCAAAGAAGGGATTTTTTACTGTGGTATTGAATTCAAGACTACAGCGGACTTTAATTTTTTTACCTCTGCACTGCACATGTACGAGATAAAGGGATATCACCACCTCTGGCTTGCAGAAAGAATTAAATAAAAATGAAACTACCTAAATAGTTATATACAATTAGGGTAAATAGGAAATTTTGGTGAACTGACCATTTGAAATATGGGCCTTAGTAAGAGACGTGGCACTTAAAGATTTATGTTTTACATTAGTGGTACAAAATTGTGTGTCTGTTTCATAAAATGACTTGATGATGTTAAAATGTAGAACAGAAGCCTCTTTGTTCATGTACTTACTGGCCAAAAAGCTAAATTTGCTGATGAATCAATATCAATTCTTGAAGTAGAAGAATAGTCCTCTGACCTGGGGAGCAGCCTAAAAAGTTGACTAAAGCATTTTTCTGCTACCTGATATGCAGATTTTTCCAGAAGCTTTCTGAAGTTAATGTGAGACGTTGATAGATTACCATGAATTGATTTCCATACATAATTTGCTCCAGTATGTGCAATCACTGTATGCAAAAGGGTAAAGACCAATAATTACAGAGAGCTGCTCAGTTACATCTGTGACCTAAAAACTAGAAAAACAGTAAGTGATGCCACCAATAATTTTGGACATACCTGCTGTCTGTATCATCAGAATCTCATATTGACCTCTGAGATGTCGCAGACTGCAAGGCTGTGTGGAGGCTTTCCACTAATGCAGCATTAGTGGCCTTAGCACATTCTCTGGCAGGAGGTAGAAAAGCATTTATTTCTCCTTGTCTCTACAATGAGCTGACATTTACTTCCTACAGTATGATGATTGCCTGCTGTCTGAGTGTTCCATAAATCATTACGTGTAAGGACCAATTAAGTGGCTCTCAGACAAGCTGACAAGCTCTCCGATCATAATTGGACTCTTTATAAGTGCTTTAGAAAAGGTTGCTGCTGCAGTGAAAAGATCAACCAGTTCACCATATGCAATATGATTTAAAAAAACAAACAAACAAAAAAACACTTACCGCAACTTATTGCAGACAAATAATCAGTGGGCTGTTTGCTACAGCGCTTCATTAAAGTGATCAGGATGTTTTTTTAAATGAGATGTAAATTATTTTCAGTGACTTAAATCTTTTTTTATAATGACCTTTAGGATATTTAAAAAGGATGGATCTTGTTTTAGGTTTTACCTAACTTAAAACTAGAGTTTTCCAGACCTTCTTTTGGCTTAACATTCCCTCTCCCCTTTTCTTCAGCTTTTTCAGAGCCGGTGGAAGCACCAGAGAGACCTCCAAAGCCCCTGCCAAGGCGGATCAGCTCGGAGCGTCGACCCAGCCCTGTCCCGCCCGTCCCTGGCGCCCCACCCAATGGTGGTGCAACAGGAGAAGCCAACCATCAAATCAGTAGCGAGATTGAGCACCTCATGAGCCAGGGATACTCTTACCAGGACATCCAGAAAGCACTGCTGATTGCACAGAACAATATTGAAATGGCCAAGAATATCCTACGCGAGTTTGTCTCCATTCCCTCCACCGCGCATATTCTTACATAGCACACTCCTTGTGCCTCTCTCTCCTGTTTGCTCTCTCGCCCTAGCTTGGCCCAGCCTGGTTGGGTATAGGTCGGCACAGCCTAGCCCAAAGCCCAAAGCTCATTGCCTACAGCACTACCTCCGGTGCTGGCTGACGCCCTACATCCCTGTGGATTTGTAACTGGCTGTTACTCCAGCGAGCTCACAGCATCTCTGGGACATCCACGATTTGCACTCCATGCGCTTTTAATAGTGTCTGGCCTTCTTTAAACTGCTACAACAGGCCTTTTCGTTTTCACGGACATCTCCGAACTGAAAACAATGACGGGACGCCACATGGCGCGAGACTTTCGTAGAAATTCTGGAAAGACAGATTCTTATCTTTCATGTTGAAGCCTCTTGCTGAAAATTTAACCAACACCTCACAAATTAAAAAATGTATGTCTATATGAAAATTTAATATATGAACAAATATATATTAAATGTGTGTAATATATACAGTACTTGCATATACAGTATGTAAAAATGACTTCAGCTTTGAGGGTTGCTGTTGATACAAGTGATGTGGGGCTCAAATTAAAGGGGGGGTTTGGCCCGTTCTCTCAGACTGAGGTATGTGAATGTGGGGAGAAATACAAATGTGAGGAAGAGTCGGTGTGTCTTCCTCACCAGGCTGTGCTCAGTCAGCAGCAGCTTAGAAGACATGCAGCCGAGCTTTTGTTAGCTTTTCGTTATGGCCTTTTGGTTAACAATGTTGCTTTGGTACTACTTCTGTTTTTAGAAAACATGCTTGTTTTGTCGTGTTGTAGTTTTCAAAGTAGCATGACGATGGTTTTGGTTCTGGGCTGTCTGGCAGTGTGTGTTTATATTTGTGAGTTTGTGTATGTGAGCATGCATGTGTGTGCGCGTCGGCCAGACTTGCTCTTAAATGAACTCCCTGTTCCTGTACAACATGAATGTGGAATTACAGTCAGTATACTCAGACATGTGTGTTCTGTAAACGTACTACTGCTCTAACTCATATGGCAGGGCCTAGTGTAGCTGTAGAGCCTGGCAGTGAGATTATTAGAGGACGTACTAATGTTGACGACCCTGCAGTACTAGACAGGCTAGTGTTATGTGATCCGTGGTGGCTTAAATGTTTTTGTTCTGTCTTTGTCTAACTTCATTGGCTGGCTGGTTAAATTTTCTGTCTCCAGCCCTGTCCAGTGTTGTGAAACAAAAAAGCAATGTCATTGATTTACTTTGGTAATATATTATTGTAATATGATCATGAATATTGTTATTATAATTCATTCAGAAGTGCTTCACTGCTGCTACTATTGTTAGTGCTAAATAATTAAGCCTTAAATGTACATTTGTGAATATTGTGTTTAACCATCCTCCTGGTTCTTTAAAGTGACAGTATCATCCGTATTTCTCTGGTCCGTAATGTAGCATACTTGAAAGTACAAGTGACTTGTGAGCCTGCAGACCTCTCAAGCTGTTGACTCGTGCATTTTTAAAATGTTTAATTTTTTAAATAAATTCTAGACTCTGTAATAAAGCAAACAAAATGCTTATGCTATGGAAACCAGCCATTTTGTTATAGATTCAGGCTTTCTTTCACATCAACTTCCTTTCTCTGCGGCAGTTCACCACCACTGAAAGGAGGTGATTGCTGAGGCATTTTGAAAAGTAGGCTCATGGGTTTGCTGGCCCACCCCCAAGTCTACATTAAAATCAGTATTTGGGCCAACTGTAAGAACTAACTCAGGAATAATGTTTATCTAAACAAGTGGCGTTCACCCGAGCTGTCAAAAACCCAGAGGAGACTCATTGACATGGACAGCAGCTCACCTGCCATCTCTTCATCCAGGTGACATGTAGCCAAAAGTATCCGCGTAATGAAGTCACACAAGTAGCCTATTTCCTTTTTTTGGTCACGTTATAACTTGCACATTTTTCATATTTCCCAAGTTGGCAAGACTAAAAACAGCAGCTTAATTTCCCGGTACTATGAATGAACAAGATAAATAAATGCAAAGAGCTTTTAGGTACATTGACTTGAACCTCTCCCAGCATATGAAGAAGAGTGTTTTTTGGTGGGGGAGGGTGTCAATCATGTCAATAGCTAATCAGCCCTTGCTTATTCTGGGTAATGCTGTCTGTTGACTGGAAGCTATCTCTGCGCTGTCTTGCCATCCTGTAGGTCTTTTTTTTTCTGTTCCTAGTTGCCTTGAGAAACTTGTTGAATGATGGGTAATGGATGGGGAGGTCCCCAATCCTCAATACTGTACCAATGTTTAGTTGATGCTTCAATGACAACACGTCATTGTTGTGTTATTTACCTTTTTATTTTTTTGTTTTTGCACAGTATACCAATTTGTGCTTTGATACTGTCACTCTAAAGAAAAAGATAATTGTATAAAGTACATTAAGTGATATGAAAAGAAAATGACTGTTTTTTCATTTTGCATTCCAGTACATGTATTTTGTTCCAAAGGTTTTGTTTACTTATGTTAATAATTCTGTGAGCAGTGCCATATGTTTAGGGATCCTCACCATGTTTAGAGTAAGGCCTTGTTTTTGAAGAGAGTTTGTTGGTATTGATCTGTAGTACGTGTTGATATCAGAAGGCCAGGAGATTGTGCAGTGTTGCTTGTAATAGGCTGTCCAGTCTGCCTTGTCAGCCACATCAGGCCTGATCTTTGAGTGCAAAGGTCTCCTTTTGTTTCTTACTAACCTGAAAGCAAAACCAGGTCCCAAATCAGTACTCTGGCTAAGAGATGCTTGATGCGTGCGTACCAGCCCCTCTTACCCTCGGTCTTTGTGTTGGGTTACTTTAATGTTCTGCCAGAAGAGGGAGCCGTTGTTCCATGTAGCTGTTTTGCTTCTCATCAGTAAAAGGCATTCATTAACTTTAAGATGGTTTTCAAAGCTCATATCACTTTGGAAGTATGCACAGTGCTGTTAATAAAATGATAAGCCAAAGCCGTCACGTGTCTCTTTTCTCCACATGCATATTGTAAATACCATGAATCTGAAAAATATAAAATGCAGGCAAAGAGTTCAAAAGTTATTTAGGAGCAATATGTCAACAGTAAAAATTAAAGAATTTACTCAGGATGCACAAGCCATTTGTGATGACTCAATCTTTTATGCCATACTATACTATGACTTTTTTTTTTATAGTCCTGACAGATACTCTACAACAGGGGTTCAATTTCAATTCAATTTATAGTATCAATTCATAACAAGAGTTATCTCAAGACACTTTACAGATAGAGTAGGTCTAGACCATACTCCAGATTTTACAAGGACCCAACAGTTCTAGTAGTTTCCTCCAGAGCAAGCAACAGTGCGACAGTGGCAAGGAAAAACTCCCCTTTGGGAAGAAACCTCGGACAGACCCAGGCTCTTGGTAGGCGGTGTCTGACGACCGGTTGGGGTTAGAATGAAGAGTGGCAATAACAGTCCCAAAAAAAATAGTAGTTTGTAGTAGTTCTTTGTAGATGGCATAGCAGGGCACTGTGCAGCATTACAAGGCACAGCAGGACGTAGCTGGGCACCGCAGATCGTGGCAGGGAAGGGAACGTGTAGCGGGACTATGGCGACAGCTGCAACCATGATTTTGGAGCCTCCCTGATCCGAGGAAACGTGCTGGGAGAAAAAGAACAAAAGGACTCCGGGGAATGACTCCCCAGAGCTAGGTTAGTAACAAGCATTTCTGGGACATAGATGCAAACAAAATGGGAAGATAGAAAGATAGGAGAGAGGAGCTCAGTGTGTCGAAGGAAGTCCCCCAGCTGTCTAAAACTATTACAGCATAACCAAGAGAGACAGGGTAAAGAGAGGGGCCTGGTCAGGCTAGAACTCTCCCCAACCAGATTGGGCTGTATGCCAAGTCTCCATTTAGTTTTATTATCTTGATTATATGATAGATAGATCATATAATTATAGATTATATGATAGATAGATCTGACAACTATGACGAGAAGCTGGTGGGCCGGGTTAGGCGGACGCTGCAACTCCTCACTCCCTAACAATAAGCTTCATCAAAAAGGAAAGTCTTAAGCCTACTCTTAAATGTGCCTCCTGAACCCAAACTGGAACCTGGTTCCACAGGAGAGGAGCCTGATAGCTGAACGCTCTGGCTCCCGTTCTACTTTTAGAGACTCTAGGAACCACAAGTAACCCTGCATTCTGGGAGCGTAGTGCTCTTGTAGGGTTATAAGGTACTATGAGCTCTTTAAGATATGATGGTGCCTGACCATGAAGAGCTTTGTAGGTGAGAAGAAGGATTTTAAATTATATTCTGGATTTTACAGGAAGCCAATGCAAAGAAGCTAAAGCAGGAGAGATGTGATCTCTTTTCCTGGTTCCTGTCAGAACACGTGCTGCAGCATTCTGGATCAGCTGAAGAGTCTTTATGGACTTTTTGAGCAGCCTGATAATAAAGAATTGCAGTAATCCAGCCTAGAAGTAACAAATGCATGGACTAGTTTTTCTGCATCATTTTTAGACAGGATATTCCTGACTTTTGCAATATTACGTAGGTGAAAAAAGGCGATCCTTGAAATTTGCTTTATGTGAGAATTAAAGGACATGTCCTGATCAAAGATAACTCCAAGATTCCTCACAGTGGTGCTGGAAGGTTAGGGGGCCTGGGTGGAGGCCAGGGTGATGCCATCCAGAGTAACTATCTCTTTGGATAATGCGTCACAGAGGTGCTTGGGTCCCAGAGCAATAACTTCAGTTTTATCTGAGTTTAACATTAGAAAATTACAGCTCATCCAGGTTTTAATATCCTGAAGGCACATTTGAAGTTTAGCTAACTGATTAGTTTCATCCGGCTTGATTGATAGATATAATTGAGTATCATCTGCATAACAATGAAAGTTATGGAGTGCTTCCTGATAATATTGCCTAAAGGAAGCATATATAAAGTGAACAGGATTGGACCGAGCACAGATCCTTGTGGGACTCCATGACTAACTTTGACGTGCACAGAGGATTCATCGTTAACATGAACAAACTGAGATTGATCTGATAAATAAGACTTAAACCAGCTTAGAGCAGTCCCTTTAATGCCAATTAAATGTTACAATCTCTGTAATAAGATATGATGGTCAATGGTATCAAATGCAGCACTAAGATCTAATAACACCAGTACAGAGATAAGTCCTTTGTCTGATGCAATTAGGAGGTCATTAGTAATTTTCACAAGTGCTGTCTCTGTGCTATGATTAACTCTAAATCCTGACTGAAAATCCTCAAATAAGCTGTTGCTATGCAGAAAGTCACATAGCTGTTTAGCGACTGCTTTCTCAAGAATCTTAGAGAGAAATGGAAGGTTGGATATAGATCTATAGTTGGCTAAAACTTCTGGATCAAGGTTGGGCTTTTTCAGAAGAGGTTTAATTGCAGCTACTTTAAAGTGCTGTGGTACATAGCCTGTTAATAAAGATAGATTGGTTATATCTAGTAGAGAAGTGTTGACTAAGGGTAAAACTTCTTTAAGTAGCCTAGTCGGGATGGGGTCTAAGAGG
The DNA here is from genome assembly GCA_026937815.1 of Etheostoma perlongum. NCBI lineage: Eukaryota > Metazoa > Chordata > Actinopteri > Perciformes > Percidae > Etheostoma > Etheostoma perlongum. The sequence continues at coordinate 15,613,792 of CM049373.1, forward strand.
CAGGTTGATGGTTTGGATGAAGAAATAATTGAATTAAATTGATAAAGATCAAGTGAAGCAAAGCAGTCTAAACATATATCTGGCCTTGAAGGATCTAGATCCAAAAAAATCATCAGGTCCAGACAAATTGGAACCATATTTTCTAAAAATAGCTGCAGATGTGATAGCCAATCCAGTTACATATTTAATTAACCTTTCTTTAGCCAAGAATCAGGTACCAGCCATCTGGAAATCTGCCAATGTTCTCCCCCTTCATAAGGGTGGTGATCCTGCGAACATAAATAACTATAGGCCTATTTCTAAATTGTCAGTATTAGCTAAATTAATGGAATCGCTCATCAGCATGCAATTAAAAGACTATCTAATTAATAACAATATTTTGACTGAATTTCAATCTGGTTTCAGGAAACAACATAGTACAATAACAGCTGTTTTAAAAGTTGTTAATGACCTAGTCAAGACCTTGGACAATAAGCGGCACTGTGCAGCACTGTTTATTGATTTGTCAAAAGCTTTTGACACAGTGGACCATAAAATTCTCCTTCAGAGACTCACCTCTATTGGACTATCAGAACAAGCAGTGGGATGGTTTAACAGTTACCTATCAGGGAGAACACAATGTGTGCAAGTAGATGGTGTCACTTCTGCCTCCTTAAATATTTCAAAAGGGGTGCCTCAAGGCTCAATCCTTGGGCCTCTTCTTTTTTATCATTTATACAAACAACCTCTGCAATAATATAAAAAATGCAAACTATCATTACTATGCTGATGACACTGTTCTCTACTGTTCTGGGTCCACATTAGGTCAAGCAATCACAAATTTACAGTCTGCTTTTAATATCTTGCAACATGATCTGGCTACTTTAAAATTGGTTCTAAATTCTAAAAAAACTAAAGTCATGACTTTCACTCTGGGAAAATCAACTAAAAACAATGTCCCAACCATTTGTACACTTTCTGGTACAGAAATTGAAGAAGTGTCACATTACAAATACTTGGGTTTTACCATTGACCAATCATTGTCTTTTACATTACATGTCAAAGATTTGGTTAAAAAACTGAAATTGAGGTTAGGTTTTTTCTTTAGAATCAAGTCCTGTTTATCATTTGAAGCAAAAAAGCAACTTGTAAATGCAACATTCTTGTCTGTTTTGGACTATGGTGATATTTTATACATGCATTCAACCTCCCAGTGTCTTCATGCATTGGACACTGTGTTTCATGGAGCCTTGAGATTCATTACAAACTTAAAATCTCTTACTCATCACTGTTTGCTGTATTCTCGGGGTCGGGTGGTTTTCCCTCTCCATTCGCCGTTGGATGCACTGGCATCTTTTTATTTATAAGGCAGTATTAGGACTTCTTCCTCCACATCTGAACAACTACATCCTTCCAAGGTCTGCAGGGACATATTACCTGCGCTCACAGGATCTGTTTTTATTGACAGTCCCTAAAGCCCGCACTGACTTTGGCAAAAAGGCTTTTAATTTTGCAGCACCATCAGCATGGAATCAGCTTCAAAATGAACTCCAGTTGAAGGAGTTGGTCTCATTTCATTCTTTTAAAGGCTTTTTAAAGGACCTTGCAGAAAGGCAGTCTGTATGTCACTGTTTTTAAATTGATTTAGGACCCAGGTTCTTTATGATGACTTTGTTGTTTAAACATGAGTGAAAGTGTGTTTATGTATTTACCTGTAAGTGTCTCTGTGTCTACTTGAAACGTGCTGCTGCCACTTGCCAGGACGCTCTTGTAAAAGAGATTTTTAATCTCAAGGAGTTTTTTATCCTGGTTAAATAAAGGTTTGAAATCTGGTTTTACAACTGTTTCTAAGGTTCCTGAGTTTAGAGATAAGTCAGTGCCAGTTAAAGGCAGGTCTTGGTGAATTTTGCTTCTAATAGTTATAATTTTATCATTGAAGAATCTCATGAAGTCGTTACTACTAAGAACGTCTCGGGTTACGTATGTAACCCTTGTTCCCCGAGATAGGGGAACGAGACAATGCGTCGGTTATGACACCATGGGAACGCCTTTAGGCATGACAGGGCTGAATGCGAATGAAAACTACTCCAATCCTATTGGTCCTAGTGAGAACGGTAGCATGTGACGGCATAACCGTAGGGGCATATAAGCACACCGGCACATAGCTCATTAGCTCTTTCTATGAAGCAAGGCACTCCAGGCGGGGCAAGGGGCGGCGAACCGACGCAGTGTCTTGTTCCCCTATCTCGGGTAACAAGGGTTCCCCTTCAAGGGGAACTTGAACTGCGTCGGTTACGGGTTATGGGAACGAGATACCCACTAACCCGCGCCGAAACCCCGCCTGCCCTAGCGTGCAAGCAACCTGTGGGCACTAGGAGGAGACCACCCGGGGTGCCGGGTGCGGAGGGAAGGCCCAGACTATAGAACCTGAAGAAGGTGTGAGGAGTGGCCCAGCCAGCCGCATCACAAACCCCCTGGAGAGACGCTCCCGAGAGGAGAGCCTTAGAGGCCGCCAAGCCTCTCGTGGAATGAGCCCGTACAGCCATAGGTGAAGGCAAACCACGCACCTGATAGGCCAGGGAGATAGTCAGAATGACCCAGTTGCTGATAGTATGTCTGGAAGCAGGGAGCCCAGCCTTGGAGGACCCGAAACACACCAGCAACTGGTCTGTCTTCCACCACCGGGAGGACCTCAGAGTGAAGACACGCAGTGCTCTGACAGGGCAGAGCAAACAGAGCCTCCCGTCCTCCGCCGTCACATGAGGTGGAGGATGAAACGGCTACAGTACCATGGGCCCCATAACAGTGGACTACACCTCGGGAATGAAGCCCGGAACGGGGTGCAGGATGGCCCTCACGTCACCCGGGGCAAACTCCAGTCATCGGGGAGGAACCCGAAAGAGCCTGGAGGACCCCCACCCTCCTCAGAGAGGTGATAGCAAGGAGGAAGGCCATCTTCAGGGACAGGTACTTGGCCTCAGCCGACTCCATGGGCTCGAAGGGGGCCTCAGCCAAAGCGTCGAGAACCACTGCCAGATCCCAAGTGGGAATCCTAGGGCGAGCCACAGGTCCCATCCTCCGGGTCCCACGGAGGAACCGTATGACCAGGGGAAGCCTCCCCAGAGACCCATCCCTCAAAGGGGCGTGGAAAGCTGAGATGGCAGCCACGTAAACCTTGAGGGCAGATGGGGAAAGGCCCGCAGAAAAGCGGCCCTGCAGAAACTCCAGCACCTGAACCACCGGGCAGGTATCTGGGTCCACCATGCGTCCTCTGCACCAAGCAGAGAAGACGTTCCACTTCAGGCCACACATCCTCCGTGTAGACGGGGCCCTGGAGCCGAGGAGAGCCTCGACTGCTCCTGCCGTCAGGCCCGCCTCTAGGTACTGCGCCCCCTCAGGGGCCAGACCCACAGCCGCCACAGGGCGGGGCAAGGGTGAAGAACCCGGCCTCCTGCTTGGGACAGCAGGTCCCTCCCCAGAGGGACTTGCCATGGCGGACCGTCCATGGCGATGGCGGATACCCTCTCGACGGACCTTCTCCAGGATCCCCGGGAGCAGAGCGACAGGGGGAAAAAGCGCACCGAGGTGGACTCGGGCACTTCCGCACCATGGCGTCCAGCCCTATGCGGGGCCGGGGGCGTCAGGGAGAACCATAGGGGACAGTGCGTAGTCTCCTGAGACGCAACAAGTCCACGTCTATAGGTCCAAACCTTCCGCACAAGGACTCCACCACCTCGGGGTGGAGCCGCCATTCCCCGGGCCTCAGCCCCTGTCTCGACAGCAGGTCCGCACCCTGAGTCTGAAGCCCAGGGAGAACACCGCCCTGAGAGAGAGCAGTCTCCGCAGGGACCACAGGAGGATCCGATGCGCCAGTCTGCAGAGAGAGCGCGCAAGCGCAGACCCCCCTGATGATTCAGATAGGCCACCACCGCCGTATTGTCGGACCTGACAAGCACGTGTTGACCCAGGAGTGCAGGCAGGAAGCTCCTCAGAGCCCGGAACACGGCCAGCATCTCGAGGCAAGTGATGTGCCACGACGAGTGATGGTCCTGCCAAACACCCCTCGCAGAGCGGTCGTCCATGACCGCACCCCACCCGGTGAGGGAAGCGTCCGTTGAAACAATTACATGGCAACAGGGCGCCCCCCATCGCGGGTCCTTGGGACAGGAACCAAGGCCTCTTCCACACCGATAGGGTACGAAGACATTTGTGCGTAACCCATAACAGGCGGAACGGGTTTCCCCTCGGGGAGAACCCCTTGGATTTCAGCCACCACTGCAGGGCCCTCATGTGCAGAAGACCAGAAGGTATCACGCTGGAAGCAGCCGCCATGAGGCCCAACACCATTTGGAAGTGTTTCACTGTGATGGCGCGGCCCAGCCTCATACTCCACACCGTGGCCAGAACGGACTCGACACAAGCCGGAGACGGATGTGCCAGCATCGTCAACAAGTCCCACACCACCCCTAAGAACACAGTCCTTTGGGCGGGTGCCAGCACACTTTTCACCTCGTTGAGCCTCAGCCCCAACGAAGAAGACGAGCGAGGACGACATCTCGATGCCAAACCGCCAACCCCCGAGACTGAGCCAGGATGAGCCAGTGGTTGGTGTAATACAGGACCCGGATGCCCTGGAGCCACAAAGGGGCCAGTGCCGCATCCATACACTTGGTGAAAGTGCGAAGGGAGAGTGCTAGGCCAAAGAGAAGGACGAACGGAGACGCGAAAGTACGCGTCCCTCAGATCTATGGTGGCAAACCAGTCCTTGGACTGGATGTGACACACGAGGGCGGGGATGGTGAGCATCCAGAACCTGTATCTCCACAGAGACCGGTTCAGAACCCGCAGATCCAGGAGAGGGCGCAGGCCCCCGTCCGTCTCGGGAACGATGAAGCACCGGTTGTAGAAACCGGACCCGCTGGCCAGCGGGGGGAACGAGCACCTCGGCCCCCTTCTCCAGCGAGCGCACTTCGTGTCCCAGCACCAGGCCCTGGCCTGGGCACACCACAGTCCGAATTTTTTCTATGTACTATACTATGATTTTTTTTCCACAAACTATTCTATGACTTTTTCATGATTTCTTCTACATACTATATTATGAGTTTTTCCGATATACTATTACTTTTTCAACATAGTATACTATGACTTTTTCATGACTTTTGACATACAATACTTTTTTGTTACTTTTTTCGACTTACTATACTATGACTGCTTTATGATTTTATTCAACATACTCTTTTTCATGATTTTTTTCGACATGTTATACTATTACTTTTTCTACATACTATTTCCACGTACTTTACTATGACTTTGTCATGATCTTTTCAACATACTATACTATGATTTTTACGTGACTTTTTTTGACATACTATACTATGACTGTTAGATTAGATTTATTAGATTCAATATACTATACTTTTACTTTTTCATTATTTTTCTACGTACTATTTTTTGACTTTTTTTGACAAACTATATGCTGACTTTTTCTCGATTTCTTATTACTTTATTCGATATACTATACCATGACTTTTTTTTAAACACTCTATGACTTTTTTCTACATACTATGCTATTTTGTTTTTTATTACTTTTGTCGACATACTATACTTTGACTTTTTTCGACATAGTATAGTGACTTTTTATGACTTTTTTTCAACATACTATACCAAGACTTTTATTATGACTTTTTTTGACATACTATACTATGACTTTTTTAAGATTTTGCAAACTATGACTTTTTCCGACATAATATACTACGACATTTTCATTTTTTTTCTTCATACTATACTATGACTTTTTTTGACATAATATACTGTGACTTTTTCATGTATTTTTTTGACTTACTATACTATGACTTTTTATCACATACTATACAGACTTTTTCATGATTTCTTTCTACATACTATACTATGAATCTTTTATGATTTTTATTTGGCATACTATCCTATGACTTTTTTTAAACACTATACTATACTTTTTGACATACTATATTATACGTTTTTTTTTTACATACTATACTATGACGTTTTTCGACACACTATACAATGACTATTTTATCACTTTTTCAACATTGTACATTATGAATGTTTTTTAAAGATTATTTTTGTGCATTTCCATGATTTACACCTTCAATCTTTAAGAATGCTTAGATTTGAAGGGAAAGAAATACAGGAAACTGCCCCATGTCAGATTTGAACCATGGGCTTCTGGGTTGAAGAATAAAGCTCTACAAATGATGGATACTCACAAGCCCCCGGCTGAGCGCTGCTGCGTTGGAGTTTACCCCGGTGGACGAGAGGTTCGCCTCCCTACGCCTGCGGGTGATGGGGGGGAAAACTGACTGTTGTTTGTGCATATGCATCAAACAAGAGTTCGGAGTATTCGGCCTTCTTGGAGAGCTTGAATGGAGTCCTGTATGGGGCTCCAGTAGGGGACTCCATAGTTCTGCTGGGGGACTTCAATGCACACGTGGGCAATGATGGAGATACTTGGAGAGGCGTGATTGGGAGGAACGGCCTCCCTGATCTAAACCAGAGTGGTTGTCTGTTGTTGGACTTCTGTGCTAGTCATGGATTGTCCATCACAAACACCATGTTCAAACATAGGGGGCTCATAAGTGTACGTGGTACCAGAGCACCCTAGGCCAAAGGTCAATGATCGATTTTATAATCGTTTCATCTGATCTGAGGCCGTATGTTTTGGACACTCGGGTGAAGAGAGGGGCAGAGCTGTCAACTGATCACCATCTGGTGGTGAGTTGGGTCAAGGGGTGGGGGAAGACTCTGGACAGACCTGGTAAGCCCAAACGGGTAGTGCGGGTAAACTGGGAACGTCTGGAGGAGGCCCCTGTCCGACAGACTTTCAACTCACACCTCCGGCGGAGCTTTTCGGGCATCCCTGTGGAGGCTGGGGGCATTGAACCTGAGTGGACAATGTTCAAAGTTTCCATTGCTAAAGCTGTGGCGGCGAGCTGTGGTCTTTAGGTTTTAGGTGCCTCAAGGGGCGGTAACCCGCGAACACCCTGGTGGACACCGGTGGTCAGGGAAGCCGTCCGACTGAAGAAGGAGTCTTTCCGGGATATGTTGTCTCGGAGGACTCCGGAGGCAGTTGCAGGGTACTGACGGGTCCGAAGGGCTGCAGCCTCTGCGGTGACAGAGGCAAAGCAGCGGGTGTGGGAGAAGTTTGGAGAAGACATGGAGAAGGACTTTCGGTCGGCATCAAGGTGCTTCTGGAAAACTGTTCGCCACCTCAGGAGGGGGAAGCGAGGAATCATCCAAGCTGTATGCAGTAAGGATGGGACGTTGTTGACCTCAACTGGGGAGGTAATAGAGCGGTGGAAGGAGCACTTTGAGGAACTCCTAAATTCAGCTGACACGCCCTCTGTGGTAGAGGCAGAGCTGGAGGATGATGGGGGATTGTCGTCAATTTCCCTGGTGGAAGTCGCTGAGGTAGTCAAACAACTCCACAGCGGCAAAGCCCCAGGGATTGATGAGATCCGTCCAGAAATGCTGAAAGCTCTGGGTGTGGAGGGGATGTCTTGGTTGATACGCCTCTTCAACATTGCGTGGAAGTCTGGGACAGTGCCTAAGGAGTGGCAGACCGGGGTGGTGGTTCCCCTCTTCAAAAAGACGGACTAGAGGGTGTGTGCCAATTACAGGGGTATCACACTTCTCAGCCTCCCTGGTAAAGTCTACTCCAAGGTGCTGGAAAGGAGGGTTCGGCCGATAGTCGAACCTCTGATTGAAGAGGAACAATGCGGATTCCGTCCTGGCCGTGGAACAACGGATCAGATCTTCACTCTCGCAAGGATCTTGGAAGGGGCTTGGGAGTATGCCCAACCAGTCTACATGTGTTTTGTGGATCTGGAGAAGGCGTATGACCGGGTCCCCCAGGAGAAATTGTGGGAGGTGCGGGAGTATGGGGTGAGGGGGTCCCTTCTCAGGGCCATCCAATCTCTGTATGACCAAAGCGAGAGCTGTGTCCGGGTTCTCGGCAGTAAGTCAGACTCGTTCCAGGTGAGGGTTGGCCTCCGCCAGGGCTGCGCTTTGTCACCAATCCTGTTTGTAATATTTATGGACAGGATATCGAGGCGTAGTCGGGGCGGGGAGGGGTTGCAGTTCGGTGGGCTCGGGATCTCATCGCTGCTTATTGCAGATGATGTGGTCCTGATGGCATCATCGGTCTGTGACCTTCAGCACTCACTGGATCGGTTTGCAGCCGAGTGTGAAGCGGCTGGGATGAGGATCAGCACCTCTAAATCTGAGGCCATGGTTCTCAGCAGGAAACCGATGGAGTGCTTTCTTCAGGTGGGGAGTGAGTCCTTACCCCAAGTGAAGGAGTTTAAGTACCTTGGTGTCTTGTTCGCGAGTGAGGGGACCATGGAGCGTGAGATTGGTCCGAGAATCGGAGCAGCCGGTGCGGTATTACATTCCGTTTATCGCACCGTTGTGACGAAAAGAGAGCTGAGCCAGAAGGCAAAGCTTTCGATCTACCGGGCCAATTTTCGTTCCTACCCTCACCTATGGTCATGAAGGCTGGGTCATGACCGAAAGAACGAGATCCAGGGTACAAGCAGCCGAAATGGGTTTCCTCAGGAGGGTGGCTGGCGTCTCCCTTAGAGATAGGGTGAGAAGCTCAGTCATCCGAGAGGAGCTCGGAGTAGAGCCACTGCTCCTTTGCGTCGAAAGGAGCCAGTTGAGGTGGTTCGGGCATCTGGTAAGGATACCTCCCTAGGGAGGTGTTCCAGGCACGTCCAGCTGGGAGGAGGCCTCGGGGAAGACCCAGGACTAGGTGGAGAGATTATATCTCCAACCTGGCCTGGGAACACCTCGGGATCCCCCAGTTGGAGCTGGTTGATGTGGCTCGGGAAAGGGAAGTTTGGGGTCCCTTACTGGAGCTGCTGCCCCCGCAACCCAATACCGGATAAGCGGATGAAGATGGATGGATGGATGGATGGATGGATGGATAATTCTCCATATACTTTGAATTGTATGCTTGCCTTTAGACAAATTTCACATTTCTTCATATTCGTCTGTGCATTCAACCGTCACTACAGTTTAACAAACACTTTTATTAACTGGAAGAATACCAACTGAAAATTATTTCTATTATCCTATATATAGTACTAAATACATACAGGTGCATTCTAGTGAATTATAGGAAATTAATAAGAAATCGTACCTGTAATTCTGCACCACAGAAATCTGATATTTAAACATCTTCGTTGTGTTAAACATTAGCAGTCTAACTTTTACATAAAGTTGTAGCTCAATGTGTAAGCTAGAACAACTGAAAGCTCTTATTTTCTTTTAACAGTCAAACTTTATTTGGTATAAGTTTCCAAAACTACAAACAATGAATTTATTGGTAAATTGGTTTGAATGTCATTAATGACATTCATTTTACATTTCAAACTTCAAGGCCCTAAAAAGTCATTTTACAGAATTCAAACATCGAAAACAATTTAACAGTGGTAGTTCTTAAAAACAGCAGAACAAAACAGACAACAGAGAGTAGGATGGGTAAGTATGAATGATACTTGCACATTACTGAGCACAGTGCGTCTTGATTGTTGATTGTCTACAAACTTAGTTTGCATACGTGAAGTCACAGTCATTCCCCCCTCCTCAGTAGTCATGCTGTTAGTCATCATGCATTCTGAGGGGGATTCTGTGTCTCTCTGGAATCCAACAGATTATTTCAAGTTCAGTCAAAACATGAATTACTTAATTTCATAATTCATTAATTAAACATAAAAGTATCTTTTCTTTATGAAGAGAGCAACTTCATGCCGTGAACCATATTTAACATGGACCAAAAATCTGTTCTACCCTCATCCTTCCTCCTAAAAAAAGAACTAAAATACACTCATTGTAAAACAAAACCACTGTTTCACATTGGAGAAACTCATCTGCATGAATAATAACAACAATAAAATCAGTGCACTTAACATTTAACAGAAACAATTGCAGGTTTTGATTGAATTTCTAAGGCATCTTTTTAACTTGGCTGTTGGCATTGCTTCAACTCAAACACGCACAGAAAACTTCACTAGGCTGTGAATGAAAGAAACCATGAAGTAAAGAGCATATGTCAAATGCTGTACAGATTATTCTCCAATTTTGTAAATCTTCTTTAAAGTGACTATATGTAACTTTTAAATGTTTCTGAAACTGTGACATTTTTCATCTAATAACCATAACTGACTTTTAACAGCAAACAAGACTCTGTAACAACAAACGAGAAAGTATTTTTATTTAGATTTTATTAATTAGTAAGTATCCAGCCAGGTAAAAGGTAGCAGGAGATTTCTTAATATAGACCAAATTGTATTTTTCATTTTATTTTAGAAGTTATCTGTTGTTGTTATGGCTGATACTGGGGCCGGACCATTACAGAAAAAAGGAAATTAAACAAAGAACTAAAAGCTAAAAAGGGAAAATGACAGACATGACTAGAATGACAGATATGTTATATGTCCATTTCATTCATAAAATAACTTTCCAATTCGCAATGTGGTTGTACGTCAGTAGCCTACATTAACTCACATCCCCCCCTTCCATTTAGCGCCCAGTTTTTATTCATTTTCAGTCTGTTTGTGTTGGCTAACTATTTTCTTTTCCCTTGTCCCCTTGTACTTGTGTCTTGTGGGTTTCATGAAATGTTCTATATTAATCTAAGTTATTATTAGTTTGGTTGCTACAACAAACTTTTAATGCTTTGGCCCGTGACACAGTGACAGTGATAACGTTACCTCATTTAGCTTACCGCTTCACCGCTAGAATAAACACAAACTGAAAGTTACAAATAGCCACTTTAAAATATACAAACTGGGGAGTGTAAAGAATTGAGAATTTTAGCTATAGATTATGAATATGTGTGATTAAATGACCTAAACATTTGTTTTTCAAAGCTAAAAGGAAAAAACTTTGGTGAGGCTGTAACTGGCTGTAGGGAGAGGCATCGTTGCATCCCCAAAGACTTCAGTGTACAGACTTAAGCAAAACAGGAAAAAGACAAAAAAATATCCAAAATAAAAACAAGACATCTACCTAAGCTCTTCTTGCTCTCCATAAAGAGCACCAAAACTAAATAAAACACTATCTGGTCATTTATTTTTGGCATTTTTTTTTTTTTTCAATTGAGTTATTTTAAATAAAGAAATATATACATAGATTATAATATGTACACTTGATAAAGAGCTGTTTCAGGCTGCTCTTCAGTGATTACTTTGCCTGAGGTGATGCGTAGTCGGGTATAAAAACAGTCCCTTCTCATTGTTGTGCTCCAATTATAGTTCTACGGACAATCAGCAGTATACAAGGCTTGTGGTAATGGGAATTCTACGCGAAGGATTGTCCTTGGTTTATAGGTGGGAGATTTATTTGCTGAGTTACGTCATGGAGGGCTCAAATCATTTCTCATTAAAGCTCATTCTAACATCATGTACTGGATGTGAAGAACAGTAAGCAAAAGCTACAGATTGGAATAATTTGAGCCTCAGTCATGCATCATAACCGATGGACGGCTGAGCTTTTCCATGACATAACTCCGGTAGTTGTGGTGGAAGCTTGAAGGCATCGGCCAGTCTGAGCCTCAGAGGGAAGAACAGGAGCAGCTATTGCCGTGTCTGCAGTCGCCTCCTCACTTCTGTACATCCAGGTACTTACTGCTCTTTACTCCAGAGTGCAAAGATAATAAAACACAAAGAAAGAGGGAGAGAGGTGGAGTTAAGGGTGTGTTAATATGTAAATGGCATAATCAGATCAGCAGAAAAACAACATCACCTTACTCTATAACCCGTTCAGTTAAACAGTAGATATCTACCTGGTCGTTAGGAAGTTGCTTTTCTCCATTGACCCCGAGGAGCACAGCTTCCTCTGTGTTGTCGCTTTTCATCTCCACCACAATGTTATCTTTGCTGGACTTCTCTTTGGTGCTGCAAGACCAAAAAAAGTTCCTTAAAGTTAGTAAAATACATATTGCAATTGACTGTTCTTCTATCCAGCCCAAACAATAATGATTCAGAGTTTGTTTTGATTGACCTTTTGCCAATTTGGGGGAAGTGGAAACAAGCTGTAAACACAACACTAACATACATGTATCACCTTTTTAGTTTATATGGTAAAGGAGTCGAGTTTGGGTCTATCTGACAAATGCAAGTCTAATGTTTATTCTTCATTCAGTTACATGTTTGGTCTCTACCAACTCCTAAAGGAAATATAAGGCTTTTTAGCTGCTAAATGCTTCATATGTTCATCCTTTAGTGGCTTACTGAGTGTGTATGCTGTTTGGTGCCGAGACAGTGTACAGTGTGCTTTTACAGCTTTAATCATTGAGTTAAATGATGATACAAAGCTCTCTATAAGGACATTATTATGGAATTAACTTCAATATTAACTTGATATAAAATTAAAGGCCTATTTGTTGAAAAAGAAAGCAGGAAAGAAAACAAATGTTTTCTGATTGAACTGACTGTACAACTTTTCGCCAGATCTGATGATAGACATTTAATTTTGCTTTCCACATCAAAGAAATCTGCTAAATAACTTTTTATATAATGTATTTAGTACTAGTTCTAAGGGGATTAAAACACAAAACATCCTCACCCTCCAACAACAAGTGGCTCTTGTTGTACTTACAGGTCTTGCTTGCCGGACCGGCCACATATCTTGCCCTTTTTGTAGAGGAAGTAGAGCACACTCCCCAATATGGCTAGCAGCAGCATGCAGATAATGATGACAGCAATGATAAAACCTCTGCCCCCTGGTGGAGAAGAAGCACAACAACAACAACAACAACCACAAGGTTAATGGCTGTAACTGGATTATAAATGAGATGATGGTATGGGGCAGGATAGGCGGATACAGCATCGCATCAGGCAGGCTGTGCAGCATTCCACAGTGTGTAGGTGCAGTAGATTGTTTCAGCATGTCTAAAGAGAATGCAGCACTAGTGTCATTCAGGTAACCTAAACCTGGCAACCTAAGGAAAAGAAGTCATTCAGGATTGTAGGAGGAGAGGTGCGCTTATATACAACATGCACAGGAAGAGGTGAAGATGAACAACTCAATTAGGGTTTGAGATTTTGTTCATCAGTAGAGAGGGGGCTCTGATTAATGCTGGGAGGTGAGAGAGAGGCAGGTGCTGTGGAGGAGAAGTGGAAAAAAGCTTTTTGCCTTTGAGATGGAGAGGTGAAGGGGTCTTCAGCAGTGTAACATACAAACCTTTTTTTACTTTTTCTGGTGGTGTTTCTGCTTTGAATGAGAAAAGTCACATGAGAACAATTATCAGTTGGTGTCTGCCTTAACAGAGGCCTGGACTGAACACACTAAATGTTTAATTTGTCTTATCTGTGATTTGATTTGATTTAAACATCTAGCTCATAGGCCGACTATGGTCAGTAGCAAAACTGTTTTTTCTGAGGGCAGCCCTGTTTGAGCTCATTTAACCAGCGCTTTTCCAGAAACATAACCCAGAACAGTTTTTCTCTAAGGGGAAATTTCCTGGTATGATGTATAAGAGAGAGAGGAGGCAGGAGGAGAGAGAAAACACAAGGCGGCACCCGTAATGGGAGTCAGGAGACTTACTCTGAGTGCCTTTGAAGCATCAGCTGCTTTCTACAGTCACACTGGTCACACTGATGCACTTGTGGTTGTGTACTGTGTATGTATCTACTGTACACGCTGTATTGGATAAGCATAACAGGAATGCACACTGTTGTATGCAGAAAAACCATTTCAACCCTTTTTATCAGATTTAATTGCCAACTTTTCTGGGAAAGAAACCTAATTTTCAGATAATTTGTGAAACAACGCATATTAGCAAATACAGTTTAATTACATAACTTACAGTTTAATTACATAACAAGAAGAAAATAACAGCTATGCAAACAAATTAGCCTATTTACCTTGCAGCGATGACAGTGATATCATCCATTAGGAACTATAAATACCTTGTAGAAACCACAACTTTTAATCAGAGCAATCGCTAACCAACACTGCTGTAATGACCTTTCACTCGTGCCTATGTGATCATTTCTGCAGCCTTTAGGTGCTTTTGAGTTTTCCTCTTTTGCTCTTATTTTTTTCCGTCTGACTCACAGAAAAAACGTTTGTAAGTATGTAAACCAACTAACACTGAATATTATTAGGCAGATAATAACCGTTACTGACAGCTAAAGCCTCAGTCAAGTCCTTTTCATGGGGTTTTCTTTGAAAGAGTTTTTTTTCTTACCTGTGGCGGAAGAAATTGTAGTGGTGGTAGCTGGTGTAGTGGTGTGTATGACTGAAAACAGGTAAAAGGCACAGAAGGAAGTACACTCCCTGTTAACACACTTGGGGTGGAGGGGAGCACATTTACCAGCCGTCTCATCCAAAACAACAACACTGATTGAAATGTCAGGAATCACAGGCAACACGTTACAGCACATGGCAGAGCGAGAGGCCTTTAGACAAAGTAAAAATAAACAAAGAAGTCACACAGACAAGAAGGAGAGGAACAGAAGGAAAGGGGTGACGCGAGGAGGATAAAAGATAGAGATGTTCATCCAAATAAACAGAAAGAGCAGAGTCAGGAAACGCAAGCAGCAGGAGGAACTTACTGGCTGTGATGTTGAAGGCCACAGCGTCCATGCCGAACTCGTTGGAGGCATTGCAGAAAGCAATGATGTCAGTGGTGACCGTGACGCTGACCACACTCCTAACGCCCTTCCTCGGTTTTCATTTGGGATGTTGTCTCGAGATTCTAGCATAAGAACACACAAGTTAATCCAGAGAAAAAGGGAGGTCCACCAACAGAAAATGTTTCCCTTTCTTCTGTATGGGTCAGAGCTGACTCATTCTGTCACAGACTGAAGAAAGGTTCTTCATATTTGAAATGCAACTAACCAACCTTTACTGACAGCTGATAGCACCTCTCCCAGGCCAATCTAGGATTTCTTTCAATGCAGAAACCCCGTAAAAAAAATAAACTTTAAAATCAGACCTGTTGGGTTGAAGATATATGTCACTGTGCTTTGAGCTAAATGCTAATGCTAACATGGCAA
Source organism: Etheostoma perlongum (assembly GCA_026937815.1). Lineage (NCBI taxonomy): Eukaryota > Metazoa > Chordata > Actinopteri > Perciformes > Percidae > Etheostoma > Etheostoma perlongum. The sequence continues at coordinate 15,628,815 of CM049373.1, forward strand.
TGACAAGGGTAACATGCTGATGTTTAGAAGATGTGTACCATGTTCACTATTTAACTAGCGTTTAGCTAATTAGCACTAAACACAAAGTACAGCTAAGGCCAATCCATCTGGTAGATGTTGAGAAATTTTCCTGTATATGTAAGGATTTTGACCTGCTGGTGGCACTAAAAAGTTATCAGGATCACCAAAGTCATTAGCATCCTCCTTGTGTCATGTACAGTATATCTTTACCAAATGTTACAGCAATACATCAAATAGCTGTGGAAATGTTTCAATCTGGAACAAAGTGGAAGACCAATCGATGTCATCCACTCGCTCATTGCAACATTACCTTCAATAACTATCCCAGTTAGACAAATTACTGTAATTACCATGAATACTAGAACACAATGCACAAATACATCAAATTCACAACTGATATACAGCCACCAACCTGCTCCTACATTTATCATATGTAGAGTAAAATGTATAGTAACAGTGTGGATCCTATACTGTAAACTGTTTGAATGACATTGTGACTTTGTCACGTGGGACCTAAGTCTTTGGGATTGAAGAGATCAATCTAGTGAATAAACATTTGGAAAAACTGAGCATTTCTGCTGCAGCTGTAGCTAATCCAAGAATTGGATGCCTCCCTCTGTTGTACCTTTCCATCAGAGGTGGTCCAGATAATACTGGGAGCAGGGAAACCTCTGACATTGCAGCTCAAGATGACTGTCTCGTCGTAACTTGCATCAATCTGTGTGTAGTCTAGCTCCAAGATGTCAGGTGGACCTACAATGACAGATTAAGAAATACTAACTTTAAAATTTCTCACATGGCCTTACCTACAGCTACTCACAGTGACGGTTGCTAACACAAAAATCCAGCTTTCCTTTAAAAACTGCCACATTAACTAAAAAATACAATTGAAACTTTACACAAATGTAAAAACAAAACTCAACCACCTCACACAAAAAAAAACTAACATTGCATTATACATTATATTAGGATATTTCTTGATGAATAACATTGATTACATACTACAAAGCTATTTGTATTTATTTATTTTGTCTACAGTATCTGTAATCAGATTTACCCTGGACATAAACAGTAAGTGTCCCGTTGGTTTCCATTCCCTCGATCTCAGGAACAGTCACCACGCACATGTATGTCCCTGCTGTCTCAAACGTATTGTCCTCCAGGATTAAACTGTGGCCCACTGAAATCTCCACCCCATTCTACACACACACACACACACACACACACACACACACACACACACACACAGCACATTTAACACATACAGTGTCACATTATGCACACCACATTAATATGAAGTAGGGGTTACCAGTGGACTAGTCTTCAGTAGATCAGACAGCTAATTCAACAAATGTTTCAGACAAAGTTCAAACAATCCTTTGATCAAATTTAAAGTTATATTTTAACTTAAAAACTGAGCTTTGTTACTACAACTGTTACACAGCCAATCACTGTAATAAAAATAATGACAAAATAACTTTCAATTGCCTCTTTTTTGGTGTCCCAAACTTCTAGGTAAGCCATTGCCAACAAAAACAATCTAATCAAGTCACAAATATGGGCTTCCTTTTACAGTGGCTCCACACATGTTTAACAGACATCTCTACATGATGAACTCCTATACTGAGAGTTGAGTCTGCACCTCCTAAAAATGAGCTACTGAGTCTATGATCACATAATCTTACACAATTACTGTCTCAAAAGGCACATGTGTAGTGCAGTATGATCCCAACATAAATCTACTGATGTTTCACACAGTACTGTACCTCATTGCACACTAAACATTAGTGTGTCAGGTTTTTTAAATACATGTTAAGTCATTTGGGTGTCGTTCCTGTTTGTGTAATTGAACTGTACTGCGTGTGTTTATATGACCTTAATCCAGGCTGTTCGTGTCTGGAGAGAAGAGAGGGCGTTGCAGGTTACTGTCAGGTCCTCTCCCTGGGCCACTACAACTGTGTCTTTAGGCATCACAACAGCAGGATCAAGGTCTACACACACAGCAGGGAGAGAGAGAAAAAATGTCATGCTGGGCACAGGCAGTTGTAGTGCTTGTAGTATGTATTCATTGTCATGGTTACAAATCATATCAGAGCAGATTCCTTACAGTTGACAAACACTGTGGTGTTTCCAGTGATCTCTTCAAAGGTGTCAGTGTCTGTAGAGGTACATTCATAAACTCCGCTCTGAAGACGGGTCACATTATTCCTCACCATCATATTGCCGTCCTCAGAGTCACTATCCTTCAAAATGCAAAAGTAATCTTCAATCAACACAAAAACATACAATAACTTTTATTATTGTGTGGACATCAACAACTATCTGCTCATGAAACTTGTGATCAGACAAAGTAGGTAGAAGTCACTATGCCGCTACCTTTGCATATACATGAATAATGAGAACAAGAAGGGTTGATCTTTCTTACTTTATTACTGATTTTGAAAATTGAGGATGGCATATTCCCATTGCCTTCGCAGCGAATTACGATAGAGTCTCCTTCCTTAATTTTGCCTTTTGGTGAATCCACCCAAACACTTACAGCTGTGGAGGGGTCTGAAACAGAGAGAGGAATTCAAGGTCAGAGATGGTTTTAATTCACATAAAAGGCGTAATATTTTGGTGTCAACATAGATTGATACTACAGTGTATGGTCAATGTGTGCAGTTGCTGTCACTGTTTAAAACTCTGATTGTCTCTCATTGAAAAGAAACTTGTTATGTGGTCTCCTAGTACAGTATTATACTGGTGTTATACTATGTGTGGAACTCACAGTATACAGTGATATTAATACGGTTGGTCTCAGTCATCTTTGTTCCTCCAGGAACAAAGTAGGTGATCTCACAGTAGAACAGACTATCTTTGTCTTCCTTTGTCACCTTCATGCTCAGCTCGCTCCTAACTGAGACCAGCTTAGTGAAATCAGTAGTGATGCTGGGCACCACCTTCACCACTGGAAGACAAAAAAAAAACATTTTGAAACATACAAGACCAGGGAAGAAAAGTAAGGGAAGTGGAGGAACAGACATTAAACCACATTAACGTTGCAGTAGGTAAGCCTTATAAAACTAGCTTTCTGTCATATTTGCTGAAACTGACCCTATGTTCAAGTAGAACTACATGGACATGCCTTTGGTGTGGGAGACCAGGGTTCAATTCCCACTGCGATACATCAGCCAATGTGTCCCTGAGCAAGACACTTAACCCATAGTTGCTCTAGAGGCGTGCAACATCTGACATATATAGCAATTGTAAGTTGGTTTGGATAAAAGTGTCAGCTAAATGACATGTAACGTAGTTTTAAAAAAAGAATCTGGCTCCTCTGGCACCACCTACAGCCTGTAGTGCGATTTACAAAAATCCACAGCTCCCTGTTCAGATGCACCTGCATGTTCAGATGATGTCTAACTACAAGCCAATCACTGCTCATGCACACATTGTTTTGGGCTTTTGCGGAAAGGGGGGAGGGATTGAGAAGTTGTTGATGTTCATAGTTCTGGATCTTCGCAATCCTACTACCTACTTAAATCACATTAAGCACAAACAAAAATAGCATAAACTTGGTTTCTTCCTAAAAGGGAGTTTTTCCTCGATACTGTCGCACTGTTGCTTGCTCTGGAGGGAACTACTAGAACTGTTCGCTCCTTGTAAATTATGGAGTGTGAGACCTACTCTATCTGTAAAATGCTTTGAGATAACTCTTGTTATGAATTGATACTATTAATAAAATTGAATTAAAATTGAATTAAATAGATGTGTGTCACAGAAGTTGATCTTAATCCGCCTCACCATCCTGATCAGCGCGTAGTGGCGTGTTGTTTCGGTACCAAGTGATGTTCGGCCAGGGGAAGCCATTTTTGACCTCGCAGATCCCAATCTGTAGGAGAGGAGAGAGGATGAGAAAAGACAAAATTCAAAGAATTAAATTGTAGCCTAATGGTAATTTCAGCATTTTTGTACTGATACTGATGTGTTAAAGCTTGTTTACCTTGGATGGGTGGTCTTCATTGACTGAGATCCCTGTTTGCACACCCTCAATGGTGGGATGTTCTGGTGTTTCTGCATAGCAATTAAAAAATGAAATAAGAACTAGAAAAGGCTAAATTTGCCATGAAAAAAAATATTTTTAGTGTCTCATATGCATATGTAAGTTGAAGTATCATTGGAAACACTGAAATGAGTTAAAGGTGTCAGTTAAAGGCTAATCGATACAATGAGCTGAAGTTTAAGTTTAGGTAAAAAAGCTGAAAAAAGTTTTGAGAATGAGGATAAAATAAGTTGAAATGTCACACATTGTGACATTGTGCAAGGGGGGATGACTTTGTAAACATTGTGATGCATAAATTATCTATGAAGTGTGGGAGTTAAAAGAGTTTGAGGCTGTTTTTTTAAATTTTTTTATTTGGCTAAAAGGTTTTCACTCAAACCATTGTAAAAAACACACCATCTCAGATTGAATCTTACCGAACACCTTCAGCTTTGTGCGTCCCTCCCCAGTCCCATCTGTTAGACCTTTAATGAGACAGATAAATTCCAATTGGTCTGCCGGCTGCACGTCGCTGATAGTCAGCACTATCTCTCCAGTGGCGCCGGTACCATTCACACTCATCCGCTCTGTGAACTGTGTGCCTCGGTCTACAACCTTCATGGTGGTGTCTTGGTAGTAGATTTTCTGCTTCTCACCCGAAGGTTTCACCTAAAGGTTGGGAGTACAAAAGCATGAAACATTGCATGCATCATCATCATACCTCTCTGTGTATGCGTGCATCAGGCTTAAAGAAACTCACGTAGAACCACTGTATGACCATGCCTCCGACGCCGTCAGATGATGTAAACATGCAGGTAATGTGAGCTGTTTCTCCCCTGAACACCTCCACTCTGTCCTCCATGTTCACCTCCACATTAGCCCACACTGAAATGGAGAAAGAGAATATGGTTGTTGTTAAATATGTCTGTTCAAGATTTTCAGTCATTTATTACACTCAATCTCATATTTGCAACATAACGACAATTTGTGCAATTGTAATTGGGCGAGTAGTTCTCACTTAATTTTCCACTGCAATCACATTATTAATTTACTTTTGGAGTAATAAAAGTGAGTGAGTTTTTAAATATGCTCTTAATGTTTTTTTAATTAAAGACCTTTGGTAATATAACAGAAATGCTCTTTTAGCCTTCTAGTCTGACTGGGAAGGCTGGTGTACATGTTTGTTTAATTGAGCCGGCAATTATCAATACTCAATTCCCCTGCAATTGCAATTTCCCCTGTGGAAAATGTGATGGGAATATCACATAAATGTGCGTTTATTGATTCATTTGAAGAAGGTTACATACATGAACTAGTTCTTCTAAGGATTCCTTAAAGTGGTGAACAAACTATGTAACTGAGATACGGAGATATTGTTTCTAAATCTAGCTAAATGCATGCCAATACCAATATATATCTGCCAATATTGGCCTATGCAGGATATCAGCCAATCGAAACCTAAAGGCAATAAAGCTTCATTGAACTGAACCTAAAATAACGGGATTGTGATACAACAGAACCTCAAGTTTATTAGCAAAGATTAATGATTATCATCCTTAAGGAACCTGAATTATCATGAAAAAAACAACTTTTGCATCCAAACCCAAAATCAAAAGAGGCATGGAGGGAAAAAGAAGAGACATGAAAGTTGATGGAGGGTCAAAGGGAAGAGAGAGATGCTATGACAGGAATGAGAAGCCCACCCATGTCCACATTAATGTGCTGCATTCCACCATGTCACCCTCTCACAGGAAGAAAGGCTCAATTTACAGGCAGCATAGTAGCCCCACTGTTCTTCCATGATCTGTCTCTGAGGAAAGACTGGTTTTCCCCTTCCAAGGTCTCTTTGCCATCCTAATAGTCTATAGGAGGGACCCCAAATTACACTTACATTGCATTGTGTGTCAGCTGTGTGAGATGCCAACGGGCGCTGTAGCCAGGAGGTAACGAGGCCGCCAGGTTTGATTTAGCCTTTCCTTGTGTCGCTGAATGTAGCTTTTCTTGTAGTTTATGTCAAGTTACTGAGTAATGTCCAGCCACGAGTGTGGGGCACAGTGTTAGAAAAAAAGCTCTGCAAACCTACTAGCAATTTTTAGCCAAAAACAGTGAAATAAATCATATAAAATGGAGAATTGTTCAGACATTTTTTTCCAGGCAGAATCAGGGCACTAGTATACTGTATCAGGTATCCAGAGACACTTCATCCAGGAAAAATGATTAGATGCATAGTCTTGCAGTTAAGTGAATTACCACACTAGGGTGGCCTGCTGATGAGCTTCTTACCCAGCAGACACATCCCTGCATCACTGCTGGCATTTCACTCCTTCATCTGCACGGATAACAAACATTTACCACCCCTCTCCCCCCCCAACTAAACCTCTGACTGCTCCTTGCCCTGCATCAACAATAAACATGCCTTCCCCTTCTTTTCCGACTTGTTCTCCTTCTGTCCACATCTCAAACCCCCTTTACTCTCCCACCTGCCTCTCCCTCTGCAGTGTTTTGCTGTTTACCAACGGCTAATGGAGCTGGACGGATGCTTTCATGAAGAAATCCAATTAGCCTCTTCGCATGGACATTTCCTGGCCATTAGCAATGGAAGGACATTGCTGACTCACCCGCAGCATCCCATCCCCCACCTGAGGACTTACCTACAGTCAAAAGTGGGATTCAGAGAGCCTATTTCAAATTCTAGTTTGCATCATACAGAATGTTTCACAAACTCTTTCCCCATCCTGTCTGACAGCTGAGAGTCTGTTTGCTCAGGGGAATCTCAATCAAATCTCATTAGTAATTTGACCAGCATTCATCTCCACAGTGCATCAACAGAGCGGCTGGCACTCCAAGGCCTCAGATCGATCCTCTCTGGTGATGAGAGAGCAGATATTGGAGTCAATGCACATTTGATAATAGTCCTAAATCAGTATGACAGAATAAAGCTGAGCTGCTTTATGAGCTGCCCTCAGCAAACAATATCTTCACCCTGAAGTGTGTGTTTGACCCTGAGACAACAATTTAACATGCTAAGTGTGATTTCCACAAGAGGGCGGAATGTGGTCTGTACACTAAAGTAAATATCTGCTGCTGAGGAGAGGAAAGAAGAGAATGTGGTGATGTGGTGCTTTTGTACGTGCAGGTAAGATAGGAACGTGTGTGTGTGTGTGTGTGTGTGTGTGTGTGTGTGTGTGTGTGTGTGTGTGTGTGTGTGTGTGTGTGTGTGTGTCATTTGACCAATGCAACTGAATACAAATAAAAATGAACAAAAACTCACTTACAGCTGTTTCATTCTGAACTATAAGAAATAAACAATGAATCTTACGGCTGAAACTTTTTACTCTCAATTCATTTGCTGGCAATATTTTCAATTAATCAATTAATCTTTTTCTATAAATTGTCAGAATATGGCCTACTTAAATTACTTGTTTTGTCCGACCAATAATCTATAACACAAAGATGTTAGTTTAGCTTAAATGAACAAATAAAGAATATATTTCACTTGATGTGAAAGTGCAGCAGGAGGATCGATCACTACAGGCTGTGAGAGTAGTACAGTATTGATCTTCTCATGCAATTCTTGGCAAAACAAGTGAATAAGCCTATGTCCCTAGAAATCAGCATCAAAAAACGTCATTAAACTTGTGGAAACACATATTTAATATACAGTGTATGTGATATTGTCATACAATGTAAAATATATATATATATATATATATATATTAAAGGACTTTAGAAAGTAAATGTAAATGTGCTGTATTTATATAGAGCTTTTCTAGTCTGAACGACTACTCAAAGCGCTTTTACATCATACAGGATATATTCACCATTCACACACATTCATACACTGTGGCCGAGGCTGCCGTACAAGGTGCCATCTGCTCATCAGATAAACATGCACACACATTCACACTCCGATGACACAGCATCGGGGGCAACTCGGGGTTCAGTGTCTTGCCCAAGGACACTTTGATATGGGACTGCAGGGCCGGGGATTGAACCACCAACCTTCCAATTGGCAGGCAACCGCTCTACCACTGAGCCACAGCCGCCCAGCCTCAAATTTACAAGAATGCATAATAAAAGGATTCCCACAGCACAGAAAGAAGAAAATCCTTACAATAACAGGACTGTTTTTATTCCCACAGATATGCAGAAAACATACCAGAGAAATGTTGCTGTCATATTAATATTTTGCTTTGATTTATGAAGCTAATTGAGTCTGCATCACTTGCATAAATATGGTAAATATATATCTTAATTATTGTGACAGCAATGATCATCAAGCTTCAGTCAAGGCTCCAGGTGATCCCTAGACAGAAATAAACGTATCGGTTCAGCTGTTCCCACCTTAACACAGCTCATCCCACAAAGTGGGCAGATTGTACTCAAAGGCACTGCAAGATTAGGTGCACTTAAAGATAAGACTAAATAAGCCCCACAACACACCCATTACAAAAGGAGAGCACGGGATGAAAGGATAAGATAATCTCAAGGGGGAAGTGGTATCAAAGACATTGTTATGTCTACAATGACGTCAAAGTCTTTTGTCAGGATACACAATCAGTTTTTGTCTTTGGAGGGGATGATAACAAAACTTCCTGCCATGCTCTGAGCTTTTTTCTCTTCATTTATTCCTCTTATGACAGCAACACGTACAGAAAACCTTCAATCAACAAAGAAAACTAATGTCAGGTGATCAGCAGACAGTCTTCCATTAGGATTTTTTTAGACAAGTATGACCATATACATACTGTATGTCAGATGTTTCAGTCCTCCCTCTGACAGGTACAGTAGACAGATGAGATGAAGCATGTGGTTGTTCAAAGGCTGGAATCTGTTTTGACTTTCTAACCATGAAGGGTTTAGTTGACGGACTGCAGTCGACCTGCTCCCTCGGTCTGCTCTGTCAGCTGGCCCAGACCACATATGGTCATCGGTGAGGGAGAGGAGAAGCTGTTCATCTTCAGCACATTAACTGGCATTCACATCAGTGAATCGTCCTGGACTCCTCTTGATATTAACCTAACTAGGTTGTAGAATGGTGGCACAGGGGCAGAACATGGCCCCACAATGATTTTTTGGAGCTCTCTTTTTAAAAAGTATGAATATTACACATTTTAGCATTCTGGGATGGGAGAAAAACATGATCTGGTTTATTGGCATTTCTTTAAACCAATCACAATTGTCTTGGGCAGCGCTAAGCTCTGTGAGGAGCCCCTTTAAGAAATCCTCGGGAAGGAACTTGTTGTGGTGGAACATGTATGTAAAAAGTTGTTTTAGTTGTGCAAGACAAAACTCAGATTGGACAGATAGTCTAGCTAGCTGTCTCAATTAACAAAAGCACTGAGATCTGAGGAGCAATTAACCATTGTCCTCCTAAATCCACCAAAGTTTTAAATTTCAACACAAAGAAAGCAGAAGGAAACAAACATCGGTGAAAAGACATGCATCTGACGGAATTTCCTGTGGCACTGGAGCAATCCTGCAAATGGAACATTGTGGATATAGTCTAGAGTATTTTACTGGTACTTTTAATATCATTTTGTGTCAACAAAACTTCCTCATTATGTTACTAAAAAGTGTACTAAGTAGCATTATTTTTCTTTCAAAACTTCTTGGCTGTTCAAGGAAATTAGTATAGAAACCTAATTTCTGTGAGATACGGCTATGACACGGACAGCCAGAGAGAGAGTATAACTTTTAATAGGAGCACATCATGTGAAAATGGTTGACAGAATCGATACTGACTGGTTGGTGCAACAGGAAAGGTATATAAAATGGTTCACCCCCCTGAAATGCTCAGCAAGTGACATGGTAGTGGGGCGATAGTAAAGCTTATGTGTAAAATGACATTTTACCATGAATATACGAAATAAATATCATAACAATCTATTAATTAGAAGTGGTAAAAGGTGAAAAAATATGGCCCGATGGTGGTGCTTGAGTAAAGGTCAGAAGGTCACCAGAATAACCGTGAATATCTGTGACAAATGTTGGGTCAACCTGGCTACTCGCTGTCAAGATATCTTTTACATGGGTGGAGAGATAGACATTAATTTCCTAAGGATCTGCAGGGTAAAAACTTTAAGAAACCACTTCCTCAAATCTGAGGGGAAATACTCTGATCAAAGCAGCAGCAGTGAGAGACAGGATGATTGCTGAGGGCAAGCGTAAGCAGAAACACACAGCCTGAGATCTCTCAGCCTGTCTGTTTGGGAGCTGCAAGGTGGGACGGGGCCATCAGATGTGCAATAGGATCCGTCACAAACACACACGCACGCACATGCACACAAACAAACAGGTCTCTGAGCTGTATCCAACTACTGACCTGAACTTGAGACCTGACTGCATAACTAAACACATTATAACATGGTTTGCAAATGTCTCAGAGCACATGACACACATCCTACTCTGCTATGTTTCATTCACTCGTTTCCAGCAACTTATTTTAGTGATTCACCAGCAGCCTATCTGCTCTTTCTAAAAAGGAACCATGTAGTTCCGAATCCATTCATCTAAAACAGAGAGCATGCCGTTTTGTTTGCATTACGGAGGCCTAATCTAATCTGTTTCTTCTATGAGAAGGTCAGATTTATGGTACTGTATTAATATTTACACACTGTGGATTCCTCTGCTTAGACTCTAATGCATGTTTAATTTATTTCTGGCATGTCCCTTAAAAGGAAAGGCTGCAACTCCACTGAATCAAGACATGAAACAATGAGTATGAATATTATATTAAAAAGGGAGGGCATATATCGAGACAGCGAGGCTTCCCTGTGTGTGTGTGTGTGTGTGTGTGTGTGTGTGTGTGTGTTTGTGTACTGTCATGAACTTAGATTTAATTGCTTACCATCACCCACTAGCTTATCCTGTCAGGTGATATCACTGTTGAGAACGGAAAGGCAGAAAACAGACAACACGTGGGAGCATAATTATAATCATCTTAAAAATAACAAGGGCCATATTACATTCAATTATAATGTTATTGTATAGTACTGAAACACAGCATGCATTGCATACCACATTGCCTATTACTTTGAACCAAATATTTCCCCTTTACACACGCCAGTAAAATAAAGCAACAGCTTGGGGACATGTTTCCAGCCCTGTCACATCTAAGAATAACAATAGCCTATCAAGCTTGTTTGCTTACATGATACAGCAGAATTACAGTGCACTGACCCGGCTAGCACCAGAAATAGCAGCCCTAATTCAGGACAGGGTGAGACAGCGAGAGGGAGCATGGGAAAACAGGGCCTCAGTCAGGCTGCTACTTGTACAGATGTAAATAGGTCTGAGGAGAGGGAGTGGAGTGTAGAGTTAATATAAGGAAACAGATAAAAGGAGCCCAAGAGAGGATAGAGAAAGAAAAGATAGAGGTGGGCAGGAGAAAGAATCAAGTGATGTGTGAAGAAAGAGGGTGTTTGGTTCTCTGACAGTTACTGTGGCCTCTGACATTTATTGCACTGATCCCCTCAAAGGCACACTTACAGTATACAGTGTTATCAAGCTGGAGATAAGAACTCTCACTCAGTGTGGCTCCTGACAAGCTGCAGGAAGTCATGTCACACAAAGGCACCTTTTACTTTAAGGGTGCATTCACTCCACTCAGCAGCTCTCTGATTTAAGCTGGTATTAAAAAATGAGTGGCAGTGTAGCAGTTATGGCCTTTACAAATGTTACATTATTTTAAATATTATAAATATTCCCCATTAGTTGGGGGGGGGGGGGGAAGTGTCCTACAAAAAAGGTGTCATCCCTTCATGTTTCATCAAAACTGAAACCATTAGTGTCTAGATTATTATGCTTGAGCAGAGTTCAATTTTTTTTAAGTTTGATTAATACAGTATATATATATATATATATATATATATATATATATATATATATATATATATATATATATATATATAAATAAATAACATACATGACAAAAGATGCTATCAAGTTGCATTTGGGGATTAATAAGATCCAGTGATTTTGAAGCTTGAGTGAGAATATCTCAGCCTTTGTTATATCCAATTTGACCATTATTTTCTTCAAGTCCCTGAATATTATAGTAGTTCAATAATGGAGTGCCCCTTTATTTTTATCTGGAAGAAGACATACAAAAATAAAAATGTGATATTTTCATTAAATATAAGAATTCTTTTCTTCATTTCAAAGTTCGAAGCTGGTTGGCTATGGGGAAAATTAGGGTTCAAGCTAACAAGAATGCACATAGTGACTCAACATAATGAAAATCTGGTATTGACAAGCAAATACAGCAGATCCTATCTCCTGGAAAACTGAGAAACGTCATAGACATATTTCAGGGATAGTTGGAACAGCATTGCCAGAACAGTAGCCCCACTTCACTGGGTGAATGTGTCTTGCCTAAATGGTGCAGAGGAATGTTGTGAGAAACTCTTAAAAACATATACGCTAAGAGGCCTTGTCACACATTTATCAATCACATTAGTCCTGGGAAGCGCGCGCACACACACACACACACACACACACACACACACACACAAGCTAGCAATCCTGTCAATTTCTGCATTGAATTCAGAACTTCTTTGATCCACAGTGCACAGTGGTGCTCATTGGAGATCTTTCCATAAACCCCTCTGGCACCAGGCTCTTTGTCACAAGTGTGTTTTACCGTTTCTTCATAAATATGCATGCGTTTGTATACTGTTTGTTTGTAACCAGTTAGAAAGGCTTTTATTTATTAATGAGGAGTCTAGTGACCTTATTATGGTTACATCAGGAGGAGACATTTCTAAATCTAGTCTTGTTGCTTCGACCTTGGGCTGAGTGGATGGCTCTATTCCCGCTATGCTGGCTGCACACAGTAACTCTCCTGAAGTTGCAGACCAGCCAACAGCTCCTAATAGAAATAGCACCTAGAAACTGGACACTGAGGAATTACAGGAGTTCAAGGTGTGAATGGCTCAAGATAGGATGCTTGCAGATCAGTAAACCAGATGTAGCTGATCGTTATCAAACATAGACATGTATAATTTTAGTGGACAGAGCATGTGTGACGTCACCCATTGGTTTGTGGAGATCTGCTATGAGTTGTCGAGTTTGCCATTACGGGCGCAGCCGTCCTAGTTGCAGATATGACAATATTAGACTAGAAAGAAGAGTGAGGGAGGAGCCCTTACACTCTATGTAACATTTCACTGGCAATCACATCACAGCCACGCCCTAAAATACCTTGTTTTAATGCCGATTTTAAAATCAACAAGACCATAAATAAAAAAAAAAAAAGAACAACATTCTGTGTTGCAGCAGACTTAAAACTAGTGATTGAGGCCATAAACCCATTATGAAAATGTTTACTGAGGTAATAAATCAAGTGAGAAGTGGGTCACTTTCTCATAGACTTCTAAAAAAAAACGACTGCCTTTTGCAACCGCACGTGCTTCCCCCTGCTGGAATTCAGATAGAATGCAGGTTTAAGGCACTTCCGCATTTGCAGCACTTTGATGAACCAGATGCTTTGTCCATTAACATTTACAGTCAATGGTATCAAATTACACGTATACATTTTGGACCAACAGTAGAGCTGTGGAGGGCAGCTTTATGGATTATCAGACAACAAAACACTGCAATATGGCGTAAAGGTTTCAAAGTAATTTACCATAAATGTGCCCTTGCATGTATTTGACTGGCCAGCGCAGGATGACGTCGCATTATGAAGGAACAAATATTGAGCCTGGATTGACGTTTTGTCTGAAAACCCTGCATTGTTTTGCTGGAACCTGAAACGTTGCAATTATGTGGTATCATGCATCTTGGGCAACCAGGATGCCCCCTTTTACCACTTTGGGATGTCTTTTATAGACTGACAATTAAGCAATAGATCAAACATGTAATTAATAATACAAATAATCATAGATATTTATGACCCTAATACACAGTTGGTAGTGCTCCTTTGCATGGAGCTTTTGTGGGGTTCAGGTGATGTTTTAACTGCTGTGTGCAGAGACGGACAGTGGCAGCTGCAGCAACCAAACTGCACATTCCCACGATGTCTGAGAGAAAACAAGGTCAACTTGTCATAGTGACCGGCCACACACACACACACACACACACACACACACACACACACACACACACACACACACACACACACACACACACACACAAAATACACAGGGTGCTGGAGCCGAATGCTGGCAGTATCCACTTAACATGCCACTAGAATTAACGATTTCCAAAAGGCAGAGAAGACGAAGGATACAAAGAATGTAAATACAGTGGAGAGGATCAGAGTGGACCACACACCAGGGGAGATAGGGAGAGTCACATCCCTCTCTGATTTCTCCTGGTGATCTGACACTATATTCCATTTCAACAGACCACCTGTTGTACAGATCAGACCTGGCTTGGTTCTCAGCATGCAAGACTCCAGTCCATTTTTCAGGAGGTGTCTGTCTGCCTGGCTCCATTCAAAGGTCGGCCTAACAAATGAACCTGTTATGTCTCGTTTGTTTAAATCTGGGCCAAAACTAAGGAGTTACAGTACGTGCCAGACTATTTCTCTGCCGAGCGCAATAACTTCCTCAAGTCTAATCGTCAGTCCTCAAGTCACTTAACCCCGGGTAACACTGAAACCTGTTGAATTATTGCTTTAAAAAGCATTACTGTTTTCCTTGGATGCCAAGCTGGAATCTCACACTTTATGCCGTTTTCTATCATGCCCCTTTTTTGAGAGAAAACACAAAATAATGATGTCTGAAAATTGACTATATTTAAAAAAAAAAAATGGGGAAACAACTTTCTTTCTTGTTACATTTAGGGTGAACTTGAATGTGAGATACTATGAGGTACTCTTGTTCTTTTATTGTTCCCAAATGACTCGCATCCATAAACTTCTTTTGCAGATTTTCACTTGTTACAGCAGGAAAAACTCCACTCCACATTTTGGGTTTGTTATGCCATGTATGTACACTTTTTAATAAAGACTGAAGGCCCTTGGACTGCTGGAAGAGTTCTGGACTGCCATCAAATTCATTTGTGAGCAGTCTCAGACCCCAGCTGCAAAGATCTAACCTCAGGCCTTCAGCTACGAGGAGCAGCCCAGGTCCACTGACCTGAGGCTAATCCCTCTTTGATAAGCAGCTCTTTGGTCTTCCCTTAGCAGTTACACAGAAAGTTCACACTGTTCCCCAGCCTTTGATAACGACTTGACAACAACACAGACTCCTCTATAGTTTCCACACTCAGCTATTTTTTACACACACACACACACACACACACATTTGTGAGAGTAATTTTACAATGTCTTTTTTTATATTATATCATGGTCATGGGAAGATGATTGCATCCCACAGGATATCAGATGTAATTTATTCAACACATATTTTGTATGCATCGGTGTGTGTGTGTGTGTGTGTGTGTGTGTAAATCTCAGTGGGCCATTTCCTCCTGCTTACTCCCATAGTGGACTGAACGCCCCCTCCATCCTCTTTCCCACGTCCCACACGACAAAATGGTCTCCATATCAGCCAGTCTGTGAGTAGGCAGAAATAACATAACATACCCTGCTTTGGAAGTATGGGAAAGGCCATCAGGGAAGGTATTTTTGTACAATGCTGATTTGATGGTACAGAAACAGAGAGAGAGAGAGAGAAGGAGACAGAGAGAGAGATCCCATGACATGACTTCACAAATATGAGATGTACGTTGCTGGCTGCTGGCATTTTGTGACTAAAGATAGATCACAGATACACACACACACAGCGAAGGCTTTTTACACATTGACTCATGGGATAAAATTCTCAGCAGTAGCTCTCTCCTTTTTTAGTGGATGCTGCAAGTGGCAGTAATGAATCGCAAAATATATTTACTGCTCTTTTTTTTTGACAGGACATCTATTAGGGGTCAGTTTTATTAGATGTGGGGGGAGAATCGATGCAGCATCGTATCATGATATTTTCTGTGGCAATCCTGTATCAATACACAGAAGCCAAGTATCGATCTATTATTATATATGTGTTGGTCATTTTATCTGCTTGACAATCCCATTTTGCAGCAATAAAATTAAAGTGAGATGAACAAACAGAGAAATGTATCTTTTTAGATGAAATAGCTGTTGACAAAGTTTCCTTTGGGGACATCATTTGAAATTGGGAATATTGTATAATGTTATGAAAACGCTGTGGAGGAAAAAATTTATTTTGCATTATGTTCCTTGACAACAGCTAAGTGGGTCACTTATATAACTTGTTGATACACTGTTGCTTTGCTGTATTCATTGTTTTGTGTTTCATTTATCAATTGTATAACCTGTTTACTCAATGTTTTGAGAGCCACCGAGCTCGGGTGTTGGGAACGGTTTCGAGTTGAGCTCACATGTTTTGAGAGCGGCCTTCCTGTTTCGAAAACATGCTTTCGGGGCAGGACACCTGCTCACAGAGGATGGGCTGAGAGTAAGGAATTGGCCGTCCTTGCTCGCACCCGATCCTTTGTTTACTAAAGAATAAAAAGACGGGGAGTCCCTCGGTCTGGCAGAGTCTGCTGCGGGTCGCGTACGGACGCCCAGCCACGTTGATGCTGCTCTGCTCGGACTGACGGCTCTCCAGTCCTGTGTCAAGGTAAGAGCTCTAAAGTAGTGTTGACTTTGCATCACGTATTGAGTGCATGTGCATGCTTGTTGCCCTGCTGTATCCTGTGGCGGAATAAAGAGACACAATTATTCTAGCAGTGACAGCATTTGTGTTTTTGTTTGCAAAGTAGTGTTCACTTTGCATCACGTGTTGATAGTGTGAGCGTGTGCTCGCAGCTTCATGGTGTTCTGCGGGGGATAAAGTGGCAACTTCTCCTAGCAGAAACAGTATTTGTGGAGTTTTTGTCTGCAGCCGACCACCCCCCAATCCTGTATAAAGATTTTATAAAACAACGCTGTGTAGCGATATAAAGTATAATAATATGGATGAGGTAATGCATCGTGATATTGAATTGATTCAAATCGTTGACAGGATAATCATAATCAAAACATAAGACTAGTGAAGATCCACACCCTTAGTTAGAAGAGTTAAAGATCCCATGAAACGGGCACTTTGACCTCATAGATACAGGAATAAATCCCAAGTTTACAGCCTGCAAGATTTCATGTAACATTACAAAACAAGACAGTTGTATGATTACGGAGTTGGTCGAGTGGCGTTTGGTGACAATCTAACCCATTACATTAAGTTAGTACCAAAACCTGTAAAGTCTTCATGAAAAAATGTAATTCACTAGAGATGGGCACAAGTAATGTTTGCCCAGATCAAGTGAAACTGGTCATTTGGTGCAAATTGCACAAAAACAATGTTGTTAACAGCACTGACGTCACCTCAAGTTCTAGCAAAAATCAGCACCAGCAATGATGTGATGCTCACATGTTTTACTTGCCAAAAGCTTTGCCTATTTATCGCAGGACATATAATAAGAATAATTTAAAATGTCTCACATGTTGTTATTTGAGGTTTGTGCAGCATGATGAATCAAAGGAGCGATGAAAACAATGATCTCTTTTGACTGCATCAGCTGTTTCTACCAAGGGACGATGACTGAGAATGACTGAAACTGAACCAAATCACATCAGATCACATTTTACTAAATGCCTGGTGTGACCTACATAGATAATGATGTTTCAGTAATCACAGTTTCATCAGAAGAGAAAGAACTTGAAGCACAAAAATAACTGATGTAACAGCTTTGAGATATACTTTTATGACAGAAAACACTCTGAATTAAGACCTTGACAAACAGTAAAGCCAGAGAGGAGATGAACCATAAAAGTGATCTATCAACAGCAATCTACTGTACCTTAACACTGTGCAGCCACAGCAAACACATCAGTCTGCTCTTTGGAGTCAGCAGCACAGTGTCATGGCTGAGGCCTGCATTAGGTTAAAAGGATCCTAATGTGCATTAGATCAGCACGGGGCATTATTTCAGGAAAACAACATCTATTATTAAGCAGGGTGTTGAACTATCAGAGAATAGACAGAGATCCTGACAGGCCTCTAGTCTCCACTTGTGCCTGTGAAGCTCCCGGGGGCCAACTTCTGATCCAAGGATCAGCTCCAGCTTTGTACTCATAGAGCTCACATCTCTACTAGTTCACTTTCTAGCATCTAGCTGCACCACACTGCCACTTAAAGGAGAATTCCGGTCAATTTCAACATGTAGGTCTGTCGTTTGTAAATTTGGAGGTCTGTCAGTAGAGGGAAAAACGAAAACAATCGGTGCTGCCTACACCGTGTTATCCTCCTGGTAGAGTTAGCACCCAACAGGCTTAAACAGGGCCCAATTAGATAGATAGTAACACAGCTCAATTAGCAGAACCTTCATGCATTTATTTCACATCTACAGCAGTCAGATTCACTGTGTTCCCTTGGAAGAAATCACTGAACTTAGGTAGGCACTTTTAATGACATTTTGAACATGGTTAGGCTAAAAACACGTTTAAAACTTGCCCTGTTTAAGCCTGTTGGGTGCTAACTCTATCAGGAGGATAACACGGTGTAGGCAGCACCAATTGTTTTCATTTTTCTCTCTAATGACAGCACTCCAAATATACCTAACTGTTGAAATCGACCAGAATTCTCCTTTAAGAAATCCCATGCATATAAACAAACAAATGAGAAAGACCACCACAGACTAAATCATTCTGCCTTAACTGCACCTCTAGCCACAGAATTGGGGCGCGATGATAGGTTTCTTAGTAATATAACTTTAATTTGACACTAGCCCAGCAGCTAGCCCTTTGCAGAAATTATCCTTGGTTTCTGGTGAACAACCAGCATTGGAGTCTCATCTCAATCACGCTTAAAAGCAAAAGGGACCAGAGGGCAAAAGAGAGAAGCCCCTGGGCCAGGCAGTGAGGGTTTCTCTCACTTTGGCAATGCTTAGCAGAAGGACAGAGACGGCTCTGTGTGCGTTTGACCTCATAGCAGAAAGGACAAGTGAAGAAGAAGCACTCAAATTACCATGTCAGAAGGAAAAAGATACAGCAACAAGTGATGGTTTAGATGTGGATTCCTCTGCTGCCACTGCTGCTAATCAATGATCTGTATTCACACCAACAAAATTACATTTTATGGGTCATCTACATTATGTAATAACTCTAAGAATAGTAAATAACATCAGTTCAAATGTATATTGTATTTCGACCACTGAAGTAAAAAAAAAAGAAAAAATAAACATCACAGAGCTGATGAAGTCTTTGCTCCCAAATCAACAATCAGTTTCACATCACAAATGTTATGCACATGCCTGTTTTTTCTCCTCAATGCTATAAACTGTTCTCATGAACACACTTAACCGTATATCATGCTGTATAAAATCAATCACACAGAGAGGATTTAACTACTTTACTCCATGTGCTAAGCATGCCAAAGTCTGGACACCACTTCTCCCACATCTAGGACTGGAAGAAAATTCAAGCCCGTCCTCGCAGCACCATCTTGTCATCTTATCAGTATCAGATCACCAGTTCCTCAGGTACTGGTTTATTTTGTATTCTGCTGTATTAATGTCGTATTGATGCTTTCCAGGATCACAGATTTGCTGGCTGGATGTCCTGCAGCTCTGTGGATGCTCATGCTTAAAAGTTTCTCTCCTCTGACCAAATTTAAAGAGATACCAATCTAATAAAGAGACTTCTTGGTTTACATTAAGTCATCTTAGTGGGCTCAGAATGTGTCCCATAAATTCCCATAACCTCAATCTTTTGTGTCTCTCTTGCTCTACCTACAACCTATTTTTGTACCTTTTTCTTACAAATTTAAAGGCCATAAATCATTTAAAATGACCGACCTTCAGACCTTCATCATTCAACACGTGGTATGAAAGCTACTGGAGTTTATATCATTAGGAGTTTGTAGTCGTAGATAAATCTCCATATTCCATGTGCATGCACAACTTTAAACAATTTCCTTCTTAGGTTATTCACAGTTGACTATTAATTTAAATACATGTTGTTGTTACTAATAAAACAAGCATATTATAATAACTACATTTTGTTAAACAGTGCAAAATTGTTTGTCATTTGAGAGTTTTGTAGTTTCAATTAACAATCTACTTGGTTTTCTTACAAATTAAGCAAAGTAAAGTTAATGATTTTTGGCTGGATCCATTTTATAATACACATGTGGCCCATATATCTCACATGCCTTATCCCATGTGACAGTGTGAACAGTGTCAATTTCAACATTTTGGTAAAACTCCACACCCCTGCAAAGCCTAAGAATGATCACTATTTCTTAAAGCCAAACTAGCATGTAGAAGCCATCATTTTGACATCGGAGTCACTGTGACTGACAAAAAGGAACAGCTGGCTCATCTAGGGGCCACTAAAGGTATTTCTGAGAGAAAAAAATGCCAGATCTCAAACGTTTGTCCCTTATGGACTGAAACGGGCAAATGCTTGCAAATTGTGATTTGATATGCAGACAGAAAAATGCTATTTACATGGTGTGCCTTGGTTGCTGTGGTGTGTTATTTTTCCATAACTGCAGCTTTGTTTGTTTAAATGTGCATCTCTCTTGTAGGGCTGGGCAATATACGATATATGAGGCTATGTATTGTCTTAGATTGGGGATATTGTAATATGACCCAAGTATTATCTTTTCCTGGTTTTAAAGGCTGCATTACAGTATAGTCATTTTTTGAACTTACCAGAATTTTCTAGCTGTTCTACTATTTGCCTTTACCAATTTAGTCATTGTATCCACATTATTGGTGATTATTACAAGACTTGGTTGAATTCTAATGTAGAATGCGGTCTGTTATATTCTTGATAACAGACCGCTGGTAAGTATAAGATATATAACAGGTAAGTACGCTGTTGCCTGTCAGTTCTGTTTACTCTGGACGACAGTTATCAATCAATCCGCTAAAAGAAGTCCGGATAATTTATCAGCAAGTGGTGTCCATACATGGACACAGTGACACTAATGTGTTAGCTTAGCTAGCTACATTGTGTGTCAACATGCAGTCGCTGTGCAAAAAGGAAACGAGATGAATGAGCACATAAACGTCAACATAAATATTCTCAAAGAAGCCATTCACCGTGTCTCACTTCGCCGTCAATGGAAATGTTCAGTTTAAAGTTAATTAGAGCAGCCGATAGCCCACTAGCTAGCTCACTACAACGCTAATGTTGTGTCAATTCCTGCAGTGAGAAAAACAGCAGCTGGGTAATTTGTCCACCACTGCAGCACACCATAAAATATACGGCTACTACCACAGCCCGTAAAATGAGTTTACATTGCTATGGACGCAGGATTCTAACCGTAGATTGGGAACAGACTATTTTCTTTAGCGAAAGCAATACAATCGTATTTAAATCAATATTTTGAGTCAAGTTATTGATATATTTGGTAAGTAGCCATGTAATAAACGGCATTATGGGATTACAGGATTACCCACTTATTACAAATCTTCACGTCGGGGTTTTGAAGAATTGTTCAAATTTGAAAAATTCTGGTCTAGATTTTTGTCTGAAGATAAAAGACATTGAATATCCATTCAGATAACCTGAAAGGTTACTATTAACAATGTAGAAAAATAGGGAGTGCTGCACTGGGTCAAAAAACGTGGTGTTAGGTTAGTAAAATTAGGTGCTCGAGATTTGGGCAAGTATTCAAGTAAGAATAAAAAACCAAGCACAGTCCAGCTTACTATTAATGGTAGTCTATGATATCGATTGTCAGTCTTTGAAAGAAGCCAACACACTCTAAAATCCTTTATTAATACATGGATAACCAACGTGTTTCGCTTCAAAAGGGGTTTCATTAGGGTATATGCAATGAGGACAGGTGTTCTATTTAAAACTTATCAAGGTTATGTTAATGCTGCCTACTTAAACACAACAGTACAGAGCATTATTTCAGGAAAACAACATCAATAAGCAGGGTTTTGAACTATCAGAGAAATGGCAGATTGCTTATAGATGTGCATGCACATGGTTTTATAAATCTGAATTCTTTCTTTCTTCCCAGAAACAGTTTTATAAATGAGACCCCTGATCTCCCAATCCACAATTATTACGTATGGACGTCAAAGTGAGTCAGACATACAAAAATTCAATCAACGTACTGTACTTGTGGGGAAGAATAGAAGAAGTATAGAAGTATATTTTTCTGAAGCTTGCACTGCTGTAAGAGACAATTTCAATAAAAAAGGGCAAAATCAATGTATTTTTTTTAAATCATTATTTCACCCCTCAACTAGGTTCCCTGCAACTCTCCACCATGTCTTACATAATCACAGTGACCTAAGAAATGTCGATGCCGTTTTTGGCCAATGAGAGTTTTCTCTATTTGTCTAAAGAAAAACCCACTGGAGGTTAAGAGTTCATTTCAGGGCTGAAACAACATTGTAGAGTTCAGCTTGTTTTGTTATTTGAACCGTGACCCAAGTTTAACAAGCAAGCCATCCCACATAGTAGAGTTATTATTATTACAGTAACCTCACTGTGCTCAAGTGTGCAGAATTTGAACCGATAATCTGGAAGAATAAATTAACAACTATTCATATTAATTTTACAAAAAGACAAGAAGTGATGCTTAAGTGATTATACATGATTCTTGTCCGATACATTCATGGTAGCTCCATCCATATCTGCTCTCCATTTCATATTCATGTGTAGCATTACACACATTTACTACATACACTACATCAATTTGGGGTTTAGTGTCTTGCTCTAGCAGTTTGATAGGGACTGCAGATCAACTTTCTTCCACTTGCAAGCTTCATAAAACTGCTTTCCATGACTTTTAAATGACTTTACGTATGGGGGGGAACACATAAATAGTCTTGTAAACTCGTCTAAAAAATGTGCTCTGAGAGAACGGACATGCATCTTGCTTTTATACAGAGTGCACAAGGTTCAAATCTGCAAAACACTCAACAGAGTCTAAGTACAGTAGATACAACAAAACCCTTCATCCTATTTGTATTTTCATTCATCTTAATTCAAGTGGCTTTGAAAGCACATTTTAGGGAATTTTACAATTTTCCTGCTTTCCTAGTATCGGACTTATACAGTATATAGTATGGCTTTTAATATGATTTATGTCCCAGTTTGTACAAAAGTTGTTTAATTGTGAGCTTGCCCGCTTTTGGTTAAATTTCTGGTTGTTTAAGAGATCAGGTAGCAGCTCCTATCAAAGCCAAATACCTTCCACAGTGCTGAGGCTTTTATACTTGCTCATTAGTTTTGTGTTCAAACTGTTTTCACAGGGACTTAAAAAATTCTAAAAATAGTTATAGAATAGCTTGGGATAACTTCTTATAAATCCATGAACAGCATGCGATCACTTGATCCTATGCAACTGCTGTGACTGAGGCCATGAGTAAACAGGATATAGATAGAGTAAGACATTCCATAAAATTGAAAAAGAAAAAATTAATAAAATCAGTGACTTTATAAAAAATTCTAGATTGACGACAAAGAATACTTGTCTCTAAATGGCCATAGGTTGTACATCTATACTACTGCAGCAGCCTCATCACTGATCAGAATTTTTACTCAAAACAACTCCTTTCAGCAGTTAACAGTCAAGGGTGCCTCTGACTTTGTATGAGTTCTCCTAAGTGTATCTTGGTCTAGTGGTCCAAAATGCCCAATACGAAACAACATCATACCGGGTTCAATTCCTGCTGCATGTCACCACCTTCACTCACTCTAAAGCCCCTTTCAAACGTGCCGTCTGTATAAAAATTAGGAAGGCGGAATGGGGGGGAACAGAGTTCTTGCACCTTTGAGCCAGCAGTGGAGGTAGTTACAGAGTTGTAACAGAGCCGAACCAACGCCTGTGTGACAGGGACAGCGGTATGGTTCTGTGTCAATAAACAAAGCGGGCATAATGGAAGACCTTCATTGCAGTGCTATTGCAGTTTACATCTATCAGGTGTACGCAGATGTCTGTCTGATCAGGGAACTTCAAAGGCTGTTAGAGCAGTAGTAGAGTAAGTGGTAACAGTCAGGAGAATTGTCCTTTTCAAATAAACGCAAAAGTTGCTAAAGCTAAACGTGATCTCTATACTGTCTGATATGATACATATTAATGGATTTACCCTGCAGTCAAATATTGTGCAATACATCAGAATACACTGAGACCCTCCAATGTCTGTTGAGGCCCTACAATATGACTTACAGATGAAATGCTTCGTCTGCAGACAAGGTCAAAATTGTGTTAAAGTTTGGCATCACTGATGGTGTGTTTCTTTTTATATCAAACTGTACTGCAAGAAGCATTGGAACTGGACAATTCAGGGAAGATTGTATTTCTGAAAACAATTATTCAGTGGCAATCGCAAAATCACTTTCATTGCTGATGTTTGCACATTTCAAGCCAGCATGTGTACAAAAAAACATTTTTCTTTGGGACAAAAGCTTATTTTGACCTGTTCTGATAAGAGAAGACTGAACAAGGCAGAATCTTACACTTCCTTCCCTCCTTTTACACAGTAAACAAGTGTTAGACCACTCGCTTTGGCAACAAAAAGTGTTGATATTAAGATATCATTCAACAAGGCTTGGCTGCAGATTGTTTCTTTGCTTGAGCTACATTATACAAACAATAATTTGCAGCAACTCCGTAATCGCACAAAAAATGGTCCGGATGACAACAGCACTAAGTCCTGGGCGCTTTCTCCACCAGTAACAACTCCCCCCACCCCCTTCTCCATCACTGGTTTTCTATATTGACTAAGGTAATGGTGATAATGGATGTTATTCACGTCAATAGGAAGATCAAACAGTAAGAGGAAACCCTTTGCTTCTACAATTCATGCTCCCAAGTGCAAATCCGCAACCCATTATATGATTCAGGAGGGAGACACCAGATAAAAACTCTGTTTCCATAAAAAACACCTGAAAACAAATACAGCTTTCACTCTAAATGTTTTAAAATTTTGACTCACCTTACAATTGAAACATTACAGTTCTGACAACAATGCAAAGGTATTGGGGATAGGGCAGGGTTTGTTTGAGTGATTTGATATTGATTAATATAATCCCAAAATCAATCTTTTAATAAATGACTTTTCAACATGAATGTATAACCCACCACAAACCTTTTGGGAGTCAATTGTTCATGTTGGAACAAAATTCCTAATACAATGTACCTAATACAATATCTAAAAGTAATAGGCAAATCTTTCCTTTTGAGATTTGAAGCAAGAGTGATTAAAGTGCTAGCGCACATCTTGCTGTCATTTCAGGATACAGAACGTCTGAGCCACGTCCAACTTATTAGTGGCGACAGACGCCATGGTGGAAGGAAAAAACCTGGAGGAGGAAAAAAAAGAGTAGGGTGAAGAGAGGTCCGGGGTCAGACCCAAAAAGTGTTTGTGGTCAGGGTGAGAGAGTCTCGACGGAATTCTGAACCATATGCGTATGATTGTACTATTACCTGCAATAACTTCACTGAGCGAATTCTATATATAGTATTGATTTCCAGACAGCCTATGTACATTTTGTATAACAGCAACAGCTTTAGCTACAAGTGGTGGTTACTGTATGGATTAATGGATAATGGCAAATTTCACTTGATGTCATCATTTGCCAACCTTACAGAGCAGGTCAAACCAGACCATAAGCAAGGATCAACAACTTTCAGTGAGGTATAAAGCTAATGTTTTATATTGTCACATAATTGTTTATGTGACAATATAAAACATAGTGTAACAGTAGTACAAGAAGAGAAGTCTCCAAACTGCCACAACAATGTCAGACAGCAATATGTATTAGCTACTGGCTGTACCCGACTAAACAAAATTTGAAGATTGATACAACGGTTTAGAAATTTACAAGAAAGATATTCATTCTATTTGTTTAAAAAAAGAAAAAGATTCTTCATTGAAATGCTACAGAGGGTCCATTACCGTTGTGTTACTGTAACCCTTTTAATGTTAAAACACAGACGGGCACCACCAAAGTTGACCAGATCACACCAACAGCAGCTTTGCTTTGGTTCAACAGGATTTCAATGGTAGGTACATTGTTCTTTTCAAAGAAAGTTGTATATACATACATGTATATACAGAGACATGCATAGGATTTCCTGTTGTGTTGAGCCCTATTGTTCTTACTATTAAACAGACTGCCTTTGTACCGTTTCATTTCCAGGTTTCAGTGGGGATCTGGAGTATGTTTCACTAATCCTAACAAAACAATGTTATACATCTCCAGATTGATGTTGCACTGTCAAGTCCCAGATCAAAAACAGTAGTGGAGTCCTGAGTAGATTGTTGCATGGTAACATATAAACAGAGCGCTTGGAACAGCTCAAGGCTTTTTTTCCAGGACAAAGAAAAGACACCACGTGCTTGTGACAAACTTTCTTGGCACAAGGACCTGGTTTAGGGGGGATTGTGATTATTTCCATCAGTTGTTTACGAAGACACATTGAAGAATATGTAATATTTATGTCAGAAACCCATGAATGTATCCTGTATAGTCTACTTGCAATGAATAAGAGAAAAAAATGCATGCTCATATATCAAAGAAGATCCAACACCTCCAAACTCCCATTTTCTGCTCATAGGCATGGAAATGATGAGTCCTTATTGTGCATACGTGCCACAAGAGAGTTCCGAATTTAGGGACTTCCATTGAAAACCTGCTCTGCTGATCCTCTGCCAGATTACTGGGTCTCAATTTTCTATGCTGCGGTTCAAACACAACAAGGGCATCTATTGTCCGTCACCAGCTCACTTCTTCTAAAAAGCAGCAGTTGTTTTGAGCACATGAAAACGAAGCACAGGGCCTCAGCCACAGCAAAAACTGATGACCTTTCAATGAGCGAGGTCTAATGTGGCTGCTCTTTGGCCCGGCTTGATTAGCTGATGTCACAGGAAGTGAATGCTATCCTTATGGAGGATCACCACTGCAGTCCAACTGCATGTCAATCTTTCCTCTGATGTCATCGGGGGCTGGAGACGGAGATCTGGCACAGACACAATTGCACTCATTCGGGCTGCATGTGCACATACAGTATACTGTATGTGCGCATATTCAAACAAAGCATCTTTGCAGATCTTGCGTGTCTGAGTGGATGTTAGCCAACATCACCATATGCTTGAGATGATACGATTTTGGGGTGTGGAAACACTGACCACAAACTCACTGCAACAGTTATTTTTTCAGTAATCTAGCGTGCAGTTTGCCTCAAACCAATTAGAGCTGACAACAAAAAGTTAATCTGCAACAATTTTCATCATTTTTTATCAACTGTCAATTTTCAAGCAGAATGTTTGCTGGTTCTCAGATGTGAACATATTCTTCTTTTCTTTGTTTCATATGATAGTAAACCAATTCTCCAAATCTGACTTTTGTGATGGGTATTTCTTTCCTGATTTCTTGACATTATTTAGACAAAATCAATTATCAACAGTTATTAGGGAAACAGCCCTAAAAAGAAGATCTAATGACTAATTTCTGAGTGAGATATAAATATCTTCTTCTGGTCCAACAGCTAAACTTAAGTGGTAAAGAAAAAGTAATACAATGAATGTCAGGGTAGATATGAATTGGAGGGAAAAGGCACCAGGCGAGGCCTGAAGTAAACCAGAGAACAAGCACAGGAAGAGGAGGTAAGAGATGAGGTCACGGACAATGGTAGGACTGAACTTGAACAGGACATCAGCACAAGGATGAGACTCACAAAGTGGAAGGGTAGGGGGGAGTGGACACATTTCCCTGTCTTGTTTAAACAACCAAGTAAAAAGGCACATTAACACAAACTTATAATCCATTTAAAAA
Organism: Etheostoma perlongum; assembly: GCA_026937815.1. Taxonomy (NCBI): domain Eukaryota; kingdom Metazoa; phylum Chordata; class Actinopteri; order Perciformes; family Percidae; genus Etheostoma; species Etheostoma perlongum. The sequence continues at coordinate 15,656,621 of CM049373.1, forward strand.
TGAAAACTGTAATGTGAATAGCTGCGGTAGCGTGCCCTTCTCACCCACATATAAATCTACCCTCACGCGCTCTCATCTAAAAATAAACATACATCTGCACCTCATCATGCCATCCAACTTTTTTAATATACTGTCATGCAGCTGATTTAAAGAAGCAGTCTGATTAACAATATCAACAAGATGGTAAACTGCACAGGTGAACATTTTTCTTTCTTTGGCTTCACACTGTAAACCTGTGCTGTGCTGTGAGAGCTAGACCTCCCTCTGGGAATGTGTTTGACTGTGTGTTTCTGTGTGTGCCTCGGCACCACCGAGCCACTTGATCACTGCTAGGAACAGACAAGACCTGACATAAAGCAGGCGGAGTGCCCCATGACTACAACCGGACCTCTATGGATGTCAGTGGCTAAAAATACATGCAGCAAACTATTCAAACTAGCTATAACTAGCTTCATATTCATTGACAATTAGCAAAGTACGATGTCTCAATATGATAATTTCAATTAGAATGTTTTACAATATAGGTGTTCAACAATCCTGACCTGTTCATTTGCAACATGTACTACAAAGCAACACATTCTTTTCAAGTTTTGCACGTTTTTTCTTCTTTTTTTACATTTCTCCATTTGCACACAACCTGCAAACACCCACACTGCAAAGTAAATGCATTCAAATTAAGGAAGAAGGCATAAAAACTGTCCCGCCCACTTTGAACCTACCTCAACATTGTATAATATACAATTCATTTTCTGATAGTGTTATTAAGCCACAGCCTTCAAGTTATTTGTTGGTATACAATCAAGAAATGATAGAAGACCTATAATAAAAGTGTCTTCCCTTTTAAATCTACTTTCTGTGAGGACTTTCAAAAGATAAGGACTTGAAAAAATAAAATAACAACACAGGGTTGCAGTGGCTGGAAGGTTTACTATCCTGGGTGGGTAGATTTGTGCTGAAATGTAATGTAAACAAGAGGGGACAGTGGAGTATCACATCTATGCAGGGTTCACAGAAGACACCCACAGGACAGGGCGGCATGAGCACGCTGCTACAGGCAACAGTTGCTCTAAGACCTCTTTAACGTTGGCTGCAAAAAGTCTCTAGAAAAGGGTCCTGCACCCCACATAAATGAAAAGTTGAATTCCCCCTATTGGCTCAGTCGCAAGACCTCAGTGTATGCTGAGTGGCCAACGCTCAAGATCAAAGCAGTCTGAACTGTCCATACATCACACTCAACGCAGTTCCATAAGAGATAGTTTGAAACACCAACATATAGCATATCCCACCAATAAGTTAACAGTCGGATCGGGTATCAAAGATTTCTCGAGCACTCACCTCCCCAGGTGTGAAAGAGGACAAGGAATCCGACGAGCAGAGAGGCAGTGTCCCGCGCAGCCATGGTTGTTGGTCGGCACTGCAGCTGTCCGTGCTGGGGTTTGTATGAAGGGAGTCTGACAGGGACTGGTCCTGCTGGAAAACTGTATCAGAGGAACAGCGGCGGTGCAGCCGCGGAGAGGCAGATGATGCAGGAGGGGCAAAGACAGGAGGTCCTGCCACTGTAAAAAATGTCGGTGTGAACGACACATAGAAGCGCACAATCGGTCTGAAATGCGTCACTTTATCTCAACACATTATTTACTTCAAACAACTCTGTCTCGGCTCTTTTGTGGCTTATTTATTTGAATGAATAGACTAACATGAGTCCAGAGCCCGAGTTCAAATGAATGATTGAGGTTGATATTTTTTGCAGTGTGCAAAAAAAAAAAAAAGGAGGAACTTGTGTGAGAGCAGCAGGATGGCGGAGGTCTGGAGCGAAACACAGAAGTTAGAATTAACAGTTTTTTTTTTTCTGTGGTGTCCAACATGATAGGCTCTACATTTACCCATAACAGTATTATTACTTATGTAAAAGTAGTTTAGCATGAATTTCTTAAGTGTAGTGTGGGTGGTAATTTGGTGTGGCAAGGTGTGGCTGTCACTCCTCTTTTAACGGGCTCAAACAATTAGCATGCAGGTGTGTGTGTGTGTGTGTGTGTGTGTGCGCGCGTGCGTGCTTGGTGGCCTCTGTCTAATAATTTAATGATAATACCAGGACTGGATATGGTGGAGCTGAGGAGGACTAAACGTAACTCCATGATGGACAAAACTTCCATCTGGTCCAACAAATTAGATAACACTCTGAGTGGCTGAGCAAGCACCATAACTCTATCTATCCACAAACATGTTCATTTTATTTATTTTTTTAATATTTGGATGATGGATAGTTTTTTATGCAGCATGTGCATATGCAGTACTACTTCCTTAAATTGTTTTAGTTTCAAAGATCTTCAAAATAAAAATGTGATTATTTCACATGAGAGATTTGTGTTTTTGTCCATGCTTTATGCACTGGTGTGAAGTAGTGGGCTGAGCTGGATAAGGGTGATGTCATACATACATACATTTGTGTGCACCCATCAGAGTTAAGGTGCATTTGAATCTAAATGTGATGACAATTGGAGTTTAAGGAATTTAAGAAAATGTAATATGAACAAATCAGCTCATTCACATTACAATAAGTCAATACAAACTACTCAGCTAAATTTTGTTCTTTATCAATAACTGTTACAAAGGAAATATTTATCCACATCCAGCCTTTTATAAACCCTGTGAATATGACTCCCTCTTTGAGCAAGATGCCAAGCTTAATATGGACATAATAAGATACTTGAATCAGACTGACCATGGTGCCTACAAGAGGACATCATATCATACATGATGCTGACCTGCACTTTGGTTGCAGAACTCCAGTCTCTGATATGTACAGTAAAGCAGTTCAACTGTAAACATGGTTTGGATTGTTAAGGTTTGAATAACTGCAGTGAAAAAACAATTTCTCCAGAGGGCTGCAGGAAAATTACACAAAATACTGTGCTGTTGATACTCTTGTAAAATACCATGTGGTATTGGGTCGCATGATCCAAAGCAACATAATTTAAAAATGTAATCTGCTGCCTCAGACTGCCACAGGCTGGAGAGTAGCACAGTACACAGGAGCCTTTCAGTAAATAAATCACCGTAGATCTAGATTAAGATTTATTTTGATTTTGATTACTCTCACAACCAAATTGGTTAATGATAGCTAAAGTCCAATTTACTAACTTAATTTTTGAGAGTTACACCTTCTCGTGATGATATATTGACCAATATTATTATTTTTACATAAACACATAGCCCAAACTAAAAATGGTTGGTTAGGATCCTGTACACTTGATTATAAAAAGTAATAATCACAAAGATTTTCATATTTATTAAGTATCTTTTGTCAAATGAGGTAACACAATGATGATTGAACCAATGGCCCACTGATGAAAGCCCTTGCATTTGCAGTATTATGAACTGGGTGTGTGTGGTGACAGTTCCAGGAAAAATCACAAGCGGTGCACAGATAGCAACACCTGACATATACAGTGAGGAAAATGAGTATTTGAACACCCTGCTATTTTGCAAGTTCTCCCACTTAGAAATCATGGAGGGATCTGACATTGTCATTGTAGGTGTATGTCCACTGTGAGAGACATAATCTTAAAAAAAAATATCCAGAAATCACAATATATGATTTTTTAACTATTTATTTGTATGATACAGCTGCAAATAAGTATTTGAACACCTGTCTATCAGCTAGAATTCTGACCCTAAAAGACCTGTTAGTCTGCCTTCAAAATGTCCACCTCCACTCCATTTATTATCCTAAATTTGATGCACCTGTTTGAGGTCGTTAGCTGCATAAAGACACCTGTCCACCCCATACAATCAGTAAGAATCCAACTACTAACATGGCCAAGACCAAAGAGCTGTCCAAAGACACTAGAGACAAAATTGCACACCTCCACAAGGCTGGAAAGGGCTATGGGAAATTTGCCAAGCAGCTTGGTGAAAAAAAAAGGTCCACTGTTGGAGCAATCATTAGAAAATGGAAGAAGCTAAACATGACTGTCAATCTCCCTCGGACTGGGACTCCATGCAAGATCTCATCTCGTGGGGTCTCAATGATCCTAAGAAAGGATAGAAATCAGCCCAGAACTACACGGGAGGAGCTGGTCAATGACCTGAAAAGAGCTGGGACCACCGTTTCCAAGGTTACTGTTGGTAATACACTAAGACGTCATGGTTAGAAATCATGCATGGCACGGATGGTTCCCCTGCTTAAACCTGCACATGTCAAGGCCCGTCTTTAGTGTGCAAATGACCATTTGGATGATCCAGAGGAGTCATGGGAGAAAGTCATGTGGTCAGATGAGACCAAAATAGAACATTTTGGTCATAATTCCACCAACTGTGTTTGGAGGAAGAAGAATGATGAGTACCATCCCAAGAACACCATCCCTACTGTGAAGCATGGGGTGGTAGCATCATGCTTTGGGGGTGTTTTTCTGCACATGGGACAGGACGACTGCACTGTATTAAGGAGAGGATGACCGGGCCATGTATTGCGAGATTTTGGGGAACAACCTCCTTCCCTCAGTTAGAGCATTGAAGATGGGTCGAGGCTGGGTCTTCCAACATGACAATGACCCAAAGCACACAGCCAGGAGAACCAAGGAGTGGCTCTGTAAGAAGCATATCAAGGTTCTGGGCTGGCCTAGCCAGTCTCCAGACCTAAACCCAATAGAGAATCTTTGGAGGGAGCTCAAACTCCGTGTTTCTCAGCAACAGCCTAGAAACCTGACTGATCTAGAGAAGATCTGTGTAGAGGAGTGGGACAAAATCTTCTGCAGTGTGTGCAAACCTGGTGAAAAACTACAGGAAACGTTTGACCTCTGGAATTGCAAACAAAGGCTACTGTACCAAATTTTTTACAATGATTTTCTCAGGTGTTCAAATACTTACTTGCAGCTGTATCATACAAATAAATAGTTAAAAAATCATACATTGTGATTTCTGGAATATATTTTCTTTTTAGATTATGTCTCTCACAGTGGACATGCACCTACGATGACAATTTCAGACCTCTCCATGCCTTCTAAGTGGGAGAACTTGCAAAATAGCAGGGTGTTCAAATATTTATTTTCTTCACTTTACATCTGTTATGAGCTCCATTTGTCTGAAAAATCAGCTTTAATATTATTCTACATTTTAAAATCATCAGGCTGTACCAAACCATGGACACAAACAGAACTAGAGACAATTTGAAAACCATAATTAAATACATTACAAAGTAAGAAAAAAGTCTCCTCAAGTCTTTAACTACTCTGATTACTAGATGATTTTATTTTGAAATGTCAATGAACTGATTAGAAGACCTGAGGGACCACTGTGTGTTACAAACAATAACACTTTGTTCAAATTTTGCACAGACATGGATAAGTACAGTGTGTACAGTTACAACAATTGTTTAATCTCAGTATTGTTTGATCCAGTGTAAACTATCCCAGCAGACTGGTGGGACGTGTCACATACACTGATTTCTGTAACCTTCACAGCATGAAAACACCACGAGTTTGCCATATGGATTGCCCCTAAGTGCAGGTCAGAGCCATATAAGGAGGATCAGGCAAAGATACCAAACCTCCTCCTGAGAAAGAGTCTGCAGTGGAGATGAGGTCTGCCTCTGAAAGCCATGCACAAACAGCTGGACAGTGAACATCCTCAGAGGTGACAGTTATCCAGAAGGATGCTGTGGTTGGTGTTGTTTGAGCCTTTTCCACATGCTTGTTGTTTTAAATGCTTGTAAAAGATGGCTAATTTACATTATGGGCATTATTTAATTCTGGTTGGATGAGGACATTTGGTCAAGGCCATCTTCACATGTCAAGAATATTATGTTTTGGTTTATCACAAAATTGTGTTTTCTGTGTTCTCAGCCATTTCACTGCACTTTTTCAAGCTGTTTTTTTAAATATGTTTTTTTATTTATTTAAATTTTTTGGCAACTAAATAAAGAAGCCGTGAGAAAGCTTTGGGGAACTTTTGTGTGTGTGTATTTCTCTGCCAAACTCTTACACAAAATACTGTGCTGTTGATACTCTTGTAAAATACCAAGTGTTGGGTTGCATGATCCAAAGCAACATAATTTAAAAATGTAATCTGCTGCCTCAGACTGCCACAGGCTGGAGAGTAGCACAGTACACAGGAGCCTTTCAGTAAATAAATCACTGTAGATTTAGATTAAGATTTATTTTGATTTTGATTACTCTCACAACCAAATTGGTTAATGATAGCTAAAGTCCAATTTACTAACTTAATTTTTGAGAGTTACACCTTCTCGTGATGATATATTGACCAATATTATTATTTTTACATAAACACATAGCCCAAACTAAAAATGGTTGGTTAGGATCCTGTACACTTGATTATAAAAAGTAATAATCACAAAGATTTTCATATCTATTAAGTATCTTTTGTCAAATGAGGTAACACAATGATGATTGAACCAATGGCCCACTGATGAAAGCCCTTGCATTTGCAGTATTATGAACTGGGTGTGTGTGGTGACAGTTCCAGGAAAAATCACAAGCGGTGCACAGATAGCAACACCTGACATATATACAGTGAGGAAAATGAGTATTTGAACACCCTGCTATTTTGCAAGTTCTCCCACTGAGAAATCATGGAGGGATCTGAAATTGTCATTGTAGGTGCATGTCCACTGTGAGAGACATAATCTAAAAAAAAATCCAGAAATACTGTACCAAATATTAACATTGATTTTCTCAGGTGTTCAAATACTTATTTGCAGCTGTATCATACAAATAAATAGTTAAAAAATCATACATTGTGATTTCTGGATTTGTTTTTTTAGATTATGTCTCTCACAGTGGACATGCACCTACGATGACAATTTCAGACCTCTCCATGATTTCTAAGTGGGAGAACTTGCAAAATAGCAGGGTGTTCAAATACTTATTTTCCTCACTGTACATCTGTTATGAGCTCCATTTGTCTGAAAAATCAGCTTTGATATTATTCTACATTTTAAAATCATCAGGCTGTACCAAACCATGGACACAAACAGAACTAGAGACAATTTGAAAACCATAATTAAAGACATTACAAAGTAAGAAAAAAGTCTCCTTAAGTCTTTAACTAGTCTGATTACTAGATGATTTTATTTTGAAATGTCAATGAACTGATTAGAAGACCTGCGGGACCACTGTGTGTTACAAACAATAACACTTTGTTCAAATTTTGCACAGACATGGATAAGTACAGTGTGTACAGTTACAACAATTGTTTAATCTCAGTATTGTTTGATCCAGTGTAAACTATCCCAGCAGACTGGTGGGACGTGTCACATACACTGATTTCTGTAACCTTCACAGCATGAAAACACCACGAGTTTGCCATATGGATTGCCCCTAAGTGCAGGTCAGAGCCATATAAGGAGGATCAGGCAAAGATACCAAACCTCCTCCTGAGAAAGAGTCTGCAGTGGAGATGAGGTCTGCCTCTGAAAGCCGTGCACAAACAGCTGGACAGTGAACATCCTCAGAGGTGACAGTTATCCACCTGTTTTCTTATAATTATGCCCATGGTCTCTTTGCGGTTCTTTTCTTTTTGGAGTCTGCTGTTTACCTACTTTGAACATTCTGAAACATATCAACAGAAAGACAGGAAGAAAGTGTGTATGCTTTTACGAGTGCTTTTCACCAGACATGTTTTCCACCATCATAAAGCTATCATAGGGGATCTGTTGGTGGAGATATGAGCGCTGTCACTCTGTTTTGATGAAAATATGAGGCCAATACTAATAACACATCCTACTGTTATATCTCCCTCTCTTTCTGCTGTGCTGTGAAGAAGTTTTAATTGTGTCTAGTGTTGTAGGAAAATCAACACAACCTCCTCTCTGGATTACTGTATTGTTGCAACAAAGAAGGTAACAAATTGAAGCAATTGTTTGACTACACAATGTACTAGTATATACACAACTTTCATGTTGTTCAATAAAGTTCCTGTGAAATATATATTACAAGTTGGATCAAGAGTACAGTATGTATCAAAAAACAACAGAGAGGCCTGTCAACGCATACTTTTAAAAAGAGATTCAAAATAAATGTAAATAAGGGTGTAAACCACAGTGTTGATGCTTGTATTTCCTTTGTGGTAAAGCACAAGCCATGTGGTACGTAGCGATAGCAGAGTACCAATAGCTCTCAAAACAATTACATTGTTCAGCCAAGGTCAAGGTCAGTGAATTATGACTGACTCCTTAATGCTGCTATGTGACTCAGGCGTGGCACATAGTATATGGGCCTATGGTTTATAAAAATAAATAGTGTTTATAAGCACCTTTCAAATTACCCAGGGACACAGTTTAAAATGTAAAATTTGGTTTGCTTCTAAAGCCTTCTTATAATTTCTCATGGACAATTTGCAAGAATGTCCCCCTTTTGCCCTTTATTTAATATGATACATCCTGAATAGGGCATTTGGGAATATCAGGGGGCAATAGTTTTTGGAATGAAACTGAAAAGGGAAAAAGAAGCAGGAAAAGCAACATCCCCCCTCCCAGTAACCCCCCACCCACACACACACACACACACACACACAAAGTTCCCAGGGACTGAAAAAGTCCTACGACATGTTCATCAATTTTAAAACCTTCAGCTATCAACCACCAAACAAACCCAATCAATCCCTAACAAAAATCTCTAACCATTTTTTCTCATTATGGTTAAATTAGAGGACCATTTGCACACATACAAAGTTATTATATATTATACTTATAAACAAGTATTTTCTGCCGTGGCAGTAGTCACACTTAATTTGCACTTGCTTGGATCCTTTAAAGGAATAGTTCAACTATTTAGGAACTAATCATATTTGCATCCTTGGTGAAAGTTTACTAAGTTCCCACTACAAGACTTCACCAGTTCGCTGCACTGTTCATACTGCACAACTTGTCTTTTTTTCACACTACCTGACTCACGAAAACACAAACAGTCTCAGTTCGGGAAATGGTCACGTTATTTTTAATCTATTGATTTGTTTACACAGACACGTTCATCTTGTTTATTCTGTGGTGGTCAGCACGTAATGGGAAGCATCTATAAGGAGGCTGGATGTATATTTTGCAGAAATAAAATATGACAAATTGCATTGCACGGACAGAAGACAGTGTACATGCCACCACCAGCTGACGAGTTAAGAGAATAAGCATATTTCCAAAACTATTTCATCTAAATACAGTAAAGGTCTCTGGCCCATCTGATAGTTATTTTTATCTCAGTTCACACTCGATTTTAACCTTGAACTTGGCTCCTTAAGATTTCCACTCCTGAGCATCAATACCATGCGTGCCATTCTTTCAAGACTGATTGATGGTTACACACGACTTCTGTTTATCTCATCGGGGCTCACAGCGGCGTGCTCACAGGACTAAGGAAAGGCTGAAGGAAGGAAAGAGAGGAAAAGAAGTCATTCTTTCTGAGCCACTGAGGCCAGACCCGAGAGCAAGTTGTTTTGGGGGTAGTCTGCCCGGCATGAGAGACGACTATTGTCCAAGTTGCTCCATAGGAGAGGGGGGCTTTCGAGCGTGCACTGGTATGGTGAGGGAGCTCGGGGAACGAGTGGGAGAGAAATTTGAATTTCTGCTAAACTCCGTCACAACAGCAGGGATTGTGACAAAGAGACACTTTGATAACTACATAGGCAAAGAAGTGAACATTGCTTCTCCATGGTGATTATATGTAATAGGGCACATTCATCGTAATAAATCCACCCACTGACATGTTTCTTCAGTCTTCTGCCTGGGAAGAGTTTGGTATTAAGAAGAAGAGAAAAGGAAGATGAATAAAAAAGGTTAATGACTTCAGTGTATAAATGCAATTTGTTTGTTTGGGGCAAGTCCTTTCTATCTAGAATTTAGTTCTAAAAATCTATTTTTTTTTACACAAGTGAAATAAATCTGTCAGTAAAGGGTATTATTTTGAAAGTCAGAATCGGAAATAATTCATTTTTAGAGCATGAGTGTCTGGATCTTGAAAGATAAAAGAATAGGGCAGGTCGCTAATTGAAAATCAAGAAAAATTAACTTGATTTTGAAAAGAAAAACAACAAAAAAGTACATTTGCATTTCACTTATTTTAAGAAAAAGAGACTTTAAGGACACAAATTAAGGACACAAATTAGTAGATTTCTGTAGTGTAGCTTGAATTTGTTAAAATAAAGCCTGTGTACATTTCTTTGATACATTCTATTTTGCTTTGTGAAACTCACTAACAAGATAAAGTCATGATGCAATGTTGGATGCATCAACATACATTTTCCTTTCATGGAAAAGATCATATCTCAAGGGTAAAGTGCTAATAATATAAGATTATTCAATGAATCAAGTAATTTAATAACTAGTTAATTAGTCAGTTTTCACAAAGAAGTACCAAACACTGCTGGTACAGCTTGTTGTCAGTTTTATATAAGATCTAAAATGATTAATACAGTAATTGATTAGTTGAAGAAGACAGAAAGGAAATTATTATTTGAATTGTTTGTGTTTTTTTGTCAAATAAGATAATAAGTTAAATGAAGGGTTTTAGAGTCAGACTTTAATGAGATTTTATAGAAAGATTTCACTAATCAATTCATTTAAAATGAACAGTTTTATTTATAATGAAAATAATCATTTAAATAATCAGTTGCAGCAATGTTGCAAATAATTATAGATTAAGTTTTGAGGATGGGAGTTTTGCGCTGATGGACAATGATCTCACAGATTTTTTTTTTTTTCAGAACAATGAGTCATGAAGCAGGAAGCTGCTACTCCAGCCTGCAACCTCGTGAACATCCTGCAGATGCACAGATGAGGTCCTGAGAAGACAACTCAAAGAACAGGAATGTCACACTGGGTGGCACCCACAGTCTTAGTCATCCTATTGACATCTCTCTGAGACACATCAGTAAAAGCCTCAGTCGCTGCTTCTTACATGACTCTTTTCTGCATTTTCCCCACCTTTTGTCTCAGTCTTCCGTCACTCCCTCCTTCTCCTGCTCAGCGTGTAGTGGAGGCAGCGGGTTTGAGGCGGAGGGTTTCTGAGGAATGCAGGGTCCTGCTCTGGGTCTCGAACCAGTCTGCACTCAAGTGATTTCTACTGTTTGGAGTTTGTGTTTTCCCAGAGAAGCTTCTGGTCTGCCGCCTACCCCCTGGCCTCTTTCTAAAACACACACATAGACACAAATACACGGATAAATGTAACTTTATTTAAGTCCAGTGTACTGGCTGGCAGCCAAAGTCATCACTGAATCTGATGATCTGAACTCTACATCCCAAAATGAACCACAAGGTCTGGGAACACAACACAAAACTAGAAGTCATGGCCACGATGGCACATTTTCAAGACTGTGGGGAGACTGGTGGGTGCAAAAATGGTAAGGGCACTATGGACAGTGGATAAGGTGTTTGGAGTTAAAGACATCTTGCTTTAAAAAACATTATTCATTTCTATAACTGCAATCTGGACAAATCGGAACATAGTTCAAAGATGATTAAATGTAGAACTCTAAATGTACAAGACAATATTTCCAGCCCAAATCTCTAGGAATTACATTATTGGACAATTCTGCAACTCACAATGAAATTGTTAGAAGAGATTGCTCAAAATTTGACATTAAACTAGATTGAAATATAGTCTGGGGATTTCATTTATCTCTACAATAATTCTACCCAAGTGGGTGTGAGTACACTGCTAAACTGATTTTAGCTGCTCATTGGGCTAGCACAGCACAATAAAGAGTTGTTTCCGGGGAATGGAAGAGCAGACAAAGCGGTGAAAGGGCGGGACAGATGCTTAAGTTTCTTTAAAGAGTGGAAATGAACCAGCGGGTGAGAAGCCCAATTGCAGTAAATCAGTCATCCGTGGGCCCCCGGCTCCTTGAAGGAAGTGCGTCAAGGGGTTGGTTTGTCTTGCTGTCTCTGTTTCATCCAGTGCTTCTCTTGGTACCAATGTTGCCGCCCCATATATTTTTACTGCCCTTCATGTTTGAGATTATTTGCTTATTTTAAATAAACAGCTTCAAGGTCTTAGTTTAAAATGGTTTTCAGGGCTCATCATTGACAAGCGGCTAATCTTTGTCTCAGCTGGAATGATGCTCCCGGGTTGGCTCTGCTGACTGAGTGAATATGAAAGCAAGCAGCATCAAGACTGCTGATACATCTGGAAGCTGCACACTTTGAGGCAGCTATGAATACTATGTGCTGTATAAGTCACAAGGAACAAGTTATCTTGGTTCTACTAAATACAACCCCATCTTTGCGAGAGACCAATTCACAAAAATGGGTGTTACTGAATTTGGCTTCCTCTGAGCTGATGGATCTCCTGAGTCCTTTTCAGAAACGCTTGAGCTAAAGTAGACCTTGAATTGTGTAGTATGCATTAAGGACACTTAAAAAAAGAGGCTTCAGATGAAAGCCTTTTGTAACCTCTCATCAGTTTGGGAGGAAGGATTTGGTTGACCAGAAAACAAAGAAAGCTGACAACTGGGCTGCTAAAGCACCACAGGAAAGGTTACCATAAAAGGAGCAGATCCAGACATTCTCTGACAGAGAAAAAGTAATGCACAAGACCTTTTATAACTTCTTGCACTGCTACCTACATGTCCCTGTTGTATCATTAAATTCTAAAACAATGCTGATGGCAAATGTAACGCAAAGGTTCGGAACAGGATTTCCCATGATCGTATCAGACGGAGTTTCCCTTTGGTAGTGTTAAGCAGCTCAGATGGGGAGGATGAGGCACAGGACAAGGAAGGAAATACTGTTGATATTGTTTAAGACTGCAAAGCTGTTGTGTTTCATTGTCACTAAAGTGGCTGAGGTAATGGGAGAGTATGGCTTAGCAAATTACATTGTGTTAATGTAAATGGGATGAGTTTTGGAAATCTACAATTTTTCTCTCTTCTCTGACATACCCACACACCCAGTGAGTTTTGAAGTACAAGCAACGTTTTTTCTTATTACTTTATTTTAGAAAACATTCTGGGGTGGAGTGGGAGGGGCAGATAAGGCGAGGGTAAATGCCAAATTTTGAGTAAAATAAATGAGGATTTTAATTTGCATATTTAGATGAGTGAAGATGGTATTTTGCTAATAAAATTAAAACAATACATACTGTACATTTAAGGTTATTCTTTCACCAAAATTGTAGAAACCAAAAACCCGATATGTTTACGTTAACAGTTTAATATTGTGTATATTGTATATATATATATATATATATATATATATATATATGTGTGTCTATGTGTGTATATATTGTGTATATATATATATATACAAAATGTGTATTCTATATTACTATTTTATTTATTATTTTATAAAGCATTACAGTTTGGCTTACCAGAAGGAAGTGGAGAGCGTGAGGTCAGCTGCAGTGACCAAAACAAATATGGAGAGAATTTTCAGTGTAAAACTGAAAGCAATAAACGTTTGTCTCCAGTGGTTAAACCGATCAAACAGCTCTAACGTTATTGAATCTACAGCAACCAGGAATATATGTTCATTTCTTTTGGATACCAGCACATGTTGGAATGGAGGGAAATGAGGTTGCAGATTTGCAATTTCTAAAAGTGCATTAAACAAAAATGATAATGATATTTTAGAAATTAGTTTTGGGAGGTCAGAAGAAGAATCACTTATTTATTATAAAATAATGACATTTTGACAGGACACATGGAATGACGACAATAAGGGTTTTAGAGATTATTATACAATTCAAAAGTCTGTCAGAGTGAGAAGCAATAGTGGTAGGCTAAATGTAGGAAAGACTTCCTCTTTTTCTAGATTAAGATCAGGACATACAGGATTTACGGGACACCTTTTTTTTACTATAAAAGGTTTTCTTGTCAAAAAAGACGTCAAGTGTGAACAAAGCCTACTTTATATATGATTTAAAAAACAGCGTCAGATAAATGTGAGACTTGTAACGTCCAGGAAACAGTTGAACATGTGCTGATAGGTTGTGGGAAGTTCATTGTAGAGAGAGATAGACAGGTTACCAGATAAAGGGGGAAAACAAGTACTGGTTAAAAGGTTTGTATTTTAATATTTAAATAAAACAGGTTTAACATCTAGAATATATAACTTCTTTATAAAGTTGTTGTTGTTGTTGTTTTTGTTATGTTTTTAATTTGTAATAATGTTGCTTGTGTCATGTTAAACACTCCGGTACAGTAGGTGGCGGCAAGAACCGTAACGTTGATTAGTAGCTCGCCAATAAAACTAAAGAAGAAGAAGAAGCGGAAGAACAACTATGGGTGCCACAGTATCAACGCTAAATCACACATCGAAGCTTTTTTTGTGTGTTTTTCTTTGTCTTTCTTGATTTAGCCTGTCGGTTGATACAGATTACATATTTTGTAAATTGATTGTTTAAATGTTTCTGAACGGTTAGACAAAACGAAACCCGGAAAATAACCGGAAGTGTCCGTCTCGGGTTTGAAACTAAACATCCGCCACTGTAACGCGTGTGTTTACTACGTTAGCTCGTCGTTTCAGCCGAACATATACACGGTCAATATGGATAGTAATGTCATCGGCCTGTTAACGGACCGAGGAAGAGTGTACTGTTTCGACTGACACAACGGACAAGGACGCAGTCCGAACAAGATGTCGCTAACGTCTGAGTCTGTCGGCCTGAACAAACTAACCAGACATGGGCTTTGTCGTGGAGGCAACCTGAGAGCACCGAAAGGTAAATCATCGAGTTGAAGATACATTACCATGGGTTTGGTGAACTTTGTTATCTCCACTATAGCGAAATGCCTGGACGCCGTCTGCTTACTGCTGGACTTGAATTTTGTCATCGTCCACAGCGTGGTGCGGACTACCTTGGCGGTTATCACCTTGGTAACCAGCCTGCCCACCCTCCTCCTCAACTCAGTGGCCGAGTTGGGAAACTTAGCCGTGTTTAGCTTGATGTCCCTGGCAGAGGCGACGTCAAACGTAGCCCACGGTACTGTCACCATGCTGGGGAGCTTGGTGCTGGCTCTGGAGGGGCTGGTGGAGAGCCTGAAGATGGTGGGTTACCTGTCCATGCACGTCCTGCTTCGTGGGAAGGAGCACCTGTGTCGAGGTCTTCTATCAGTGCTTGAAGGCTGTGGCATCGCTGTCAGCCTGGTGGTCTATTTCACCAACACCGTGGTCAACTTTGCACTCATTGCAACGCAGAACATTTACTCTGTGGTGGTCAGTGTGTGGCAGACGGTCTCCAACCCGCTGCAGAAGGTGCTGGAGTTCATGCTGACCTCCTTCACCTTTCTGTACAGCAGCCTAGCTGGGACTTCGGCTTTCCTGTGGTCCCCCTTTAAACTGATGTTTGACTTTCTGGTCTCGCTGGTTCATATGTTTGTTAGTATCTTCATATTAAACATTTATGGTCTTCTGCTCACTGTAACTATTGCTCTAACTACCACCGCCTACCTGAATCCAGAGCTGGCCCGACAGGCTACTGTGCGAATTGTGGATTACGTTAACTCTTTTCCTGCCTTGCACAGACTTTATTTGGCTCTGCACCGCCTCGCTTCAGCCTTGCGGAGGGCCCCATATTTTGTACGTGGTGCCATGCACCACCTGCAAAGAATACTCCATCACCTCTACATGCTAGAGAGAAGACTTTGGCAGCAGCTGCCTCGACTCAGCAGCCAGCTAGGTCTGGCTGTGAGAACACAGCTCAACAGGGACAACAACAGAGTACGCGGCGATGGCGACCCTGGAGAGGAGAGGCGGGACCCACCAGATGGAAGAGCAGGAGAAGGAGCCCACCAGGAGCTGCTGGATTTAGTTTTCCCCTCATCAAGCACAGACAGACCGCTTAAGAAGCAGTCGTCTTCAGGCAAAGACAGTAAACCTCTGCCTGCTGAGAATCTGCTGACTCTACTGAAGGAGCAGGAGGACAGAAAGAAGTGTGTGATCTGTCAGGACTGTACCAAGACGGTGGTGCTGCTGCCATGCAGGCACCTCTGCTTGTGTAGAGACTGTACGGACATCCTGTTGAGGCAGCCCGTTTACCAACAGAACTGCCCACTCTGTCGGCATATGATCCTCAACACTATGGATGTCTATCTATGAGGGACCAACAGAAGTGCATCTGTGAGTGTCGGACCACATAGAAGGCCTATTGGTATATATACTTAAAGTTTTACCACAACTAAAATGATGTTGTGGGACTTTCTTTTAAAGTCTCGTAATATTTTACATTTTTCTTGCTGTCAACAAATCCCATAAGACCAAAGTGACATTTTAGTCTGTCTCTTCAAACTTTCCTGCTCCTTTGCCCTGACGGTGGCACTCAAGACTGAAGATGTAAATCTTTAAAAATGGCTCAAAATATTACTTTAAAATTTGCTTTACTCAGGCAGTACAAAACGGTGTAAATGGTTCGGTTTTGCCTGCACAAACAGTACTTGTTAGTAAGGTCAATTCGTTGTTGGTTCTGGATTTACTAGAACTTATGGGATATATATATTGTTAATCAAAAAAAAAGAATACCATACAGCTAATCTTATAAAATTTGGTTTCAGATCTGTTCACTTTTTGTGAGCAGTTTAGAAAAGAAATGCTAAGGTAAGCACATATTGTGTCCCAGTTCCATGTGACATACTAAATGTATACAGTACTATATACTAATCTGTATAATGTGCTGTTTTGCAGTTAGTATACAAGAAATCAACAATATTAACGGTTTCAACTAAGGGAATAGGAGATGATATAATACTTGTGGCATCGGATGTTAATCAAACTATAACATTTAAATGGCCCTACCCAATAAGAACTGTTTCCCAACCATCCACAATTTAAAGTTTTAGTTTTTTTTGCAGCTGTGAGCAACTCTTGCATGATTCTTTGTTCACTGTGAAAGAAAGGTGTCCTCTAACAGTACAGTACACTCAAAAAGCAGGTGTTTTTTTTAAATGTATTTACTGACTGTTTTGAGTTTACTTTTTTGTCGCCTGTGAACACACAATCCCGCTTAGAATTACTTTGTAGTATGGATTTGGGACACACTACAGTCTCTGTTTTGCTTCTAAGATGCACCTGTTTAGATATTCTAGTATTGCCACGTTGAGTCTCAGGTCTCGTAGCCATTGAAACCCACCAGTGCCCTCCCTGATGCTGAAATGTTTACCACCGCTCATGTCTTATAATGTTGTGCTTTCAGTGGGACAAGCTGTGAAGAAGACAAAATAAACACTGTGCTTTATTGAACGAGCATACAAATGATTCCACACATGCTGTATGTATGAATGCCGTATGTGTAACAGTGCATTCAAAGCAACAGCGTGACCCTTATGTTCTGTTTAAAAAAAAAAAAAAAAAAAAACTTTTGTCATTTAAATATACTTCTGTAAAAGATGACCACTTCTCATAGAGCCATGTAAAGAAGTTTTCTGTATTTAAGGAAACGGATTTGTAATTTGACAGTCAGGTCTGATAAAATACAGACAATATACTTTATTCCATTTATTTGTTCTGATAGGGCTTATTCCAGTCTTCCATCAGATGCACATTACAGTCACCACCATCACAAAATCAATAAAAGGTTTTCCCTTTCTTTTGTCATTGTAATAAAACATAATTTCTGTTTTGTAAAAGGACCATAAACTAATAAGGTTTTAAAATTGAATTTGCTATTGTTCCTCTTGTTTCGAAGCTGAAGTGCTGACATTGATCAGTGTTTAACCTGAACAGGGCATACTTGTTACCCTTACATAATGCTTTACTGTTGGTGAGTGGTGCCTTTTATTCCTAAAATAATTTGTATGATTTGAAGAAATTGGATTTTTGCATTGTTTTTGTTTTGCTATGTTATACCAATTGCTGACATTATTATTTGCCCTACAACATCAACATATATTAATGAAAGTGGTCTGAATCTCAGTTTTTGATATGGTTGTAAATAATTTCTAGAGACCAGACTGTTGTCATTAAAGACTAGACTACTCCTCTTAAAGTATTCCTAAAACGCTATTGGCATTCCTAATTTAAGATTGCAGTGGACCATCATCTGTTGTTACCTGCAGTTTGAATGACACAATGTGGGACAATAGAATTTGAAGACATGAATGTAACATGTATTTTTTTTTTTTAATAAATCCTATGGCTGCCACATAACTGGCAAGTTGTTTGTTCATAATAAAAACAATGACTTTGATTCTACCGCTTATCTTCTGGATTGATTAATAAATAATTTATTCTAAAGAACGGCAGCAAATAGCAAAAAAAATGCCCATCACAAGTGCCAAGAGCTTACGATGATGTCTTAAAGTGTCTTGTTTTGTCTTACTTGTTCTAGTATAGAATGTAAAGATAATACACTTTTTTACTTTTATAGAAAGGTAAGACATCTACAAAATATTTATACTTGAGAAGCTAAAGTCACCTAACGTAATTACCTGATTAGTAAAGAAGGTGCCAATATTTTTTTTGTCAATTGATTAATAGAAAAATTATCTCAACTCTAAATTTATTTACACCAAAGTAATAGATTTTTTTTATTTATTTTTTTTTAAAGTAAAATCTGCAATATCAGTAACGGTTATGTGAACCACAGGGCAGGGGCACATGGAAATTGCATTAAAACGAAAACATTTGTGTTTAAGAGCAAAAAAGAAAATGGAGGATTACAAATTGATCTGAGGCTGATTTTTGAAATATTTATTGTCACAATAACCAATACGCCACCAGCTACACTATATGAAGCTGTTTATTACATGCCAGAAAATAAATGATCTGAGAGAGGGGAAAAAAAGCTTATATCACCTTAACGTTACATCTGCTTGTTAGCTGAAAGTTTACTTGTGTATTGACTTGTAAACAATGTATTATCTAGCATGATTCAAGAGGCCAAACCATCATATCAGCCTCTCTCTTCTCTACAGAATGTAACAGACGTGCTAGGCTGTTATTAGCTTTGGTTGATAACGTAGTATGATGCGTTAATATAAGGCAATGTTGCACAACGTGATGCACACGTTAGAAGCTGCACGTAATTCCGAGCTCAAGTGGATTTTTTATTTACTATTCATAGGGCATTTGTCATTATCTCCATAACTTCCAAAACTCACAGCATGGCAGAACGGCTTTCCCTCTCCTTCACAGAAGTGCTCCGTGTGTGAGAAAACAAAGTCACGTGGCTAGGGTCAGAGGGCACATTGCTGATGTTATAGTGGCAAATAAATTAACACAAAATTGGATGATATGACGATTAAGTTTGGCGATTTCACTTTACTAAAGATGGGCTTATCGTAGTGAAAAAAAAACATACAAAACATATAAACGTTTATTTAAACCGTTTCTCAAGCGGGGTAGCTCAGCCAATCAGGGCAAAGGGGCTGTTGCCCAGGCAATACGACCCGTACTCACTCGGAACGTATAAAATACGGACTGTTGGACCACTATAGTGGCTGTCCGCGTCTGATGCGATGAAAAAAAGCACCCTTCAGCGTCTGTGTAGAGCGTCCTGGGGAGAGCAGCATCTAGACGGTTTAATTTGTATGTAAGGGGATATTCCGCGTAGGGAGGTTGGTCGGGGTGGCGGATGGGTCAAATATAGGACACTTCACCCAGTCCTGTGTGCCCACTCACGAGCTTTTCTTTAACCTAACAGCATAAAAAGGGACGCCAATAGTCCCCACCAAGCACGTCAAGGGACACCAATAGTCCCGACCAAGCTGGTTTAGGTGACGCGTGATGGGAGTGAGAATGTGTTGGCCAACAATAGCCTCTACCTGTGCACGTCTTAATGCCTTAAATGCCTCATCGGGCCCCGGTGTGTCCCATGTTGCTGATAGTGCTGCCTTCAGGTATAGATCGAAATAAACAGAGCAGCAAGCAGGAAAGGCAATCCCAGAATACATTTTCACATTTCACAGTAGAAAAAGCATTTGTGTAAAATGATAAAGATTATTTTTTTTCAAACTTTATTGTGTATACACACAAAAGAAAATGAAATAAAAGAAAAAGACAAAAAAAGACAAAAACAAAGAAAAGACAAAAAAAATAAATAAAAAAACATAAATATTGTCCCGAGACTGAGCGTCATACATTATTTACAATCAGCAACATAAACAATTTAAGGGCTAGGCTTGTGCCCTATTTCAAAAAGTCAATAACAGGACCCCATCTTCTTTCAAAAACTAAGGTTCTCAATTGTAGTTGTGCTGTCAACCGCTCCATTAAATACACCTGTCTTATCTTTTGTATCCATTGCGTAACAGTGGGTGGCTCAGGTTTTAACCAACAGATTGTTATCATTTTCCTTGCCGTCATTAAGAGGAGATGGAGAAGGAATGCTTGGTCTTGAGAAAAATTTTCTGGAAATATATCCAGTAAAAAAGTTTGGGAGTCAAAAGAAATGTTCACTTTTAATAGGTTTTCCAAAATGTCCTTGACGCCCTTCCAAAAGTTATGTAAAAGATGTGAGTTTGATCACCAACCAAACCACATTTCCTCCAACATTTGTCATTCATAGTACTCTTGGTGAGGAAGGATTTTAATGGAGTCCTGAAAAATCTAATCTTTGTCTTCCAATCAAACTCTCTCCAAATCTGACTGCCAACCCCTTTATGACATCCTGAGCAAATGTCAACCCAAACATCGTCATCCAATGAAACATTCAGCTCCAATTCCCATTGTTGTTTTATGTGTTGTGTATTATCTGACAAGTCCGTCAACAATTTTCTGTACATCAAGGATATTTGTTTTTTCATTACACCTCCATTTTCAATCAACTTGATAAAATGCTTCTCTATATTTGTAGGCTCTCTTCTGATCAGTTCCCAATCATTGTGTTTTGTTACATAGCTCCTTATCTGAAAATACTTATATAAGTCATTGGAGGGTAACTTGAATTTTGCTCTTAATTGGGCAAAGGTTTTAAATACATTTCTATCAAACAATTGATCCACTGTGAGGAGACCCCTCTCAGCCCATCCCCGAAAGCTACTGTTGTCTGAAAAAGATGGAAGGAACTCAATATTTCCATTAATAGTTATAGCTCGAGATAAAGCAGTCTTTCCCTTCAACTGCTTTTGGATATTATTCCAAATGTTCAAAGTGTGTTTAACCCATACATTTGTAATTTTTGTTTTTTTCTGAGATTGCAGGTTGAGAAATGGGAGTTGAGAGAGAGAGACTCCTGATATAGAGTACTCTTCCATAGAGACCCACTGTGACTCTGGATCACGAATGATCCATGCCACCATAGCTTTTATTTGGGTACCCCAATAGTAGCATTTGAAATTTGGTAAATTTAAGCCCCCCTTCTCCTTAGCGGACATTAAAATTTTAAGGCGCACTCTTGGTCTTTTGTTCTGCCAAATAAATTTTGACGTTAACTTATCTAAAAATTTGAAAGTAGATTGTGGTATAACAACAGGGAGATTTTGAAACAAAAATAATAATCTTGGAAGAATATTCATTCTGATACATTCAATTCTACCCAAAAGAGAAAGCGGTAGTACATCCCATCTATTTAAATCAGTTCTGATTTCCTTTAACAATTTATCATAGTTAGATGGGAACAATTGTGTAGTCTTAGGGGTAAGAGTTACTCCAAGATATTTAAACCCCTGCTTGGAGTGTCTAAACGAGACAAGATTATCCACCTGCGATGGCCAAGTCCCCACCATCATTAAGGCTTCAGATTTATTTGTGTTAACTTTATAACCTGATATCATACTAAACTCCTTAAGGCTGTGAAGCAAGGCTGGGACAGAAGTGATAGGATTTTCCAGGAATAATAAAATGTCGTCAGCAAAACGTGACAATTTATGCTGAACATTTGATTCATCTCTTATTCCCTGTATGACAGGATTGGATCTAATCAATTCGGCTAACGGCTCTATAGGCTACTCAAAGCAAATAGTGAGGGTGACAGAACATCGCCCTGCCTCGTGCCGCGCCCCAGATGAAAGAATTTTGAGCAGTGCCCATTGACCCTTACACGTGACTTTGGGCTTTTATAAAGAGTTTGGACCCATTTTATAAACGTCTCATTAAAACCCATGTGCTTCAATGTCTGTTGTAGGAAGCCCCAGTCCACCCGATCAAACGCCTTCTCAGCGTCTAAGCTGATGAGCATTGATGAGATGTTCCTTTTCTGTGCCACCATTTGGAGGTTTAAAGCCCTTCGAACATTATCAGTCCCCTGTCTATGGGCGATAAAGACAGTCTGATTGGGTTTCACCAGTTTTTTTATTTTTATATATTTTTGTATTCTATTTGCAATAATGGCAGTAAGAATCTTTAAATCAACACAGAGGAGGCTAATGGGGCGATAAGACGTGCACAGAGTAGGGTCTTTACCCTCTTTATGAATGACGCTAATAATCGCTTCGGACCACAACTGAGGAGGATCCCCCTCTGAAAGCGCATAGTTATAAACTTTATCTAAAAGAGGTGTAAGCTCTTTTTCAAATATTTTATAATATTCTCCTGGGAGGCCATCCACTCCTGGGGATTTAAATGATAAAGATTATTGATGGTTGGATTCCATTTAACTGCTTCAGTTTCAGGGTCCACAGTTATGGGACACAAATGGAATGAAGCAGTCATGAATGTCAGTAACACCTGGGCTTTTTCTACTATGACAAGCTGTGAAAAAGGCCTGTGAGGAAATCAATATCAATAGGGATCTAAAGCATACAGGACCACATTTCCGTCTTACATTCCTACCAACATAATTTACCAATGCTCACATGGTTAAGCTTTTGCCTCTGCATCTTTTTCCAAATTTGGTTTTCTTCATGACTTTCGCACAGCCTGCTTAATGCTCCCAGGGGCTTTCATATGTAGAGGGATGATGCAGATTTTCTTGAATATAGTAGTAGTAGTAGTGGTAAGAATTTCTATGGGGGGTGGACACACAAGATGTCAGATTCCTTTTACTTTCACTTGACGCAGTATCTGAAACCAGAGATTCATGTCTTGCATCTGTGAGGATTAAGGGAGTGTTCGGGGCCTGCAGTAGGGTTGCAGGGTTTGAGGAGTGGGCCCCTAATGGTCATATGGGACCACTTCCACCACCATATGACAATTTACCAGAGCCTTGTGGTTCATATCGTCATTCTCGCTTTCCCAATGTTCTCTCTAAAAAGATCTCTCCATAAGTCTATACCAGACATCTGCTAAGATAAAATAATGCAGTCAATGACATACATCTACAATATATTTTAATTCATATTTAATTTCAATGTGACATAATAAATGAATTTGTCTCTGAGCATCTTTTATTGTTGATTGACCCTTTAATTTGCTCACGTCATCAGTAGCTCGGCAGGAGACATGACGTC
Organism: Etheostoma perlongum; assembly: GCA_026937815.1. Classification (NCBI taxonomy): domain Eukaryota; kingdom Metazoa; phylum Chordata; class Actinopteri; order Perciformes; family Percidae; genus Etheostoma; species Etheostoma perlongum. The sequence continues at coordinate 15,679,886 of CM049373.1, forward strand.
TTATCTTTTTTTTTATAACTGAGAGATGTTTAAGGTTTAAGCTGCATGACCACAAACTAAACACTCTATTGTTAGAGATCGAAAAACAAATCCAGGGGTTGTTTATTGTCTCCTGACCTGCGAGCCCAGCCTCAGCAGTGTTAGTAGTAAGTGAGGGTAGTGTTGACAGAGAGGAGGAAGTTTAATGTCAGGGAAAGAGCAGGAAGAAGTAAACCAAGGAGAGCTCTTTACTCCGGGGATTTGACCTCTTCCTTTTGACCACGCTGGCCCTGGCCTAGAGCAGTGTGGGAAAATGTCAGACTCTAGTGCACTATGCCCTGCCTCACTAACACTCTATTTTTTCTTTTTATGATCGCTGTCTCTGTCTCTTACTCTGACTCTTTATTTCTCCATCCTCTCTAAACTGGGTGCTTTAATCTTGGTTGCTTAATGAGTGGGAAATCCTCTTCAAAACCAGAAGGGTCAAGCCATTATAACAGTGAACGTCTACCCTGCTTAAAATGTCAAAGATGGTGAATTTACAACAGCTACAAACAGCGAGCGGACCCTGACTTCTGACCTCCCTATGAGGGGCTCATTAACAATAAGAGAATCCATTTGCATAGGTGAGCATATATGGGAGGGCCTTAGTGTAAGTTTCTACTACCCGCCTGACATGACATGCCATCTTTTATGATGCAAAGACAATTGCTGCAGTAAAAAAGGAACCAAAGTTTTAAACGAAGAGGTTACAACCTGGAGATAGATCTGGAAAGTATAGAGAGCAAACTGTGTCATTTAATTAAGATGGTAAACAACAGTTTGACAATAATGTGAAGAGATAAAGAAGAAGAGGCAGGCAGCTCATTAACCCTGGCCTCCACCCAGCACTGACTCAACTGGAATGAAGTGGTTTGTTGTATCCTTACCGCCTCAAATTAATGCAGTGTGTGATGTATGAGCCACACGGAGATTAAAGCTGGATGATAGCCATCCGTTCAGAGGGCTCATTATAGGAGCCCCCCGTAGTACTTGAACTTTCACCTCCAGACTGAGAGAGAGAAATGAGATGCAGTAAAATGTGCCACTGTTAGATGTAATGCTACTGATTTAAATGACAGTGCCTATAAAAGATGTTCCACCCCTTGTAAGATTTCAGGTTTTATTTTTTTATAACGTTGAATCAAAAGGGATTTAATGTGGCCTTGACACTGATCGAGAAAAGGACATTTTAATGTAAATGAAAACAGATCTCTACAAAGTGGTCTAGATTCATTACAAATATAACATACAAAAGTAATTTCCCCCTTTAATAGAACATCTAAATTCTCACTAGTGCAGCCATTGGTATTAGCAGTAACATAAATAGTTAAATTGGGATTACCCGTGTGTTGTCAAGGGGGTTAAATTGATTGTAGTATAAAAACACCTGTATTTGGAACTTTTGGTGAGTCTGTATTTATAAGCTGTATATATAAACCAACCCCAATAAATGAAACTTGTTAAGTTCACTGTTTCACTCATGAAGAACGTAAACAAATGCTCCTCCAGTACAAATTACAAACATAGTTCTTGTAATGGTAATAATAAGTAATAATTTAAGTAAGTAAGTAAGTGAAGTCAAACCAATGTTGCATCCTGACCTCCTGATCCCAATGTGATAAGACCCTGAATATCTGATTAAATAATACTCTCCAAAGACTGAACTGTGCATTATTCCTTTTAAAAAAAATCTTCCCAGAGATTAATTTATAAGAAAAACTAGCTTTGAAATAAACTTCAGTTTCAGTTTTCTGATTGTGCCATAACAGCATAATTGTAGTCTATGGCTCAGTATTTGTTCAGTATAATATTTAAGCAAAACTCTATTTTAAGTAGAATTGTTGATCTCAAATTCTAGTCCAACAATGAGATGCAAAAGCCCTCAGTCGTAGAGATTATTCGGTATTGCTTACTTTTTACTCATGAGTGCATCCATAGGAATGGAAAAAAACAGTCTGTGGGAAGAATTAATGATAATACATTTAAGTTTACATGCATATAAAGTGTCCTTAATATGTTATATGAAGTTACAGCTGTGGTTGTTATTATTGGGGCATAAAATCTCAACAGTTCCAAACTCCATTTATTATTCACAGATTTTCTAAGTAAATTTTAACATTGCAACAGCTTTCTTGCATTTATAATGAACAGAGCAGAGTGCAGGGGGGATCAGTATTTATACTGTATGACTGAGGTGCGTACACAAATGTGGTTTTATTTTATGAAAATGATCACTCTGATTTAGCATTAAGTGTTTTTTAAAGGAGGCACTTAAGTGAATTGTGTCCTTATTTTGTCAGTTATTTATTTAATCAGTCTGTATATGTATAATTTGAAAAAATACCTTATTGCCTCTAGGTAAATATGTATTAATAATCTCTTGAGAGCAGGTGTTATGTTTCAAAATGTACCTATCTGACATTAAAAGAAATTACTTTTTATTATACTAGCTTAAAAAGGGAGAATATGATAAGTAATAAATACATATTGAAGTCCCTTTGTGATATAATAGGAATTAGCTACCGGAACAGCTGTTGAACTAATAGAATCCTAATGTGCTATACATTCCTGTGGGAATTCTTTGTAACAAGCACAGCGACTGTTGCTCACATCAGAAAGGCACCTCAGGGCTCAGAGACTGTTGATACAGATGGTTGAAATGATCAGACCTGCCCACATAATATGAAGCAAAAAGTGATGATACATGATACTCTCCTATGCAGATGTTCCTCCAGACAGTGTTTTGGCTGCTGAACAGCGATACACCGCTGCCCCCTGCTGGACAAAGTAGTGCCTTCACCTACAGCTGAACCATCTTTGGTGAAGGTGATGCCATATCACGGAGAATAATATAGTTGGTGACAGCATATATTCTCTAGATCGTAGCTGTATGACTCCCTGTGTTTATCAGAAATATATTGGCTTTGTCTTCAGATTGTGTTTGTTTTTATCAACTACACATATTTTAATTTTAATTTGAGATACCTTCTCATTGAGGACAACAAGGTCATGTATTGTTTCTGGTTATCTGGGTATTGACAACCTGAAATTTGTTTTCTACAGTTCTACACATGGTTTTATATTTGATTTTAGACTGAATGTCTTTAAACAAGTTGCTAATCAAATTTAAATGTAGTCCAAGGATTTAATTTTTCTCCACAAGAATATCTTGGCAGTGAGGAGAGGCCTTTAAAGGCCTAGTTCAACATTTTGGGAAATACGCTTGTTTGCTTTCTTAGCATAGATGAAGGTCAATAGGCCTCCAACTTAAGTGTGTCCCTTAAATATAAAGCTATCACTAGCAGCTAGTTAGCTTAGCACAAAGACTGGAAACAGAGAAAAATGTCTAGCCTGTCTCTGTCCAAAGGTTTACAAAATCCACCTACCAGCTCCTCTAAAGCACACTAATGGACACTTGTTTGAGCCATACAAAACCGAAGGGTATGTAGACACTCTTGTCTCACTATTTCATCCACATTGTATCTGCATCAAGGCTTTAATCTAGATGTCAAACTCTTGCCCTCTTTCACCAAGACACACGTTGACCAATGAGAGCTCAGTATTTCAAGGAATGATGTCATTGCTTGGCCTTCAGCTTCAAGCAGAGTGATTTACAGACCGTGAACTAATGGAAATAACTGATTGATGCCAGGGGAAGATTGATTAACTCCCTGCTTCTCTCATTCTACCCTTAAAGGGAAAAGTTATGAGGACATATTTAAAGCCTAATTATGTGTACGAGTCTCAGGGAGTGAAAGGAAAATAGCATTTCCTCCTGTGTGAGGTAGTAGCCCACTTGACAAGCACAGAAAGGCTTTACTTGGGTTCTGGTCTTGTCAGTGTTTACCCTCCTAAATAAAAAACACAACGGGAGAGAATTAGCTCAGTAAACTGGGAAATTAATACATGTTGTTATATAAGTATCATCAGTGACGGGGAAGAAGGAGATGACTTCCATCAACCAGCTCACAGTGTTGAAGTGTAGCTGGAGAGACTCACAGCGTTTGGTGAAACCATTAGGCCGTCAGAGGTAAACAGTGTGAATCCATTGGATTTTCCAGTCTTTTTCATCGTGGTGTTTACTTTGGTAGTGCTTTGCCTTTGGGAATGAAAAGCAGAGGGTTGGGTGTCGGCTTTTATTGATAAAAATGCCTTGTGAAAGTTGATCAATCTGGCAATGGTTGAAAGTGACTAAGACAAGTAAGTAGCCTGATTTTACAGTACTTTACTAAAGTATTTCCATTTCATCCTACTTTTATACTTCTACTCCACTACATTTCAGAGGGAAGCATGGCAATTTTACTTATTTATTTACTAATTATAGCTACTAGTTACTTTTCAGATTAAGTTTTTACATTTAAAAAAACATGACAAGAGTATAAAATATGATTCGTTGTTAACAATTAAACCACTGGCTCCCAATCTTTTTGACCTGTGAGCCTCATGGACCCTATTTGGGGCCCCTTGTCATGTCTCAGATCTTTGAATTGTTAGCAGCTCCCTCTACTTAACTTCTCTCAACCAGCTACAGCACTAAAATGCCACATATACATTGATGCATCAGTATTAACAATTTAATAATATCATGAATAATTTCAAATCACTCAAATGGGCCATTTTTCTGCAAAGCGAGTGCTTTAAATATTTAAGTAATTTTTGTTGATAATACAACTGTACTTAAAATTAGAAGTTTGAATGCAGGAATTTCCATGTAATTGAGTGTTTTTACATAGTTTTAACCTGAGTACTTCTTCCCCCACTGCAATCAGGTAAATGACTACTGTACATAATCAAACAGAAGTGCGCACAGGCAGGCATGTTATAAGAAAATGACAAATATCAACAAATCAGCAAATCAGCAAATATCATGTTTGAAGATTAAAGTTAAAAGTGTAGAACTGACTTATAACAATTAGTAAAACGGATCGCCTTACAGTATCCAGTATGAATGGGTATGTATGGCTCAAATTACATCAGTCATGTGTGTTTTATATACTACTATGATTTATTCATTTTTTATGTTTGCTGTGCAGATATTGATGGGAAACAAAACTGCAATAAAGGCATGAAAGCTGTTTGAATTTGCCTGGAGTTGGCTGGAAACCATTGTCACAACATCTGTTACAAGAATTAAGTGTCACAGCCATTCAAAGGCTCCAGCTGAGGAACAGACACTGAATAAACAGTGTGTGTACCTCACACTTCACCAGTATGGTATGTGCCATTCAAGTAACATTGTCTGGTGTTTTATACTCGTTACACAAATACAGATATACCACGTCACAGCCTATTGCCTTGTCTTTATCCAGAACTTCTCAATTAGAAAATTGAAATAGGCACCAAAAAAGCAAAAGCACGTGTCATGCAAACACAGCAGAGTTTTTCCAGTCTGAATACACCAGGAAGCCGGTGAAGGTGCTGTCTGTCTTGGTGCTGGAGTAAAACCCATTGTACTCTGACAGAGCCATCTGGACCCACACCTGGTCACCAGGGATGAGGTGAAGCAGAGAGCCGCCTGAAAGAGATGCTGGTTTGGGCCAGTTGCCGTAGAACTGAAAATATGAGGCCATTGTGTGTCCATTTTTCATCAGGTCAAACTGGAGGCTGGCGCGGTAGACTGTGGCGTGAACGGCAAAATAGTAAACTCCTGGCACTTTGCAGGTGAAGTGTCCTGTCTCTGCGTTGTAGTCGCCCTGTTCATTAAGCACGACCTTGTCGAAGCGGACTACATTGCCCACAGTGATGGGTGAAGTGTGGCCCTCGGAGAGTTTGACACTGAAGGCTGATTTGGGGGCCACTGCGCACTCTCCTGACTGCCCTCTCTCCCCTTTTTCTCCTGTCTCCCCTCTGTCCCCGGTCAAGCCACGCAGTCCTGTCTCACCTGGAGGAACACAGACATGAGCATCCTGCAGACATTTATACTAACACTTGAATAATAAAATACAGCACCTGGGTATCCCATGTCCCCCTTCTGTCCCTTCTCCCCTGGAGCAGCATCTCTCCCATCCCTCCCGTCTCTCCCTGGCTGACCAGGACTGCCATGAGCTCCAGGAGAGCCCGGGATACCAGGGTGACCAGTACACAGACTGGGAGGGATCTTGTTGTCTTCTAACTGGTTGGAAAGATGGACTTGGAGGAGAAGAAGGGACTCCAACAAGGGCAACAGCCAGAGTGATGTCATTGCAGTGCCACGGCTGAGGGACAAAAGATAAATAGAGTTTAGACATGCAAAGATAAAGGACTCCTTACGGTTTACAGACAAGTCTGTGGAGGAGTAACACCACAGTTTAAACTGAGCTATATACAGTGGGGTAACAGCCCCTATAAACATTGCAAGTCAAACTTTATCTGAGTACAGAAGCAGGGAGAACATATATAAATGTTGAAATTGCAGCATATGTAAACACTCAAATGAGTGTAAATAACCAAATTACATTACTGAGTTGGAAGTTGACAGTTACAGACATGTATAAATCCATGTTAATAAACATGGATTTGGGCATGGGCATTACAAAATCTGGGGGGGTTCAATTCAGGAGGATGAAATAATACAAATCCCTGAGCTAAAGATTGATCATGTCTCCAAATAAAACATGAACCTTTTGGTTTCTAGACAGATGTTTCTAATAAAAGTTTGATGAGATGCTACATACCAGACAGGCTTCTCAGAAACTACTCACCGTCACACCTAAAAGATAAAATGTCCATCCTCAAATTCTGTCTCTTTCTGTCTGCTTCTGTTTGCCGTTTTGTTGACCCTGCTATGAGAGCTGCCTAACCTCTATAATCATATATATATACACGTATGTATTACAGCACCCTTGCTCAGTGTTTTCCCAAAGGATTTTTGGTCAATTGTTGTCCCGTTGCCGTCTGTCTGACAGCAGGACAGGCGTCACACAACTATAAACTGACCTGATGAGCAGAGCACTAGCTTCATTCTGTTTATGGTTAAACTTGCTGTTTGCGGTGTGTAACAATAATGAGAACAGTTAGTGTTTTTGTCATCTATCGGGAGGTCTCGTAATTGAGTTTGATATCTCACATCCACAACAGCTGCAAAATAGGAGAAAGAGCCAGAGGGAGGGGGGGAGGGAGGGAGGAGGGGGTCTTAAACCAGAAAGAAACTGAGAAAAAAAGGAGGAGGGAGAGAGAGAAATGCATGTCAGCGTTCCTGGCAAAAGAGGAGAGCAGACAAGAGGACAAAAGAGGTCTGAACAGCTGTCTGCCACCACTCCTCAGATTATTAGAAACATGAATGTTTTCAATAACCACGCAAAAGACAAACCCACTGTTTACAGACCACTAAAATGTGGACAAAATCTACTGTATACACACACTTTTGACTCAGTTTATACTGTTATAGAGCAGTTTATTTTTTATTTTTTTATGTAGATTAATAATCTGCAGTTTAGTTTTGCCAAGCAACTTCCAGACTATGTACCACATGGATTGAAATGAACTTTTACTGGCAGTCCATCGATCTGATTTCTCTGTGAAACAGAAATATTTTTTGGCATATTGAGAACAGCTGATTTGAACGGATATTAGCAGTTAAATTATTATGTTCAAGGCAAAGCTGCATGTCTCTTTGCTGAATATTGACTTTAGCTGGCGGTGGAAAGTACATGTGCTCAAATACTTAAGTACAATGTTGAAGACTTGTATTTTTTTTGCTACTTTATACTTTTACACCACTACATTTAAGATAGAATCATTGTAGTTTACTCCACTACAATTATTGGACTTCTTTACTTACTGCTTACTTCACAGATTATAAATATGATTTATAAATATGATGGATTGCTTCAATATCCAACAATGTACAGTATAACAGTTAAAGTTGGCTCTGACTTGACCAGCTACAGCATTCAAATACTGCTTTAACCTGAATGCATCAGTAACACTAATCTATTATTCAATATGTAACCATTTATCACAGTTATAGGGCTTTTTGATACTTCAAGTATATTTTACTGATAATACTTCAGTACTTTCAGTTTAGTAAGATTTTGAATGCAGGACTTTTAATGTAGTATTGCTACTTTTACTTTTGTAAAGGATCTGAAGTATATGATATAAACAAGCAGACATATCTACACAATGATGCACTTAACTTAGTTTTTACTTGTTGCTTTGAAGGAATGAAAATATGCCAGCACTTCTGTCCTCAACACTAAAGTCCTTAGACATTTCTCAGCTCTGCACCTTGACCAATGTCGGTTTGTTTGCCCTGTAGGTCACAACACTTAAGAGCAGCAACTTACCAGTTGATGTAGAGTGAAGTCTTTAGGAGCTGCCGCTGATGTTTGAGTGTGCCAAAGAGAACCCAGTAAAGCCGCTCCTACCAGAGCCGCGCCAACCAGAGTCTGGCTGGGAAAAAGTGAAAAGAAATGGTAATGAAATCCAATTAGAAAGTAGAGTGGGTGGGAAAGGAGGGTGGAGGAGATCGAACAGGGAGGATACAATGGAAAAAATTGGATGTTGATCCAGCACAAATAAGAGAGAAAGAACCTCTGAAACAAAATTGTGACAAAACCTTCATGAAAGGAGGGGTTTGGGGGCAATGTTTGGGAGAGTGCCTGACAGTGTTTGGGAAATTCTCTAAGCCATACCACACAGAGTTCAGAGAGGACTGTGGTCTGAAAAAAGCAAATGTTCCCACAACAAACTGCAGCTGAAGAGAACTGCAGAGAATGAGCTTGCTTTATCACACAAAAACACCACTGCCTAAAAAGAAAGGTGAAAAAGATACATACAGACATAAAGGCAAACAGACACAATCACATTTCCTTCTCTCTACTCTGGGTTTTTCTTTATCTGCCTTCAAAGATGAGGCCATTTGCTCCATCAAGATTAGGTCTTCCACTCAGACGGGACCGACAATATTTCCTCTTCTCCCTGTAATCCCTCTGTGACAGCTTTAAATGGATAAAACAAAAAGCTCTTAATATCTTTATTGGCAAGGAAGCCAAACTCGAGCTGGTTAAATTCAGCAACTCCCTTGGATTCAAGCCAATGAAAACATGTTTTAACGATTCTCGTGCAGCAGTGACCCTAACCAGACTAGAACTGTGTTCTGCCAAAATTGAACATGGTGGAGGAGTATCTAATCTCTGTCGGGAAGAGAAAACAGAACATAAGCAGGACTGCATTTGTTGTAGGGGGTAGCAATTATGTTCAGCCACGAGTCCGTTTAGCGGCAGTGGGGATTGCAACATCAGGTGGCAGGTCTGTGCACCCCATATGTCCAGACCAAAATATCTCCACTACTACTACTTGACATATTGATATGACATTTTGTACAGATGTCACAAAGTTTCACATTTTAGGTCCTTTAAATCCCCAGGCTTGATACACATAGAGATGTTTGTTTTAGTTTTAAAATTGTCTTTATATGGGTTCATTTTACTAGCTGCAGCAAAAGCACATTTTATTTCAGCTTTAAAACAGTATGATCTTTTTAGAGGGACTACAGTCTTTAACCTGTCTCACTGGGAAGGGGGACAGAGGTACCCGTAGACTGAGCATATCCGCAGGTCCTGACCGCCCGTTAGTCCCTCACCACTTCAGATCTCTTCCACATCTGAATCCCCATGTTCTCGGCTCCAGAACACTAAAGTAGCTCCGCTTCATGTGTAGTTGAGAGTGTCCTCGGGCCAATCGCACACCTCTCATTTGATTAGGAGATGTGCCTCAAGTGCGTTTGGAGGTGTCCTCAGTATCTGTGCCATGCAAGCACTGAAAACAGACATTTGTTTGTCCCAGAGAATGTATTCTGACTTTGATGATTTGTGGTTTTCAGTGAAATATCTCTATATAACAAATATAACATTTGGGTGGATTTGGTACAGCCATTCTTGTTCCTTTCAGAATGAATTATTCTTTTTTGGTGGTCCTCAAACTTTGTAATTTAGCACCACTATTTTGTATTGGTTAAATAGCCTACCTGCAGTTAACCTCAACTGCTATTTTGTGTGCAGCGCTAATTAGCCAATGTTAGCATGCCAACACACTTAATTAAAATGGTGAATATAGTAAACATTAGCCTCTGGTAAACATTAGTATGTTAGCATGTTGACTTGTCATTTAGCTCAAAGCACCGCTGTAGCTAAATACAGCCGCACAGAGAAGCTAGTCCTATGTTTTTATTAGTAAGTTTGGGCTAAAAGAGTCACAAGCACTCATTTGGCAAATAATGACACATTCTTTGTTTAACTATGTAATTTTTATCCACACATTATAAACAGTGGCTTCAGTTATGGTTAAATAAAGGTGCTATTGTTGATGTCTTAAATCAACCATCAGCATACAACTACAGTTAGACTGCCACCTACTGTTTTTGTGATTGTGAGACACAAATCTGTTATATGGTCAAGGAGGCTAAAACAATTAAATTAAAACCGTGTTTTAAATTCAAGGAATACTGGTTTAACAATGCTTATTAAAATTTGAATAAAGTGGATTATAGTATTTATGTCTGTCTAATTATTGTGGTAAGTTCGGACAGCTTGGTGCAGAATGAGGCAGTATCCTAGGAGATGGGCTTTATATCTACTTCGCTATCTGCAGTAGATTTGTGACCAATTATGTCAAAACTGTAAACTATAAAAGTGAAACCTTCAGCTTCGGTCAGGGGGGAAATATTCTAGCTGGAGGGCTGGATTTGGCTCTCAGGCCAACCACTTTGATTTGATTTTAAATTCTACACAGTAAATCATAGTAATATTATTTCAGTTGCTATGTGTTATTGACACATTGAGGCAATTAAAATTACATAATTGATTGTGAAAATGTGCATACACCCTGCAGTTTATACCAATATATTATACAAAAGTATTTTGCTGTGACATGTATTTCCCACTGAGTACAAAGAGTGAAACTGCTCTGGCCAAAAACATATGGGTCTACTTAGTGTTTTAACGTTAAAACACTGGTTTTATGGGAATGTGATGACGGGGACTGGGAGGGATGGGGGACGAGGAAGGGGTGTCAGCAGCTCTTTGAAACAAGAAGGGCTTCCTTTGAATTTTGACTCACCAGGCTGTTGTGAGGAAGGCTTTCAGCAAGCTCCCGTGGAGGCAATGAGTTAAGACATGTTTTTAATTAGCAGCACCAGAATCAGCACATTCTGGGACTGCTATACTAATTTCCTGTATGAATCAATGAATTGCTGCTTGAAGGGTTTACTGTTAATTTAGACCACTTGGCAAACTAACAATTTTACTTAATTTCTAGTGGGTGGTGGTGGTAAAGTAGCTAAAGTGTGATTGGGTTAGCTGTACAACAAGGCAGTTTCAGTTTGGGCT